>BSBK01004211.1:1272500-1840000 GCA_027943335.1 Chamaecyparis obtusa
CAATGTTGGCTCTCCAAATTGAAAGCATCTCTGGATTATGGATATTTAGTCTATCATCATTTCTTGCTAGTTGATATTGTACCTTCCCGGAATCATCATTGGACAATGTAGATTTTTCTTGTTCTTTCCACGGAGCTTTGTACCTGCATGTTAACTTGTTTCCTTTTTTATGTAGACATGTTCACTCAGTACATTTGGTATGTCTCTAGACTCGGTTTACCAAATCCTCATAATCATGAGAAAGATTTGAAGTGAGAATCTCATGTGTATCTAGTAAGCAAGGATTGTCTAATGGGGACTGATACACCATGTTGCTTCTATGAGATGCATCATGAGGATTCCGTGCACTGACATAACTATCAAAATATTGTATTGCATGTTCAATATCTTCATTATTATGCCAATCAAGTCTATCCATGTTTGGTGCATTAGGGAGCCAAATCAACCCGTGTACATGCCCAGTTCCTTGATGTTGCCATTCAGTTCTGTACCACCAATCTACTGCACCAAGGAGCTTTTCAATTCCTTCTTCACGGAATATTGTGAACCTTTGATGAAGATATAATGATGTGGTGTGAGGATTCTTAATGACATTGTCAAGACATTGTTTGTTTGTTTTTTTCTCCACTACATTTTCATATGTTAATAATCTTTGTAGATCTGTCCATTTCATATCTGCTGCACTTAATGTGAAGAAGAGCGTAGGTGTTCCGAGTTGATTGATCATGTCTATCAGTTCACTGCGATGTTTATTCCAATATGGCCTTGTGCCCCGCATCATAGAGCCAAAGTGCATTAATTCTTCAGCCAACTATGTATCTGCGAGTTGTCTTAGGTGTATGCAAAGGTTTTCAATTGTTGTCAGTATGTTCTCTTCCACATTATTTTTAAAGAAGATTGATGCAAGTCTTTGGCTGTGATGTTGCATCATAAGGTTATAAATAAAATATCGAAACCTTGGATGCCTTCCAAAGTGGTGATCATGGTACCTCATCAAATGTAGGGCGTACTCATGCATATGTACTTTTCCCATACATGCTTGCATTGGTAGTGCAATTCCATTCAAGAATAGAGTTGGGAATGCTATATCAAATAACCCTTCCGTATTATATTCATTTACAGGGGATGGGTCTATTGTAGGCCAGTTCACTATGTCTTCTATAGTTCCCTGGATATCTAGTACTTGTTTCATGATGTCCAGCTCACGGTGTTTACTTGGCAGCTTAGGCACCAGGGAAGATGTTTGTAGAGGAATAATGTCATCATCTTCCTCACTTGTATTGATCTGATAATTGTGTATGGACATATCTTCGCTGGTGTTTATTATGTGTAACATTTTCGCTATGTCTACTTTCACTTCAAGAAGCAGGTCCAAGTTTGCCATACTCAAGACAACATCATGGTAGTACGGATCATATTTGATTTTATATTGCAATGCATCTCTGATATGACTCCTTTTCACATAACAGTCATAAGAGCTTTCATCTGTGTGCACTCTTCATACTATTAATATGTCCAGATCTTTGATACGTCTCGGTAACACATTTGCAATGTTCTGTATATCTTGTGGAAAGCTTATTGTATGTCCACTATATTTGAATTGTCCTCCAAAAGCATGTGCTTCTTGTAATATTGGATTCACCCTAGCGATCAACATTTCTTCCACCTAGGATAACCTCTTTAGCACAGCTAGCTGGTCACCTGGGTACATATTGTTGAGTGTTGAAAACCTAGGTATACCTTTTTCATTCAAACACCTTTTACATTTTACAATGTTATTTGTTTGTTGGATATACATGCCTGGGTAACGTTCCTTACATACTATGCATGTTTGTCGATGAGCAAGTGCATCTACCCGTTGTCAAAAAAATTTCATTGCTGTCATATATTTAGCATCATTCTAGAACGGTGCATTCAATTCTAGATGATGTTGGGTTTTTTGTTTCTCATGTTGGCCTAGTTGGGTCTCTTGGTACCCTGTACATTTGGCTGCCTTTTTTCCTTCCTTGTGGTGCACATAGTGGTTATGGTTTCTCTCATAACGTTGTGATTGTTGGGCCTCTTGTTGTTCAAGAATTGTACCTTTCTTATGTGTGGAGCTCATTTCTCTTAGCTATTTTCTTTTTTCCTTTCTGCGGGTAGCTATCTCTTCTTTATGCCGAGCATAATAAGATCGGTTCCTTTCGCGAGCTTGATGTGCAACGATCTCTTATAGATCAATTTTTTCTTTCCCTTTGCTAACATCATGGTCGTCCATCTATCAATGCATCTGATAGTCATTGTTAATTTATGGTAGAAATCATAGTACGATGGTGTATACACTTATATAAATTCATTCAAATGATCGTATATATCATTAGGGTTTATAATAATGCATGGTGTGACAAGTGTTTGATAAATTACGACAAATTCAAATGTATGCAAATATTCTCTGTATAGTAGGCTCTTATCATTATGAATTTCTAATGATATTTCATTGACATTGTATAGCAAATGATAAGTATATTCAGAGAGGCCTAAATGTGTGGCTTTTTTCATACATCTTTGGTAACATTTGTTCTAGTAGCAGTTATATGCATAGATTTACATTAATGCATTTTTTTTCTTTTGCATTTTGGAATATTATTTACATGGTGTATGTATTTCAATAAATACAAATTTTTACATGCCTTTGTACATCCTAGGAAACATATGATATGGTGTTAGATATATGCAACAATGTCAATGATGCATCTTCCTTTTTTTTTTGTGCATTTTGTGCTATTGTCTATTGGGCATCTTGTTCAAGGGGTTGATCACTACACTTCCCCTTAATTTTTTCAAGTAATACATTACTTTCTACAGTAAAATCTACTTGTGAAACTTTCTTGATAGTTTCCTTCACTCGTTCTTCATTGTTATACATCTCACGATTGCATGTTAATGTGAAGAGATATTGTTTGTGTTGTACATCTCAAATGACTTGTTCTGTTGATCTTTCAACATTGTCATCAAACTGTAAGTTGTATAATGCTTCAGCAAGCATTCTGATTAACTCTATTGCAGCATCATCAAATGCAATGGCTCAGATTGTTCCTGTGTGGTCCTGTAATTTTAATTGAGCTATATATCGATAGTTGTATTTAGTAACTACTAAATTACACTTAGGACAGAACAAGCTTTCATCTTCACCTTTTTGTAATCCTTTCTTGCATTGCTTTCCATTTATCATCCTAGAACAAGCAAGGTAGCAAAATTTATCCTTTTTGAAGAGTACCATTGTTGCTTTTAATATACAATCAAAGTGTTGGGATGATTGTGAGTCTTGCTTTTGTATATCACTGATCGTCAATCATGTGGTTGGCAGAGGTATGCTAGCTAATTGCATTGTTGAATCTTGCCCACTACTACCATTTTTTTCATACCAGTCCTTCAATGCTTTGGTTTCCTCTATGAGAGGGTCTATCAACAAATTTGTTGTGCTTGAGGTATTTACAACTTTCCCGTTGTATTCAGATACACGCCCACTTTTTATAGCAAGCACTGTAGTTTCTTGGTGGTAATATTTTTGCTGAAGATCTGCACCTTCTCATTCAGTTGGTGCCCCCACACAGTGTAACATCTATAGCAGTGCAAGAAGTGTCTAGTAGCTTGATTGTGCGCCTAGGGACCTCTGTACCATCTTTCCTTTTTAGTGTTGAAGTCTCTTGCACATAAATAACAAATCCAATAATATCAACATCTGAGTTGTTCGGCTTACTTTTAATTTCATTGATTGGGGTGAAAGTGAATCGATTTCTAGGAATGGAGGGGTCATCCTCACATAGGGTGACCCTTGAATCTGGAGTCAAAGTTATATCCAGTCCACTATTGAGTTTGTTGTAAAATTTATTTGCACTTTTAACCATTCCACGAGCTATACTGTAAACAGCCCCGATCTGTATCATATTGTAATGCATATCTACTATGTCATTAAAGCAATTGACACGCGTCTTTGACCCTTCATTGTCTATGACATCAAAACTAAATAAGTAGCCATGCCCACTATGTTTTTGGAACCGGTGCAACTCCTTTTTCATAGTTACATGAACTTTGATATGCCATCTTGGCTGATATGGGTTCAAGCTTTTAATAGCCATCAATGTGGTAGGCATGATTTTAGTTGATTCAATTGCTTGTATTCCAAGAAGAAGTTTTTTTCCGAGGTGTAGCACTCATCATGCTGGTGTTTTCAACTTTTGTTTGCGAAGATTGTGACTCTGTGGTATCTTGTGATTTTCCATCTATGCAACCTGTATCTAAAGATTCTGGATTCCCAAGTATTGCATGTTCTATATGGAGAATCTCTAGCCTCATAATGATGATCCACCTACAAATTTATAGTGAAATTACTTATGAGACATACATTTTCTACACATTGAAGAAGAGTATAGAAGTATTTTTAACATGCGTAAGAGTGTGCTACTCATCGTACTTTGCTTGTTTTGGAGCAACTATATTCCGTTAAGTGTATCACTGTCCCTATCTTGATATTTTGGTTTGTTACATAATGGTTGTATTTCATTGGCAATGTCACTATGTGTTTGTAAGCACTGTCAAATATCTCTATTTTATAACATGGAGATTGCTCAGTACCACCCCCAAAGTTTTGTATGGAGAACACTTGTACTTGGGGATCAAGGCACGCATTACCATTATACATGAGTTTCACTGTATTTAAAGTCAATGCTTCCATGATTATAAGTTTGTAATATATTTGCAAAATTTATGCAAGCACACTTTAATTACTCATTGAAGAATTCAATATCCTATTAAACAGTTAAGACTTAAAAAAGTATATAGGGTAACATTCTATACCTTTATATTTCTTTCAATATAAACACATCTAATATATTGCTTTCAATATAAACACATCTAAGTTCATTTGAGGGTATGGCACAATCCAATTGTTAGAGTATAGAGGATGCAACTGATACAAACTACTAAATATGCTTTATATTCTATAATTATAGGCATATCAAATGTTAACATTACATCAGAGGGAGAAATAGTAGGTAAGCTATGCCGAAGGAGTATCTAATGATGGCAACAATAACAACTCTAAGTGTCTGCAGTATATAGGTTGAGCTAGGTTCCTTGGTATAGTTATTTGATCATGGTCCATATATACAACTGTAGCATTATATACAAATAATTAGTACAAGTCATTTCATGGTCTTTACAAGTTCCATACTCAGTCCAAGAAGTTACAAAACCATCACTTGAGAATGTCCACATTGTTCACTCCATAGAGCCTTGCATAGTGTGACTCTTTTGCAGTGTCATAGTATGCATCTAAGATATTACAAGTTAGATGGTACTTATTTTTCACATCATGCATAAACTCAATTTCATGGTCTTCCATTCGTTCGATATGCTGACTTAAATATCTTAGCTTTTCAACAAGATTATGACAATTTTGCAAAACATCAGTACAAAGGTTGTTAATGCTCCCTTCAACAAAGGAAGGGGACTCCACTGACATGGAGCCTGTCGAAGGCTCAGGTGACTCAGGTGGTGAACTTTGATTTAAAAATATTTCAAAATTCCCAGATGACATATCCGGGATGGTGACAACATCTTCAAAATCATTATGATGTGCCATGATATTTCCTGGCATTGTAACAACCAATGACAACAATTAATATTTGACTTTACGATTAAAAAGGGATGTTAACGTTAAGGATAGAATCTAATGAAAGTAATTCATAACTTATATAATATGTTTATAAGGTACCTACGTCATTGTTAATTTTCGTGGTAGTTGTTATTGTCTTATATTTTTTAAGAATAGGTTTTTTAGTGGTAAAATAATAACTATATTTAAATCAAAGTGGTAAAATACTAACTATATTTAAATCAAATATACTTTGTTAAATAAGTTAAAAATATTTATAATGATATACTTTTCAGAAGAATTTACGTTATTATGAGATTATTTACAATATTTGTAATTATATTATATTATTATTGTATTATATTTTTTAACATTTTTTAGTGGTAAAATCATAACTATATTTAAATCAAAGTGGTAAAATACTAACTATATTTAAACAAAATTTCAACTAAATATATGATTTAAGTTTTGGATCTCAATACAAAATTATATAGTACTTGAGAAAATATCGACTATTCAATACCATCGTGCTAGTATCCATTGACCTCCAACCCATTCTTGTGCTAGACGTAACTGAGAATATGAATAAGGTTGTAGAGTTTGAGTATCTGGAAAATATATTTCAAAGAACTCTCGTTGGCTTAGAGGTGATTGAAATCTATCAACTATCACACCCCTCCACCAACAATCATTTTCTCATACTTCCACAGGATAGTCGAGTGGTATATATCGAGGCAACGTAATCACAGGTGGAATGGGTCTCACCCCAGTCATCAGTAATGAAATGATCATATTGAACATAATACTTGAGTTTATCAGTATTATTGACATGTCCTATAATAGTTCCTTCAAACCATGCACCATTGAATCCCTCCTCATCAGAACACACTTCAACTTTCATTCCCATACGAACATCCATTTGTTATACCTTTTGTGAAATTCAAAACAAAAGAAACATGTAAAATTTTTAACTATAAGATATAATAGAATCTTGAATTATAAACACACTTTATATTTAAAATTCAAAACAAAAGAAACATGTAAAATTTTTAACTATAAGATATAATAGAATCTTGAATTATAAACACACTTTATATTTAATCTGGAATAGGTATTGTAAGCTATGGAATAAGTGTGTAAAACTCAATGTATTCAGTTGTAATTTAGTTTCTTTTAGAAAATAAACTCTAAACTTCAAATCTACTTTATTTTTAGTTACTTTAAAAAATATTATTTATTTGACTAAAAGAAACTAAAAATAACTATATAAGTAACTAAAAGTAATTACTAAAATAAGTAATGAAATGAAATGATCCTATTAATTATTAATTATGCAATGTTACGAAATGAAATGATATTATTAATTATTAAAAAATAATAAAAATAATTATATAAGTAATTAAAAGTAATTACTAAACCTAAGTAATGAAATGATCCTATTCATTATTGACTAAAAGTAATTACTAAAAATAAGTAACAAAATAATCATTTCCTTGTTGTACTAATACATATAATAAATTTAAAATCTACCTTATTGTTAGTTACTTTTACATGTTTTTTATTTATTTGACTAAAAGAAACTAAAAACTAACTATATAAGTAACTAAAAGTAATTAGTTAACCTAAGTAATGAAATGATGACATTATTAACTCAAAGTAATTACTAAAAATAAGTAATGAAATGAAATAAATAAAACCCAATAAGATCTTGTATCTGGGAGTTGTCTTAGATGTATCGTAGAGCCAAAGTGCATTAATTCTTCAGCCAACTGTGTATTTGGGAGTTGTCTTAGATGTATGCAGAGGTTCTCAATTGTTGTCGATATGTTCTCTTCGGCATTATTTTTAAAGAAGATTGATGCAAGTCTATGGCTATGATGTCGCATCATAAGGTTAGAAAGAAATATCGAAATCCTATTATAATATTTGTAATGATATACTTTTCAAAGCATTTATATTATTATGAGATTATTTACAATATTTGTAATTATATGACATTATTATTGTATTATATTTTTTAATAATAGATTTTTTAGTGGTAAAATAATAACTATATGTAAATAAAAAATTAAAAAGTTGAGTTTTAACAAAATTTGTAGGAGAGCACTATATCAATACACCTTTCTACTCCTTTTCCCATGGATCTGTTAATCTTTAAAAGCTAAGTTTTTTTATATGAAAATTCATATAGCAATTGTGGCTCAACATCTTCTAGATTTTATTATTCTTACTTGTATGCCACTTATGTGAAGTAAAAGAAAAATGTATATACAACAAATGACACCCAAATTCACTATCAAAGGAAAAATTTCATAAAATTTGAAACTTTCATTGGAATCTATAATTTGATTCTAATTTAATTCACTCTTAGTATAAAAACATAATTGCTAATCAATCAAAAACCTAAAATTGTAAATATTTTTCAATTCTATTAATCTTAGAAATCTTTCAATATTTGTCTACGACACATGGGAAATATTTATAGAGTATCACATCATCTGTAATTATATTACCAACTTTCCTCCCAATTTAATCTTTTTCTTGACTGGTTTGTTAATGAGATGACAGATAAAATAACATTTCCGAATTTGGTATTCGGTTGTGATCCATTTTGGTTTTTTCTTTTGTATATTTCCCACTCACAGACAGAGTTGAGCGTAAGAAATAGAAAGTAGTACAAGAGTGATTGTTCTTAATGAACAACACAGAAGAATGAATAAAAGCATTATCAAGTATTTGTATCTTATTTTCTATCATATGTTTCTTCTGTGCAAGCGTTTTCACCGTGATTTTTGCAATTCAAAAAAGGTAAACAATAGGCTTCTTATGCTGTGATTTTAATTGTAAAGTGCATCTCTCTCACTTAATGGTTTAAAGTTTATTTTATTAAATTAAATATTTTTTTAAAACTTTCAGATTTGAAAATATTTTTATTAAAGTTGGGTTTGTTATTTAATTTTTTTAAAATCATTTAATTGAGTTCTAATTAAAAAAAGAGTAAACTATCAAACCCTGGCATTTTAGCACTATAAAGTAGAGGTGATAAAAATGAAAATAAAAATAACAATAAAAATAAAAATAACAATAAAAATAAAAATAAAATAGAAATAAAAATAAAAATTTATTATAGATAAAATATAGTACTTTAGAATAACGATGATAAAATATAAATTTATATTTAATATTTAAAAAAATAGAACATTAACTTAACATTATTATATAATAAATATTTTTCATAATTATTTATTAAATAAAATGTATAAATATAAATTTTAATTTTTGTGTGTATAATTAATTTATAATTATTTATTAATTTTAATTTTTTAACAATTAATATAACAAATGAATTAGTTCTTTAGAATTTTGGCAGCCTTCTATGCAAAAAATGAATGAATAAATAAATAGTTGTAAGATTGTAATTATTTTTTAACTTTTGAACTTTATATAACAATAAAAATTTGTTATAGATAAAATATAGTACTTTAGAATAACGATGATAAAATATACATTTATATTTAATATTTTTTTAAAATAGAACATTAACTTAACATTATTATATAATATATATTTCATAATTATTTATTAAATAAAATATATAAATATAAATTTTATTTAATAACTTTTAATTTTTTTTGTGTATAATTAATTTTTAATATTAAATTAAAATGAAAGACATTGGAATGGCTAAACAATCATAAAAAAAAAGTAATTAAAAAATCAGAGATCTGGAGTCTCCAAAGCACAATTTGCTCATGCCTAAATTCAATCTAAAACTACAAGGTAGCTCTTTATTCAAATCTATCAGTTTATATCAACTTATTAGGTTTGAACTGATCTATGGTTATTTCACATCCTAACTATCGATGTCTTACTACGACATAGCAGATCTAATTGTACGAAAGAAATTCCGAAGATTTGGTGAAAAATACAAATAGCAACAAACTGTTTTATAGAGTCATAGACAACTGCTCTGTTAAAAATAAAAGGGCAAAAAAAACAATAATACAAAAGCTGCTGCTTATATTTCTAAAACAAAAACACATGCAATCTCCAACTCACAACATAATCATGCATAAATTCAATCTCCAACTACAAGGCAGCTCTTATTCAAATCCATTAATTTATATCAACTAAATTACGTTTGAACGAATGTATTTAACATCCCTCCATCAGATATTTTACAAGGACAAAGTACATGAAATTAAAGAAAAAAAGATCGGGAAATATGGTGAAAAATATTAAATGATAGGAGGCCTGATTGGGGTGAAAATTAAATAAGTTCCAATGAAATGTTTTTCAATTAAGTTCTGGTGACCTTGCATTTAATAAACAGCTGCTAGAAGCATTAAATGACAGATGAATTAGTTCTTTAGACAAAATGAACTACAGCCATTTTTGGTTTGGTTGCAGTGATTTATTACCAATGCATTGTTGCGTCTTAAGAACTATAGCCATTTCCTTCTAAGACACTCTACAGAACTCATTTAAGACAACGCACAACTATTTATAAATAAAATTGTTGCGTACATCATAATCTCAACAGTTAGCACCAAAAATTACCATCAAAAAGAGTCTATAAGCGCGAAAGAGAGCCTCCAGATTAAAGCTCAAGAAAAATAATACCACTGTGATAAAAGTATGCTCTGTGTTTAGAATTTAACGAACGCATAAACAATGTACAAACGCTTTAGAGTGCAGTAGGTTACCTTGTCAAGTGCAGGAGCCAAATAGTTGCAGTCTGGTGCGTTGGGAGAGCGGGAGGCGACACGCAAGGAGACGAAGCTGCGAGGAACGAGCACTGCAATGTCTGCTTTATATAGAAAGTGTGTTTACTTGAGGAGAGCTATATCGTGTTCACATGCATGCTATGTTAAACAGGCCAGTTGCTACGTGAATGATGGTACCAGAAGTAATAACGTGGGGGATAGAACAAATATTGGGGACTTACAAAATGATTACAGAAGGCAAAATGACGTGTGATGCTGGTTGTTGTGGAATTTACCATATTCACACGCAACTATTCTCTTTGCAGATGATTTGATAAGTCCGCAGTTCAAGAACAAAAATTATTTTAAAATAATATATATAATTTAAATATTATAAAATTTGTGCACAAATTTTTATCTTAATGATTGGGGAATAAAAATTCAATACATTGTCCATTGAAAATGACAATACACTGTTCATGAACAAATTTAGAATACAGCGCTGATGGAATTTTCTATCTAAATAATTGGAAAAAAAAATTAGAATACAGTATTCATGGATTTTTCTATCTAAAGTATTGGAAAAAATTCACTATATACCGTTTATAGAAAATTACTGTCATATAATTTGTAAGTGCAGTAAACAAAAAAATATATGCTTTGCAGAGATAATTTAACGAGTGTTTGGCCTAAAATGATTGCTATTTTAGGTCTGTTCATCACTCAGTGAATCACTAACCAAAAGCACGTTTGATGATGTTCTCCACCACATTGTCCTGTTGCCCTTCCCCTGCTCACCGCAACCTCCTCCATTCCAAAGAAAACACAACCTAAAAATGAAATAAAACATACATAGCACATAAATACAAACACAGAGCACAAGAGAATGAAAAAAATACAATAAAACGTAATATACAGAACATTTCCGGCACCGCTTTCCTGTTCTGCGGCGTAAGACCGTCGGAATGTCTTAAAATCCCGGCGGGCATCTCCCCGGGAGTAAGCCTATCGGCTTAAAAATAATCTGTTTGGATGGTGAAATGAGAGGCTATTATTTTGTTATCGCGGAGTAACTTCTCTTTCTTTCCAAGTATTGTTGAGGTATATGGATTACTGTTAACAACATTTCCATCCTTCTTTCAGTTGCATTTACCAGCAGTTGTTTCTCCTTTCGATATGTTTTCATAGTAACCAATATGATCTTTTTGTAGATGCTGACACTTCCATTTGATTCTTTCTTATAACTATTGAACTTCTTTTCCACAATTAGTTGGGAATTTCAATTCAAAAAATTACAATAGACATATTTGATTGGAATCAGTTGATAAACCTCTGCATTCAATGCCTTATTGCCACTTTGGGGGCGTCCATCTTACTGCTTGCACAGTATCAAAATTCGTGTCTTTTATTTTCTTTGTATAATAAACCTTGAATAAAAATAAATGTAAAAATTGAAGCACGTACTTTTCATTTTAGCAATTAAAATTTGGAAATGAAATAGGGATCATGATCCACTTAGATATATATTAATTCGAATGAGTTGTTTTAATAGATTCAAAATTTTATATATATATATTTAAATTATGTATTACACATTTTCCAGTAATTAGACATCAAACACTAGAGTGTGAAATGAGTCGTTGAATAGCCATAGAGAAATCGTTGTTGTATTTATATGAATTAAATTATTTATATCTTCAAGAAAATAATGTTAGCTAAAAGTAAAATTAGTTCGTTAATAATAATTATTTCTAGAATCCTTAGACTTTTGGTTTGAAAAAAAAAAAATATAAGATTCTTAGTGTTTGGTTCCATTCTCTGGTTAAATAAAGAGTTGGAAATTCATTATCCCTTGTTATTTCATTGAGATTTTATTTCAACATAATGTGTTTCTTTTAGTTTCTCTTATGTGAAAAGATGATATATGGAAAGGCTGCTAAATATGGAATAGTCAAGAAAGGGTAAAATGTTGTTCTTTTACTTGCTAGTAGAAGGATGGTAATAAATTGCTTTGGCCAAATCTTTGAATGCACATGTTTTCATAAATGTGTTGGGTGTCATGCCCAAAATCTAAGGACAAAACACACTAACAATTTTTTTTAAACCTGAAGTTATATTACTAACGTTTCTCGGTTGCAAGTTAAGAGTTAAAAAAGAATTAATCTTACTAATGTTCTGCAATACATGAATACAGAATGTCAAGGATCCAAGATTACATTTTGACTAGGTAAATTTAACATTAAGAAGCACATTCCCCTAATTCCCATTTCCACTATTCTACAATAATTAAACATAACCTTTGATAATAATAATAATAAACTCTTTAATATTTATTTCATTAAATCTTTTCAAATTAAATTATATTCCCATGATAAATCATCTATTAATCTAATGAGAAAATTCCATTCCCTAAATTATGCTATTGGTTACAAATTAATTTTTAATATAATAATATATCAAATTAATTAATAAAACACATTAAAATTTTAAATTAGAAATAGCTAAATTAAATTTTCCTAGATTTATATTTAATAGGGAAAGGTGGAAACATATCCTACCAAATATCCCCACAACAAAAAGGTAAAAAAAGAAAAAAAAATCTAGTTAAGGGATTTTTTTAATTTAGTTAAAAGTAAATTCTCACTTAAAGAAAATGAGGAAAAACAAAATTCAAAAACAAATAAAAGGGTTGACTTTTTCCCTAACCCTAATTCGAAATTAAGGTTAGAGTGAAAATAACAACACCATAAAACACTTTCTTTCTTTCTTATTTTATTTTCTCTCTTTCTCTCATCCTTTTTCCTCCAAACCCTAGAAGGGTTTTCTTCTTTTCTTTCTTCCACCATGGATCTTTCTTGCAGGTTTTGAAGAGCATATCAATGGAGTTTTTCAAGATTTTTTTAAAGATCTTTTATTTTATTTTCTTCATGTTTAAGCTGTTTAATATTTGTTTAGATTTTTAAAAAAAATTAAAAGAAATAAACAAAGGGCAAAGCTCTGGCCACAGTTGTGGTTGTCACTGTGTGGCGGCCATCCACGGTAGTGGCAAACCACTGTCTGGTGGCACTGGCTATGGCAGCCAACCACGACAGTGGCTTCCATTGCCATGGGGGAGGGGAAAATAATACCCAGCCCCTCTTTTTTAAAAATTTTCTTTTGTTTAGTTTATTTTTTTATTATATAATATATATATGGTATATTTAATATATATATATATATACTTGAAAATGGAAATTGATAAAAATAGAAATATATATTTTTTTATAAAAATCTGGATAACTTAAATAATAGAATATATATATTCATTATTTTGTATATATGCATAATGAATATACTTTTTTGTTTGCCAAAAAATAACTCTTACTAAAATAAAACCTCTTTTTTTTTACCAATAAAATCAGTAATATTAAAGAAAAAAAACATATTAATAAAAAAAGGCTAATTTTCCATGCAGTATATACAGGTAGGTTTTATTAAAATGAAACAACAAGGTATAAAGATATTCGAGGCTTTTAAAAAAACAAAAAACCACTATAAAATTTGCATTTCAAGAAGGCTCCTATGATTTATTTCTTTTTTATACATAAACACAAAAACTCAAAAACATGCTTCTTTCAAACTCTTTAACCAAACAACAACTCTAAATAGAATAGATCTTCAAAAGACTTTTTATTTTATCACAAATTTCAAATGAGCATTTATTAATCAAATACGAAAGTTTTACACAAGACTCCTCCTTAAAAGGAAATAAATTTACATATCTATTTCTTTCACATGTAAATACTTGTTATTTTAAAAAAAAAGAAACATTCATTACTTTAATAACATGTTTTTTTTTTGTAAGATTCCCTTGCAAAAATGCGATACAAGCTTAACCCATTACAGTAAGAAAACAAAACCTCTTGTTTACATAACATTATAAGAAAACGCCTCTACATTTTAAATGAGAAGCATTTCTTCAATCCAAGCTTTTATCTATTTCATCCCAATGCAAGAACCTGCAATAAAAAAAATTGTTTTTTGACCATGGAAGCTCACCTCCCATCCTAGGCCTTTACAAGGCCACCCCCGAGAACAAGATACCAACTGGGTAACATTCAACAAGAAACTTGTGAATAACAAGATTCAAACAAGAATACAATCACATGAACTCCCAACCCAAAGGCTTACACATAGAATCTCAACATGATTCAAAAATGGGGTGAAGGTGGACCAAGTACTTAGGAGGAGAATGTCATAGATATACCGAATACAAATGCCTTCACAAGGCCACAAAACTACTTCCTCTCTTCTCATCTCAAAATCTCAAAAAAAAAACCTTATGACCCCCAAATGGCAACATGCCAAAAAACCTCCCCCAAGAACAATGGCAACAAAGACCCCATAATCTTTGTCATATCCCTTTCCTCCCTAAGGAGAGACTCTACACTCTCTAAGTTGTCCTAATTCCCTTCACCCCAAGGCTACTCTTCCCTCCCAAGGGTGAGTTTGGCCTTGTACTCCCAAAATACATACAAAAATGAAATCCAAGACAAACTCCATGAAAACAAAATAGAAAATTCCTAACACCATTTTTACACATTTCATTTATACAATAAACATAAAATAAATAGATGAGATCACCAACCTTCACAAAAAGTTAAGGAAAATAGATTTGTAGAAGAGCTTTCAAATCCAAGTCCCACTCCTTACAAAAATCCTCTCTAACTCCTTAGTTGTCTCCAAAGTTGGAGAGTGGGTGAACAACTTCCAAGTCTTGGGAGATCCCACTAAAAAGCTTGTACACATTTCCCTAAACCCTCTTGGAAGAAGACATAAAATTATATTGGTTGGTCTTCCCAACCCCATGACAAGGTTACTAAAAATAGATTCCCAAAAAGGTGACTTGAGAAGATGAAACAAGAAAACTACACATGATAGGAGAGGTTGTCTACCCAAGGCCATTCTCTCCAAAAGTTAATTTTCGTCCATCTTGGAAAACCAACTTTTGGAAGGGCTCAAGACACATACCTAGGTGGTCCTATGGCTAAAATTGACCCTTATCCATAGGTATATCATGTGGGCCTTCAAAAAGGACCTAAACTCAACCCTAGGTGTCCATTTAACCCCTCAAAAACCCATCTTGAGTTCACCTACGGGTTCCAAGGGATGTGACCTTACTCAAAGCTCTCTACCCAAGAGGTCATCATGTAAGAATGCAACTAGTTACTATCCTAGGTTTGGTTGCAACCAATCATCTCCCAAATGGACATGTCATTGCCACATATACACAACACAAGTGTCAAGTGACACCACAAAAATATCCACATCACATAACATATTTGGCATGTCCATTTGCACAATAACAATTTAAAATTAACAAATTTGTAATAAATAACTATAATTGACATACACTCAAGCATATACAATTATGAATTAAAACACATTACAATGAGGTTTTTTCTCTTCATTAGACACAACCTTGGTTTAACTTTTGCACAGAGGATTGGCTCTAGTTCTCCAAATCTATTCCATGGTCACTTCCTGCACAACTCAATTCAAACATCAACAGCTCAAGAAATCACATGCATATAAAATATATGAACATAACTTCATTCAATCAATTAACAATTACTCAACATTTCACAATTCCAATACATAATTCTACACGCCATAAATAATTTAACCACTTTTCACGCATTTTCCACATGAAATTTTATGCATACATTAATGACATTTAAACACCTAACATTTAATTTTCAATGAAATTGCATCTCATCATAATTAAAATTCCAATTTTCATTTTTTATATAAGCATATATACTCAATTGCATCATTCCAATATTCATTTAAATCAACTATCTAGAATGCAAGTATAAAGGTATCACCATATCATCAACAGGAGTACAAAAAACAACATAAAGTAAAGTGCATCAAAATCCTATGTGATCAAATCCCTGTCAAAAAGAGTACAAATCCATAATGCATCAAAATAGAGTATCACATACTAGGTCTATCATGAAGATAAATGCAACACTATAACCGGCTCGGGGTAGGGCCTCACATTGGGTTATGTTTCATCTTCCTTCTTATCTATGATTAGCTCTACTTAGACATATGTGGAAACTAGTTAGTTTCACAATTGCACTAGATTCCTTCTGACCTACCAATTCCAATTTGCTAGGACTCTCGGGTAGGATTGGTGCACTCTCATATCAGGATGAGCCCCAAGAGAGCTAACCACTCTCTAGTTGGGTGGAAAAAATGCCTAATCCACACTCCTGTCTCAAGATCTGCATATGGACAATCACATATGATGGCTTACGAGACAGGTTTATGCAGATGGACAATTGTCTGATGGCATTATGACATTATGTTTCATTTTGACCTTGATGATCTTGTATTTTTTGTCAATACATTGATGTATGTTGTACTTTCTTAATGTATCAATGCACACCAAGTTGGTCAACACCTTTTATTGTATTTGATACTTTCATTGTATATGGATAGACTTTGTATGTTTGATGGTATGGTTTACTTTTGTATATTTGACTTGTTCATTGATTTATGATTCGACAATTGGGTCGAATCATTGTATTTAGCTTTATGAAATATATGAAATTCATTGACTCGACTATTAGATGAAATCAACTTTGTCTTTTCTTTTTTACTTTTCTAATCTTTTCACTCTTTGCTTATGTGGCATCTTTATAGTAATTTCAGTCTTTACACCTTAGCAATGTCAAATCTTACAATAAAAAACCCTATCCATAGGAAAAATATGCATTGTACTAGAGAGAAAAGGCTCCCAATGATAAGAAATCTAGTCATGTAGTTGAGGGAGGATAGGCCAAAAACCCCTAAACTGACATATCACACCATGAAAGGAAAAGACAAAAATATTGTGGTCTATTTCCTCCTCCTTCTATACCTTCAAATCAATGGCAATACCCTTAGAAATTAGAATAACCCCAGTATCAAAAAATCTCCTCGACCTAATTGATCTCCCAACATCCTTTCCAAGATTAGCAACAACAACCATAGGTCAAGAACCATCCTGTACAACTGTACAACAGAACCAGGAACAACCACACTAACCTTAGGGGCCTTACCATTCACATCAAAACCCACCTTCGAAGCTTGACAAATGGTAGATGTTGTTCCACCACCACCAAATTACAACAAACCCTTATGAACAAAATTCAAAGGACCAAAAATTTGAGAAATAGATGCAACTTGAGGTAGAGACGTGTTTGGATGAGATACTACCATAGGAGAAGCAACATGCATCATCACCAATGGAGTAGAAGACCTGAACTTTCCTAGAGACACAACTACAGAACCCCGAAACCCATCACCATCACAACCTCTACCAACAGGAAAGGAAGACGTGCCAAAGTAGGGACCATGGGAGGATGATGGGGAAGGGTCCCTAGCGACAATAGTATCATGAACCCTAGCAAAGACATTAGATTTTATTTAAAATTGTCACTTGTTATTATATGAGTTAGATTTTTTATATCCAAGATTAATTAATGATTATTCTATGTGTGTATGATAAGAGGATAATTACAAAATAATGAATGAATAATAATAGTTTATGAAAAATAATAAAATGATCAATTGAATAAAATATTTATTTGATTTATTGGAAAGAAATAGGATAAAGAATTTAGATAAATAATTATTTATTCAAAGACACCTTAAAATAGTTTGCATTAAGTGCAATTTATAAAAAAAAAATGTTAATATATGCATTAATTTTATTGAATATTAATTAAAGTACACATATTCACAAAATATAATGGAGAATCAAAATATAATTCAAGAAACTAAGGGTACAAAATGCATCATATGTGTATTATTATATGGTTATAAAATACATAAGTGGTTACACAACCCTTTCTAGGTTAGAGTCCCCAGACAGTTTTATCTCTGGTTGCCACCCACTAGGTGAAATAGGGACAAAATCAGGTTAAAGGTATATTGGGTATCCTGTTCCAAAGGTGTTTGATGATTAGCATGAGGTACACATATTCAATTCCAATCATATATTAACCACAAAAAATTATCTAAGATTACTATGTCCTGCCTAAATAACACTTCCCCTATTTAGAATAATCATTCAAGACATCAATATGCTTGATAATAGTAATGACACCCATGTTAATCATAAGAATGTTAAGGGTGATTCTATACACAAAAGTGATTAATAAAGCATAGGTCATCTTAATAACACATCGCTACCAACTAGAGATCAAAATATACTCAATTAATTCACATTCTTAAGAAGATTATAAATATCAAAATTCTAATCTATATTATAACCCAAAAAAATGAAAAAATATGTAATCATGAATTGATACCCACTTGAAAAAGAGACAATCATTGGTAATTCAATTTCATGAAAACATATTACATTATAAATTATCTTAAGTTCACACAAAGACATATACTATATTTTATAAAAAGAAAATGTTTCCTTTAACACATCTAAACAATCCAAATCTCTTTTACATCTACCAAAACCACAATGAAATAATGCAAAGTAGAATCTATTTTATAACATGTAAACAAAATTAATATGATTTCACCATGTATCACACAGATTAATATTGATCAACTAAATGAACCATCAATTGGTCGACAACTTAATGAGCTATGAAACATTACTAGCATAACATAAAACCTTCAAACTATTCACAAACATGCAATGCTTGAAATACCAAACAAGTAAATACAAAATAATAATAATCATACCAAATGAGACAATATTGAATGTGTTGGTGTGAAGTTTCATTATTTCATCATTAAAAACATATGAAATTGACTCGTTGTAAGCCAGTTCGATAAAACTTTCACAATGAGAAGATTGATTTACAAGCCACAACCATATAGTAACATGACCATATAATAATTTTCTAGTGAATCATGGCCACAGTGATATGATTAAAAAAAATTCACACAATACAAGGAGATGTAGCCAAGATGAGGTTTGACACCCGATGTCACAACCCGTATCAGCAACAACAACTCTTTGGAAGGACACACATCAATGAGAAGAGAAAGACACACAGGATAAGAAGGAGAGGTATCGTAGTTTAGGCAGCCCATTTGGAGTTTAGGAGAGACTTGGTACGCACGGAGATTGAGAGGAACACCGAGATTAAAGAGGAAGGAGGACTGTAGTGGGACAATAGAAATTCTTAAGGTATACCCAAGGAGTTGGATAAAAATTTTAGGAGACTCAACTTGGCATGCGCACAAGGGCATGACTAGACTAGGGGATTCCTTACCGCAATTGGAAGGGGAGTCACACAGGAGTTAAGGAGCAGTCAAGGATTACAACAGAGATAGGATGTAAGAAGAGGAAGCACACCACCTAGGAAATCGGCACATGGGAAGAGGAAAAATGTGGATTCTTTCTCTCGTTCCTTTTCCAGTACACGCTCGAGTAAGGGAGAGGAGTGTGACGTGCGGTGGAGAGGAATAAATCAGTGCGCAACAGGAGTTTAAGAGGGAGAGAGAAGTGGGAGTTAGAAAGTGCGTTGCAGTTGAATTAGGAGATCACACAAGGAGTAGGAAATCTCTATAGCACGGTTGGAGGAGGTTAAAAAGAGGAGGCGACATCATTACAACGCGCACCAGGAAGTATAGGGAAGAAAAAATAAAATAACAAGGATATAAGAAAATCTGAGGGTGTGTAACAATTATGGGTATTAAATCTTAGCAAAGTGGGATAAGATACACAAAATAAAAGAAGAGTGTGAATCAAAGGGGAAGCGTGATAGTTGGTAACAACAAGAGAAAGATTTGCCTAGTATTTTTCTTCGTAAATAAGTAGATTTGATATATAGAGGAATTGTAAATTTGTCATTTGTGTTTAGACATGGAATACGAATAGAACAAAACTTAGATCATACTTTCTCTAGGGAATTGTTAAGACATTTTATTTTGATATATTTATGTAATCATCTTTGTATGGTTCTTTTTTTTCAATGTGTTGTTTTTAGCTAGAAGAAAAGATGATAGATATCGCATGATTTAATCAAACTGTTCTCGTGCATGTAGTAAATTGTTGTTACTGAAGTGTTTTAATAAATATAGAAGCTGAGAAGAATTGGTATTAAAGACTTATGGAGAATTAGTAATCATCTTAGAAACTAGTTAGTGATTAAAGATTCATTTACAAAGAATTCTATTTTTATATCCATTAACATCGATTTTATAATTGAACTATAGAGATCATTGCTTGTTGTTTTTCTCTGTCTTTTTAATCTGTGACAGGATACTCATAAACATCCTGTAGCATCAACATGATCACCTAAAGATGAAAATATAAATTTACTTTTATTACCATGTTTTTCAGAATTGCTTATTTTGGAAACAAAGAATATCATGTTGAAGGGATGAAATAAAGTGGCTTCACATTTATTGGTTTTTACTTAATGATATAAACTTTCATTGATCTATGTGGATATATTGTTCATGTTGAGAGAACTGTTTTCGTGTCTCACAGATTTAAAATTTATTTCTTGTCTCTTTATAAGATCTCTCTCAGTAGACATGGAATTAAAGTCCTTTGTTTTCTTCTTTTCCTAATTAACAATGCTCTACTATTTATTGAAACCCTGAATTTGAAACTCCTTATTAATGCAATGTGTTGATCCATTTTGAAAGGAGTAATCAGAATCTTAACTATATATTAGGTGGATAATTTATTATTTAGGGGAGAATTTATTGCTAAATTAGAACTGTATTGAACTTCATACATTCAAACTTTAAACCTGGATTTATAAGTGGGAGCTAACCACTTTGTTGAATGAAATCGGTTTAATTAAGTATATCTTAGAAAGTCTACGATAAAATTATATTGAAAATTATATGTGTGTACCTATGTACTTGTTGTTGAAACTTGATATGATTAAAGTATTGTGAAGAAATCTTGTTGCTTCCTATGCCATTATTGCGAGTTCCTTCATTTAGAATAATCTCTTGATATATCTAATGTATGTGAGTGAGAAAGAATTGAGATCTCAACATGTTGATTAAGAAAGAGTTGATGCTTCTAATTTAATATGCCTAACTGGTGCATTTTTTTTATCCATGTCTTGATGATTATGATTTAGAATATGGTTATTTCTTATTACACTACCATAGAAAATAAAAGAGGTGAAAGTCAAATCTTAATGAGTAGATATATAAAAGAAATCTTAGACTTGTAAATTCGTTAGACCTATTTGCAAAGTATCTGTTAATCATTGTTATAGTTTATGCTTCTTGAATGAAATAGATTTGTTATATATGTATTCTTAGGTTTTCTCCATGTACTATGATGAATTCAAGTTATATTTACCATTTGAACTAAAAGAGATATTGGCAGAAATTACGAGTTTGACATGTTTTTGATAGTTTAGAGAAGGATTTTGTTATGTTCCTACATATATGTTAAATGCACCCATGAAACATGATGTACTTTTCATTAAATGAGAATCTTTGCACAATATTTTTCATATGTATGAAATGCAAGCAGATTTACAAGGTATGCTTTTTGAAGTCCATGACATGTTATATTAGAAATTGAATGTGGACGTATCAAGTAGCACATATTCCATTACTCCTTAGTTTTACTTTGTTTGACTACTTCTAGCTGGGCTGGGTATCCTTCATGTTATGAAGGATTTCAGGGAAGCGTTAATGCTACGTGGTAGGGTGGAAATGCACTCCCACAATATTCTCTCCCTAGCTGACTTTTGTGAACAAGTGTTAGAATCTTCTTTCAGGAAGGACTTTATCTTACAACTTTATACACTTATATGTATTTGACATGGTGGTATTTATCGACTTTGATGTTTGCCTTTATTATTAGAAATGGAAGTTCATAATTGAACTAATCTTAATCTTTTACTGATGTGATTCGATGGTTGATCAAAAATCTCTTAGATTTTTATTCTGACATGATAGTTTGTACTTTCTTGTATTTTATGTGACTTCTCTTATTGTGATTTATTTAGGACATATGACAGATGGTCAACTTTCCACTTCTCTTGGACACAAAGGTATTCCCTATCTTTTTTACAGTTATGGTCATAATTGTACTTCATTTATTCTTATATTATAGGGAATCTATCAATATCTTGTTTCCTTATGCATTTGACCTTTGACTTATCGACCAACTCCTTGGACTATAATATTTTTTTGATGTGGCTTTTGTGTCAAAGTCTCAATTTTTACACTTGATGAGCATGAGGATAATTACATAATGCTAGTAGTAAGAAAAATTATTTTAATTTGGTTTCTTGGTTTCAATTGAGGATGCATAAATATTGACATAAAATGTGACCCTGATTAGTAAGGAATAAAAAGATCACAGTTTCATATGATTGTCAAATTAATAGGTGTAAAAAGCCATTGTTTAACTTTGGCAAATAAATGAGTATGACTAACATGCTTCTCTTACATAAGAGTTAGTTTCATACAAACTCAAATGCATTTGGGTTGGTTTCCAATTTTGAATATGCAAGACAACAAGGGGATGAATCAGCTCATGGCCACAAACTTTTAAACCTTAATGTAACTTTAATCAGCCCCACCAAACAAACTTTAGTTCTTAATCTTAGAAAGATGAAAATATGAAAGCGCTACAATCACCAAACACATGAAACACCATATTGTATGCACCCTAAAATGGTCGCCTAGACTTTGGGCCCCATTTATTCAATTTATCAACCCTGAATCATTTTGATCAATAATCAATATTTTCAACATTATCAATCTCTTGATCAAATCCTAATTTCGATCATATATTGGATTTTTATCATATGGGCTAACCATTTATCCTAAGTCTTTATTTAATTAAAAGGAATATTTCCTCCCCCTTTGATTAAATAAAAAGCCCACCTTTTCCTCTTATCCTAAGTTGCACAAATAAAACATTATTCCTATTTTATAAAAAGGGAAAAAGCACTTTTTGTCTCACATGAGGCTCAAAAGTCAACACTTCACTCTCATTGGAGGATGTTTGTGCACATGGATTGCTCCTCTTTCAACCTCCACCGCTGATTAAGACCTTTTGCCTCTTAATCTCCATGGTCCATTTCACCTCATTTCTTATAAAAGGAGAGCTCTCTCCTTCATTTGCATATCCATATTTTATGCTATTGTTATGCTGCAGGTTTTGGAGCTCTCTTTGAAGACACTCAAGCTTTGAAGCCTTGACATTTTTAGTTGCATCTCATAATAGTTTTGCTTTCATAGTTACCTTCATGGCATCATAGATTAGATTTCCTTTTATGCAATAGAATAGATCTCACATAGCTTAATTAGGGGCTTGAAATCTATTGTACTTTCCTTTCATAGTTTAGTTTGCACTTTCCTTTCATAGATGAGATTTCTTTTCAAGCATTGCATTGTTATCATTTAGCTTAGCTTGCACATTCATACTAAGTTGCATTTGCATTCTATTTTCATTTAGATTCTTGGAGATATTGGCATTGTTGCCCTTGTCTTCATTGTGAATCTCTCATTGTGTGGTTGACTAGCAAGGTCACTTTCTTGTAGCTCTAGCTGAGAGCAAAACTCATAGTCCCTTGCAACTCCATGCATAGAGAGCTATGAACCGCTTTGTGAGGCCTCATTCTTGAGCAACCTTGCATGCAATGGTTCATAGAAGTGCATATTTCAGTGTGTACATTTCTGGCGCCCACCGTGGGGCAGAGTAGATAGCTTTGTCCTTTTATTTGATGCATTTTTGGTCATTTTCGGATTAATTTTCAGAAAAATCTGCGTCTCTGATTTTCTGTCTCAGATTATCGCGCGACACTTCTCAGAAATATCGCGCGATATACTTCCTGTCTTGGCGCGATACTTCGCTCGGAAAAAGTATCGCACGCCTATATTGAATTCTATCGCCTGGCATCGGGCGAAGTATCGCCTGGCATCGTGCGAAGTATCGCTCGACTGGGGAAGTATCGCCCGACTATAGGAAACTGTATCGCGCGATACTGTTGAAGACTGAGAAACATCGCCTGGTCTGGCAGAGACTTGCGCTTTCAGTTTTTTTGTCCGAATTCGACTATTTTAGCTTGCTGTTTTGTTTTACTTTGTTTAAATAGGTCTAACCTGCATTTTTTTTAGCTTGAATCCATTAGATTATTACACATTTACATTTGGATTTTGATTTTGCTAACATTGTGGGCCTAACAAGTTGTGTTTGTAGGTGCTTTCCTTTGCTTGAAAATTGCTAAAAACGCATGTCAAAGAGGGCTACTAAAAGTTTTTGCAGGGCTGCCCAAGCATAAAAAAAAAAAAAAAAATTCTTGCTTGTTTATTTGCTTTCCTTTCAAGTGTGGCATTCACTAATTGTATTAGGAATCTTAATACCTTGTGAAAGAGATTTTGAGGTGGTAGGAGAAGTATGCTCTTCACCTTTAGGTGAATCAGAAAATCTTGACCCATCTTAAGGTTTTGGAAGCAAGGGGGTAATTGAACTCTTTGCTTGGTGTGTTTGGGAGAGATTCTTGAGATAGGGGAGTATGCTCTTCACCCTTGTGGTGAATCAAAAACCTTGAACCTCAAGATTTGATCCATTTTTGTTTAGTGTAGGAATCCTTTAGCAGGCCTGCTCTTGAGCAATCAAGAGGAACGACTCAAGTGGGGACAACCTTGTCATCATTCTCCTTGGTGGCAAGTGATTCCAACTCACTATAATCTCAAGGCTATCAAGGACACCAAAAACCTTGATAGACATAACACTTGTCTTCGTTTGATGTGAGTAGCTCATGGGATTGCGACCATGGGGAAAACATTGAACAAGAATGCCTAAGGTACTCTTGAGGCCGCGAGGTCCTAGTCTTTTATGAGGAGCAAGAGGGGTGTTGTGAACGGAAATCCTTATTAAGAACCATTAGATAGAAGCCACCTTATTTTAGCCGCTTATCTTCTTAGTGCAAGGATTGATCCAAGTGGTTTACCCGGATCACCTTAAGATACTCACCATATGTGTCCCTTTGGTTGTGTCATTTTGACATTTCCATGACAAAGCCAATATCTCTTGTGGGTAACCACTTGGTGTGAGGCAAGGGGGCATCAAGTTGTGGGCTAAGTTGGTAAGTATTGAGCCTTGTCTTGTAGGTAGTAATTGCTTGAATTGTCTTCGATTGTGTGATACCAGTGTAAACGTTCTCAACATACAAACAATCGATAGCATTCATAGGGTGTTGTTTCAATTTTGATATCACAAGTGCTTGTCTTGGCAAGGTTGCTTTTGCCCTTGTTTCAAGTGTTTGAGACCATGTTTTGATCCCTTGCTGTTTACAAACCTACCGAAATGCTGTTGAATTTGTGACTGAAACCAAAAACATCAACCCTCAGACTGAAAATTTTGACCAAACAGACCCAAAAATGCAAATTTCACACAATTCTGGTCAAGAGTTGAATAATTCTGCAACAGTATCGCACCCTGTAAGGTGAAGTATCGTGCGATACTTCGCTCATGCTAGAAATATCGCTCCCTTTGAAGAGAAATATCGCGCGATAGTTCGCCCCTGACGGACTATCGCCCGACCTGCCTGAAGTGTATCGCCCGCAAGTGTTAAGAAGTATCGCCTGGCTTAGGGAGAAGTATCGCACGGGTGTAGGTTTATCGCCCCAGTAGCCTGGAGTATATCGCCTGGTTCATTTTTGTCGTGCTTAAATTTTGGTCAGTTTCAGTTGCTGTCAATTAGGCCAGGTCTTAGAACAGGCTTCTCACCCTAACGTTTGAGATCTGTCTTGACTCCAAATCTCTGGTTCTTAGTTCTCCGGGATAGCATCATTTGATTTACAAAGTCACTTTGGAATAATTGTCAAGTTAGAAAGCCATTCTTGGTGCCAAGGTTCATCTTTAAAATTGTTAGCTATATTCTGGGAAAATGTTAGTTCTCTTATTGTCCAAATTGCTTTCATTTTCAATTATCTTTTGGCCTAGTCCAACCTCCTGATTCAAAAGTGCAAGGGTAGTCACCCTTTGATTTGAAGCACCTCTTTGACAATGTTGGTAAAGCCCCCTTTCTTTCTTTTTTTTCTCATCTCTCTTTGGACAATAGAGGATTTCGATTATCCTAGTTTGGTGTTGACACTTTGAAAGGTCACCTTATCATTGAGAATATCTCTCTTTCATGTTAGTTACGACAAGGTACCAAGTTAATCAAGGGAAGTGACCCCCTGTTACCTTTAGCCAGTTACCACCTATCAAGACCCGTCGACAACCTAAGGGAAAAGGACCCCTTTTTGACCAATCTCCTAAGAGTGAATCTGAGGTTTGTTTCAATCCGGGAGCTAACCCTAGTGAAGTGAGCACCTCTTTCATACCACTTTCATCAAGTATGGACATGAGTTACACTTTCACCCGACAACAAAGAGAAGCCATGAATCAAACTCTCGAGGATATCTTTCAACGACACAGAAGAGAGTATGGTGGTTCTTCTCATGCCAGTCCACCCGGGTCACCTCCTAACAACGCGAGGTATTTTGATGCTCATCAACGAGCTGAAAGATAGCATAAGTCAGCCCACTCAGATTCAGGGTCACAACACGAAGACCAGAACAACGAATCTAGTGATCACCATATCAACGCAGCTAATGCAATAAGGCATTCAAGACAAACCTCCCCACTTAAGGACACTTCTCGATATGCAAATACAAGATTGAGAAGCATTGAGAGAGAGAAGCAAGCCTACTTAGATGAACAGGCTGCAAAAAAGGAAAAATTCTGACAACTAGAGGAAGAGGAACGTGCATTGTTGGATATACAGAAAAGAGTCGCCCAAGAAGAAGAAGATAGACTTTATGCACAACAACTCCAAAGTCAATTTAACGGGAAGGGAGCCAATAGTGGGATCAACTCGCCCCCATCTACCCCTTCCCCTAGCCCTCGAAGAAGATCAAAGACACCCTCACGATCCCCAAGTCCTAGAGGAAGAAGGACTTCAAGATATGACCATCATAGGAGACAATCGTCTCATAGACATTCAAAGCAACCCTCCCAACGAGCACATCATGGCTCACAACACGGAGGCAGTTATGCTAAATCTGATCATATGGACTTCATGACTATGCAACAAGAACCATCCTTTCAAGCCTATGTGGAGCAATACGTGGAACAAAACAAAGACCAATTTTTGGAAAGTCTTATCAACAAAGGCGCTAAAGTTCCATATAACTTTGATGTTCACCAAAAAATCAAGAAACAGAATCCTTCAACTGATGAGTTAATCTTACAAATGCAAAAGGATATAGACAGAATGAAGGCTCCCAAGAGTACATTTCATTTGGACTCCATATGTCCTAATCCCATTGACAAAAGTGTGGTGATGGTAGAATTTCCTAAGAAAGTTGAATTCCCAACATACGACAAATATGATGGCACGGGTGACCCTCACGACCATGTTCGACAATTCTACATAATGAGCTTTTTCTTTCACCACGAAGACTCCTACTTGCTGAGATTATTCCCAAGGAGTTTAAAAGGTCAAGCCATGGAGTGGTTCACCAACCTTTCCCCTCCAGTAAGGACATTTAGAGAACTTGTCCAAAGATTTGTGCAACATTTTGCTTACAATTTATCTAGGTCGGTCACCATGCTTGATTTGTGTAAACTTAAGCAAAATCAAGGGGAATCTTTTGTCACCTTTTTGCAACGATGGAGGCGATTGTGTTCGAAATACCCAAGGACAATCCCTGAAGAAGAGAGAATTGATATCATTGTGAACAATCTAATACCAGAACTCAAATATGAAGTCAAGAAAATCCCATTTAATTCCTTTGATACTATGATAGAGGTGGCATGTCGCATTGAGGATGTCCTAAAAGAACAAGGAATTTTGGCTAAACCAACAAATAACAACAATAGCCAAAATAACAATACTAATGGTAACAAGGACAAAAAGAACTCTTATTGGAACAAAAACAAACAAGTCGTCAACGACGGAGTTGTTGATTCATCTCAGATCAAAAATGAAGGAGTTCTTAATCTCTCTCATGCAGTCCAAGCTATGAAGTTGCAAACATCATCAACGCAACAAGACAAACCTCAGTATCAAAAGAGATCTAAAACGGAGAAAAGACAATTCACTAAATTGGGAGAATCATATGCAGATGTTTTTAAGACACTAGTTGCTCATAATCTAGCGCACCCACAGGATCCTACAAAACATCGAATACCAGATCCTTTACCTCATTGGTGGGATGCTAAGGCTTTTTGCGTTTTCCATAATGGGATTGGACACGACATAGAGAATTGTTTTAAACTCAAGCATCTTGTCCAAGACCTTATTGAGAAAGGACAATTACAAGTGGATGGGTTAACTACTAATGCAGACCATAAAGCCTTTAAAGAGCCCTTGCCTAAATATGAAAAAGGAGAGAATTCTAGTAGTAAGAATGGCAAGGCAGCTATTAACTATACATACACACATGCTGATAATGTGATTAACATGCTTGAAGTGGCTGACGATAATATCAACATGGTGAGAAAGAAATATCCTCATGGACATAATGTGGACTCAGTTCCTATGACTAATGAAAGACCCGCTGTGGTGATAAGAGGTCCTCACTCACAAGGAATGCCCCAGTCCCTCAATGCGGTCACTAGGGGTCAGGCCCAAACACCCATTATCATCAAAGGTCCTAGCACTAGCAAGTCTAAACAGCCCGTGTCCAAAGGTGCTCCTCCAAAATTTGTCGTTGGTCCTGATTCCAATTATAACCTTATTGACCAACTACAACGTACACCCGCTCAGATATCCATTTTTGAGCTTTTAGAATTATCTCCTAAGCACAAGCACGTCCTCGAGGATGCTTTGCGAGCAGCCAATGTCCCTAATAACTTAGATATCGACCAATTCCAAAACATGGTCAACCATTTGGCTAGCCCTCATTTCCTCACCTTCTCAGAAGAAGATGACAAATCCATTAGTCACCCACATAATTTGGCCTTGCACATCGAGGTCATGATTCATAAAACCCGTGTTAGGCATGTACTGATAGATGGGGGTGCGGGGCTCAATATTTGTACTCTGAGTTTGCTGCTAGCTCTAGGGTATTCCGAGAACGTCATTGACACAAAGAAAAGAATCACAATCAAAGCATATGACGAAGCAGAAAGAAGTTCTAAGGGATTGGTTGTTTTGCCTATTCGTATTGGTCCTGTAGAAAGAGACATATTATTCCAAATTGTTGATGTTGGACCTCTCGCCTACAACATTTTGCTAGGTAGGCCATGGATTCATGAAATGCAGGCAGTCCCATCGACATATCACCAGTGTGTTAAGTTCCCCCATAATGGTGTAGAAATTTTCATCCCGGGAGACAATGCTCTATCAGTTAATAACATTTCCGCGGGATCACATGTACCTTTGAATAGAGAAGCTGACAGTCCTAGTAGTTCACTTGAACAATGCAAGCAGAAATTCAAGACCATGGACCTTGGGATGGGAGATTATAAGATTGATTCTTTTACAAAAATGCCAATCTCTCCTAGGTCTTATGGAAGACCCTCCCCAAATGTGAAGCCTTCATCATCAGCCATGACGTTATTTGGGAAATTTGTTGAGTCTTCGGTCCCCATTCAAGAAGAGAAAGAGGAAGTTGCTGTAAGGAACTGGATATATCACGAAGAGAAATACAAACATAATGAGAATTTTGCTCCTTCACCTGAAACTTATGGGAAAGGATATACACTGGTTAAAAATATGGGATATCCGGGATTTGGTCCCCTTAGTCATAGGCTGGACGCTAAAGCTGAGCCTCTTGATCATGCTCTTTTTGGACGCAAAAATAAGTCCACGATCGGCTTAGGTTTTGAAAATAAGAAGGAGAAAGGTATCCCTGTCCCAGCTGCAACGGACAGTGACAATGATGCAGATTATACGCCCGATCTCTCCAACCAACACGATCTGTCTGATGATTGGGTGCCCTCAACAAATCTCCTTTGGGGAGATTCCATAGATTTGATGCTTAATAGTCCTACTATCCCAGCTATGACGGATAGTGATTGTGTGACTTCTAGATCGACAAAGGAAAGTGTTACTGTCCTAGCTGCGACGGATAGTACCAATACTAGCACTAGAGAGGGGGAAAACCTTCCTAACCTTGAGGCTTCTACATCACGAGGCCTAAATGATGACTCAGAGACAGACTCCCATGAATATGAATGGGATTCGCTTTCAGATGCAACAATTGATCTAGACGTGGATATTATCCATACCTATAGTACCCAACCCGATGCAACTAACGATCCTAGTGTCAGACTAGAGGATTGCCCTCCTCAAATCGCCTTAGTAGACGACGCTTCATTTGATAGGATGAGCCCCAATTCAGGTATCTTAGGAGAAGACTTGATGCGCTCCGATTATATGGTCACCAGAGATGACACCTTTCACATTCACAACATCGAACCTACCATTGACTTGCCCCTTGTTCACTTTGACCTGATTGACTGGCCCCAGCGCCACCACGAGCCCACATTCCTCACATTTTGCAACGATTACGAAATTGCTTGCTATCTGAATGCTCTCGAACCCGTGGCTTCTTCCACCAATGAACCAACAACCAGCATGACAGAGCCTGATATTAAGTACCTCAGTCTCAAAACAAAAGAGAAAAAGAAAAATAGGTCTGATGGCGAAAACCACTTTGTGGCGGTGTCAGAACCAAAAATAGTAAAAAGAAATGACGCATCCAAAGGCGAAAACCTCTTTGAGGCACCTAAGGATGGGGTACTTAATAACTTGCCGAGTTATTTCCAGGATAGATCATCAATCTTGATTGAACCAACAAAACTAGTCAATCTAAACACAGAAGAAAATCCTCAGATAGTCCATCTTGCTCAGTCTTTATCAGAGGAAGAGACCAAGGCATATGTACAGTTTTTACAGAAAAAGAAAATTAATTTTGCATGGACCTACTCAGACATGCCAGGGCTTGACACAAATCTCATAATGCATCACTTATCTATAGCTCCAGGAGTCAAGCCAGTAAAACAGAGACTAAGAAAAATGCATCCACATATAGCTCTACTTGTCAAAGGAGAATTAGAAAAGCTTTTGAAAGCTAGATTTATTAGAGCCATCGATTATGCAGAATGGATCTCAAATATAGTACCGGTCTCTAAACATGATGGGTCCATTCGTGTCTGCACAGATTTTAGAGATCTAAACAAAGCCTGCCCAAAGGACGACTTTCCACTTCCAAACATTGACATGATAGTGGACATGACGGCGGGCTATGACATATATTCCCTAATGGATGGTTTCTCGGGGTATAATCAAATCAAAATAGCTCCTGAAGACCAAGAGAAAACAGCATTCACATGTGCATGGGGAACCTACTGTTGGAACGTCATGCCATTCAGGTTAAAGAATGCAGGAGCAACCTACCAAAGAGCTATGACAACTATCTTTCATGATATGATGCACAAAAATATGGAAGATTATGTGGATGATACCCTGGCAAAATCAAGAAAAAGGGACACACACCTCAATGATCTGGAAGTAATTCTAGATCGTATGGAACAATTTCAACTCAGATTGAATCCAAAGAAGTGCGCATTTGGCGTCACCTCAGGCAAACTTTTAGGATTCATAATATCAGCAAAAGGTATCGAGGTTGATCCCGAAAAAGTCCAAGCAATCCTAGATATGCCACCTCCTCGAAATATCAGCCAAATGAGAAGTCTTCAAGGACGTCTTCAATCAATTAGGAGGTTTATTTCTCAGCTTGCAGATAGAGCGCAACCCTTCAACAAGACATTGCATAAGGGTGCTTCTTGTGTTTGGAACGAAGATTGTCAAAAGAGCCTAGATCAGATCAAACAATACTTGGCTAATCCTCCGATCTTAATGCCTCCTATTCCAGGGAAACCATTGATCTTATATATCTCAGCTACAGACACTTCCCTGGGGGCATTATTGGCTCAAACAGATGATACTGGGAAAGAACGGGCCATCTACTATATCAGTCGTACTCTAGTCTCTTATGAGATCAATTACAATAATATTGAGAAGTCTTGTCTCGCGGTGGTGTTTGCTTCTCAAAAGTTGCGCCACTACATGCTTGCTCATACCATACACTTGGTTGCCAAAATTGATCCCCTTAAATATTTGCTTGGTAAGGCTGCCCTGACGGGTAGGCTTGCTAAATGGATGATGGTCCTCACTGAATTTGACATAGAGTACGTTGAAAGGAAGGCAATAAAAGGGCAAGCTATTGCTGACCAATTAGCTGATTTTCCAATCCAGGATAGTATGCCAGTCCAAGTGGAATTCCCAGATGAACACATCTTATATACCACTACTCGCACTTGGACAATGTTCTTTGATGGCTCCCGCATGCAAAATGGATCAGGTGCTGGAGTGTTATTTGTTTCTCCACATGGGTACAACATTCCGAAGTCTTATAAACTATTATTCCCATGTACCAATAATATTGCAGAATATGAAGCTTTAACTAATGGCTTGAAAATGGCTATAGAATGGAATATCACAGAATTACATGTCTTTGGGGATTCTCAGCTAATCATCAACCAAGTCAATGAAGAGTATCAAACCAAGGATGACAAATTGATACCCTATAAAAAGATGGTTGATTCTTTGAAACGCTATTTCACCTTTGTGACGTTTCAACAAATCCCTAGGACAGAGAACAAAGCTGCAGACGCCATGGCCACATTAGCTTCACTTCTTCAGTTGGAGACACATGAATCCAGATTTGAATTCCTGGTGGAAGAGCTACACCATCCCATCTTTGACTCATCTGAAAGCCGTGTCATTTGTGCCATTATCACACACGAGTCTTCCCGATATGGTGCTCTCTATTCATATCTTCATGATGGCATCATCCTTGACACATTCACCCGCTCCGAACGCCGAAACCTCATCCGTAACGCCTCTCGCCACACCCTCATCTCTGGTGACTTATATAGAAGGGGTTTAGATGGGACACTCCTTAGGTGCTTGGAAAAGGAGGAATCCAACCAAGCGTTAGCTGACATCCACGAGGGCATTTGTGGTGGGCATTCTAATGGTCTTGCCATGGCCCGAAGGTTGCTTAGGGCGGGATATTATTGGCCTGCAATGCAGATGGACGCAATCACCTTTGCTAAGTCATGTGAAAAATGTCAGAAACACGGCAACCTGATTCATGCTCCGGGTAGGGAGCTGATTCCTTCTATTTCTCATTGGCCATTTCAGCGCTGGGCCTTTGATCTGGTTGGGCAGATTCATCCCAACTCATCAGGTGGACACAAGTTCATTATTACTGCCACTGACTACTTCACAAAATGGGTGGAGGCCGTACCACTGTCTGTTGCTTCAGGAAGGACCATTTCTTTGTTCATCTTGAATCACATCATTTGCCGATTTGGAGTGCCTTCTGAGATCATTACTGACAATGGAGGTCAATTTAAGAATAAGGACCTAAAACACCTATGCCAAAAGTTTAAAATCAAACAACATTGGTCATCTATCTACTTTCCACAAGGAAACGGACAGGCAGAAGCTTCTAACAAAACCATTCTTAAGATTCTTCATAGAACAGTACACAAGAATGGTAGGGATTGGCACTTACAAATCAATCCAGCACTATGGGCTTACCGAACCAGCATTCGTACACCTACAGGAGCCACTCCTTTCTCTCTCACCTATGGCGCTGAAGAAATATTGCCTTTAGAAGTCGAGATACCATCCCTCAGAGTCTCACTCAAAGGTTTGATTACAGATGAGGATTACCGCGCTATGAGGTTGCAGGAACTAGAACTTCTAGATGAGAAGCGTAAGGCTTCCTTTGATCATATGAGAGTGTATCAGAAGCGTATGTCCAAGGCATTCAACAAGAAAGTTCGCCCTAGAGAATTTCAAATAGGTGATCTTGTTTTACGAGAAAACCCTAAGAACCAACAAAACAGAGAGCAAAAGGGCAAGTTTGAACCTAACTGGCTTGGACCATATGTCATCACAGCTGCTTTTGGTACTGGTACGTATTTACTGTCAGATCCTGATGGAGAACAGCTCCCTGATCCTATCAACATTGTGCACCTTAAGAAGTTCTACCCTTGATGCCCGTTCTGTCTGGGGGCATCCTTTGTACATATTTATTGATCCTGAAAAAATATCAAAAAAAATTCATATATGATGCTGAAAAAATCCTAAAAAAAAAAAGCATAAAATGTCATGAAAAAATACAAAAAAATCAAAAAAAAATTCAAAAAATCAAAAACAATAGAAAAAGTGCCTTGGTGAAAACCTAGCAATAGGCGCCTTGGTAGCAAAAATCCAAAAAATTAAAAAAAAAAATGATGAAAAAAGAATCCAAGTGGTGAAAACCTGGAAACAGGCGCTACTTGAGGCCTTTGTACCCCTATTTATTAGCATGCGTCCTCTACACTTAGCCACCTTCCATCATGCCTTGACCTTATTTGGCCTAGTCTGGAATTGGTCTTTGTCTTTGTCTAGGGGGCATAACTGTTCGCATAGGTCCTTTTGGTGCGTTTGTCTCTTGGGGCATTTCACAACAGGTGTTTTTCAACACCACCCCAAACAGTGTTTTTCAACATTACCCTTGCGTCGAGTGTTTCTCAACACTTATCAGATGTCTTGCCTATAGTCTAAGTATGATGCGATATTTCCCATTTGCAGATAAGATACTCAGAATTTGACTCTATGACCAACACACACGCACTTAAACAATCAACTCGCCTGAGATATGTTGACTTTATTTTTCTTTGTGTGCTGTCTATGAGAATTTCTTTGATGAGTGGTCTCTCCCTGAGAAGTTTTCGATGATGCATAGCTAGAAGACTGAGGGAATGAGAACATGTTTTCTTTCTTTATCTGCTTGTGGGTATATTTTGTTGATCCTAACTGTCATGAGCATTTATGCTGGTCCTACTTGACACTATGGATTGACAAGGTATTATCCTTGACTGTTTTGCAAGTGCATGCTTCTAGTTATCCTGACTTTCATATGTCTTGATACAAGCATAATCTTGCCATATCAAACTTAGGTAATCTCACTGCATTAGTCATCTTGACCTATATGTCTTTGATGCCTAGGTGAGATTTCCACATTTCTATCTGATAAAGATCATATTCATATCCACATAGTTATGCTAGTGTGCATTATATGATCTTATGACGCTACCAATAACGCTCGATGATGATAATTAGATGTCTATAAGCGTTGTGACCTTGCAAGTCAACCACTTTCATAGTAGCTTGCATTTTTAGGTTCATGTTAGTCTAGTCCTGCATCTTGCACATGGAGAGAGCTCTCCTTTTCATCCTACATGGACCTGTTAGTCAACTGCGCTCACCTTCTCTTCTTCTTGATCATGTCTTTCGCTCCTTGTCTTTTTCATCTCGAACCTGTTCATCACAAGGGGTTAATAACATCATCATATCCATATCAAAAACTGTCATTTTCAAAAACATAAGTCCACATCATACATATGAGAATTAAATATACAACTATGAAAGAGAACATACATAAGCACATACATAAGCATTTTTGAGCAAAATGACAAGACAATATACATAAACTGATACATCCATCACAAGTGAGACAAATACACATGATACATCGAACATCCAGTAATCTCATAAATCAATAAATGTCATGATATACAATATGAGATCCCAAAATCTGGATCAAAAGTCTCAAAATATGTCCAAACATCTAAAACCTAACCCTAAGACTCACTGCCACCCTCGTGAGGAACTCGTGGTGGTGGAGGAGGCATGGCTCTCCTATCGAGTACCACGTCTGATACCCCTGCCCGCTGAGAGTATGATGGTGCTCTCTCACCCTCTGGGACGGCCTGCAGATATAACCCGTGATAGTAAGCAGCTCTCGCTGACTCCCGTCGGAGCTCCAATGCCTCGGCTTGTGCCATCGCCTCACGACGTGCTATCTCTGCTCTGAGATCAGCTATCTGCTGATCCCGCTCTGCCCTTAGATCCAGGAGCTGCTGATCTCTCACAGCTATAGTGGTCCGCAGCTGCTGTATCTCTGTCCCCTGAGCCTGTATCTGGGCTCTCAGGTCCTCTCCCCCCGCAGGCTGCTCCTACTGTACCTCTGCCTGTCGGCGAGCTGGTCTCGCCTCCTCCTCAGGAGTGGCTGATCTCTGTCCCCGTGACCGTTCCCGGCCACCTGATCCCGACCCCTCTCCTCTCTCCATCCTCCTCCCTCTCCCCCTCCCCTCTCCGCCATCTCCACCATCTCCCCCCTCTCCGCCATCTCCACCATCTCCCCCCTCTCCTCCGTCCCCTCCGTCTCCTCCCTCTCCCCCCGGCGCTGGCACCTGAGCATCTGGTACTGTAAATCGAGGGAATGGTACCCTCCGCCGCTCTGCTCTGTAGGCTCCATCAGCCCCTGCGTCTGCCACATCTGGGAAATAATCCCAAGGCTCGCCCCTGATAGCTGTTGTCTCTGTAACAGCCTGCTAATAATCCAACATAGGTAGCCACCCATGTCCCTCCTCATCCCTGGCTCTGGCATAAGTAGTAGTCTCTGTCGAGACTCGCTGCTGCCTCCCAAACTGCCGCCATACCCGAGTGATGCAGAATCTCTCTACAATCTCTGCATATCGACCTACCAATGGCCGACTGCACAGCATATAACTCAGCTCATCTGCAGCATCCCCCCAAACCTCAACCTCCCTGTATGGCCTCCATGTGAATGAGGCTATCTCGTCCAGAATCCACCGATAATAGGTCACATCCCCTGAATGGGCATGTGATATAAACCCGATGTACCTATAAATAAAGGGGTACCTCCTCTCCCTCGGCTGAACCCTGGGGCGCACCACAGCAATGTGCTCCCATGCCCATACCTGTGCCAGGATGGCACCACATGCCCATGTCTGACCGTCCCTGTAGACGATCTCGTGCAGCTCATGATACATCTCTGCCAGGATTGCAGGCCCCCATGCCATCCGTCGAGGCCTGCCTACCAAGTCTACCAATAACCTGCCCCATCCAAGCGGGAATCCCTTCTGACTGCGATCAGTCATCAGGATCTGTAAAATGATAGATGCCACAATGCATGGCACCGGATAATCTCTGCCAAAATCATCAAGCAGTCGCTCCCAGCTGACATGCCTGTCTAGGATGGTCACGTCCTGAAACATCTCCTGAATCAATCAACGCCCCTCAGTGACGTCCTGATCATAGTATACCTGTGACAACACATAAATCATGTTAGTTTTCATCTTTTGGAAACATTACATTTTACATGACTATCTTAAAAATATGATTATACTTACAGGCTCTCCGTGGCATGGAACTCGAAGGATCCTATAGACATCCTCCAGTGTGATGGATGCCTCGCCTGTAGGAAGGTGAAAGGTGTTGTGCTCGCTGTGCCATCTCTCGGCCAGCGCAGTCAACAACCCATGATCTGCTCTGATATACGGATACCTCAACAGATACCGGAATCCCATAGCCCAGATATCGGCATTGCCCGGATCATCCAGATCTCGAACACACCGCAACCCAGTCACCTTCGGCGCTCTGATGATGAGCGCCAGAAAAACCTCCTGCAAGCCAAAACCAAACCCGTTGTTAGTACATATCATGATGGATGTCCAAAAAACTCAGTATAAAACATCTTAAAAACGTAACATTGTCTAGACCCATGTCGTCTTTGCTCAAAAATGCATTAAATATCAAATTTTTCAACTGGGCGATATTCTTTTTTGGAGAAGTATCGTGCGATACTTCTCCCTATAGTGGGGCGATAAACCTTATGTCGAGCGATACTTCGCCCAGTATCGCGCGATCTTTCGCCCAGTATCGTGCGATACTGGTGTCTAAAGCGTGCGATACTTTTGGGGCGTGCGAAGTATCGTGCGATACTTCTCCCCAAAGCGCGCGATACTTCTAAAGTATCGCGCGATATTTCGCCCAACAAAAATTTTTAAAATTTAAAATTTGAAAAAAACGTGCTAAAAGAAACTATTAAAAGCTAGAAATGACCAAAAAGCTCGAGTTTTTCAAAAAAATACCGGGGCAGGATAGTGTGGTGGCCGGTTGTGCAACCGGGCGCACTCGAATCGATGCCTGTGGACGGGAACTCCTGCTTGCTGAGCCATTTTCTCTCTCTAAAGCTCTGAAATTCTCAAATCACTAAAAGACAAATGATTTTTGAAAATGACATTTTGACCCCTTTTATAGCATTTTGACTTTTTGACCTAATTTTCAAAACACCTCGAAATTACGCGAAAATTACACCCCTAGCTAATTTCGACGTCCTGGATCCATTTTCGGACTCGAAATCAAAATTTGAGATCATCTTCATAGTCAAAATCATGTTTCAAATTCTTTCCCCCCTTCTGCGCAGTTGGCTGATCTTTTGAGGCCTAATCTTTTAATCTTTGCTGGGGCATCGTCATTCCTTCCTTTTCATGTCTTCCAAACTTCTAGTCTTTCATTCATAGCCATTTCATTCCCTCATTTCTCACGTTTGACTGTATCTTTTTAGTCAGGCTGGGGCATGTTTTCATTGCCTAATGGTTAACCTATTGACCCTTACCTTCGATTGTGATTTCATTCTGATTTGATCAAATTTTTATCGATTTGCTGTCTCTCCTCTATCTGATTTCGATTTCGATTCCGAGGGGGCAGTACCTATGGGATTCTCATCCCCAATCGCTTGATTCTTTTGATTCAGACATCTTTTGTGAGCTTTTGCTCAAAATTTGAGATTCTTATCTCTCAGTTTTAGACATTGATTATTGCCTAGCAGCGACGGTGATGGTTTTGTCTAAAGCTTGATTTGCACCTAGCAGCGACGGTGTTGGTCTAAGCTTTTGTTTATGTTTGTCCAGATGTGATCCCGAATCGACCTCATATCTGAGTTGTTTTGTGATCCCAGATCGATCTCACATTTCAACTTCATTCTTTGACTACATGTGTTTCCAGATCGATCACACATTAGTCAAAGAGGGGCAAATGTATGCACCCTAAAATGGTCGCCTAGACTTTGGGCCCCATTTATTCAATTTATCAACCCTGAATCATTTTGATCAATAATCAATATTTTCAACATTATCAATCTCTTGATCAAATCCTAATTTCGATCATATATTGGATTTTTATCATATGGGCTAACCATTTATCCTAAGTCTTTATTTAATTAAAAGGAATATTTCCTCCCCCTTTGATTAAATAAAAAGCCCACCTTTTCCTCTTATCCTAAGTTGCACAAATAAAACATTATTCCTATTTTATAAAAAGGGAAAAAGCACTTTTTGTCTCACATGAGGCTCAAAAGTCAACACTTCACTCTCATTGGAGGATGTTTGTGCACATGGATTGCTCCTTTTTCAACCTCCACCGCTGATTAAGACCTTTTGCCTCTTAATCTCCATGGTCCATTTCACCTCATTTCTTATAAAAGGAGAGCTCTCTCCTTCATTTGCATATCCATATTTTATGCTATTGTTATGCTGCAGGTTTTGGAGCTCTCTTTGAAGACACTCAAGCTTTGAAGCCTTGACATTTTTAGTTGCATCTCATAATAGTTTTGCTTTCATAGTTACCTTCATGGCATCATAGATTAGATTTCCTTTTATGCAATAGAATAGATCTCACATAGCTTAATTAGGGGCTTGAAATCTATTGTACTTTCCTTTCATAGTTTAGTTTGCACTTTCCTTTCATAGATGAGATTTCTTTTCAAGCATTGCATTGTTATCATTTAGCTTAGCTTGCACATTCATACTAAGTTGCATTTGCATTCCATTTTCATTTAGATTCTTGGAGATATTGGCATTGTTGCCCTTGTCTTCATTGTGAATCTCTCATTGTGTGGTTGACTAGCAAGGTCACTTTCTTGTAGCTCTAGCTGAGAGCAAAACTCATAGTCCCTTGCAACTCCATGCATAGAGAGCTATGAACCGCTTTGTGAGGCCTCATTCTTGAGCAACCTTGCATGCAATGGTTCATAGAAGTGCATATTTCAGTGTGTACACATATTTACATGGAAAACCCTATTAAAGGAAATACCAATAAGAAGATTATTCTCAAATAGGAAAACATTGTATAGGGTGACACTGGTTAAGGTTATTTTTACAAAGAAAGGTTCACTATTGAAGGGTTCACTACTTGAAAAAAAAAAAAAAAAAAGCTCATTGCCCAGAAGAATAAGGATAAGAGAGAATAGATCCACCATTGACACACACCCAAAACTCAAGTGACTGATTTGTAGATACCTTTGGCTCATTACTTCCCTTATCCAACACATGAATACCTATATTATCTTCAAAAACTCTTCACAACTTTTCCAACATGCAGGGAGACAAATCCTCTTTGCATTGGTATAAACTTGCACCGAACTCGCACAACTATACAAAAATGCCATACTCACACCATAAATATTTATCCTTTATTTATACCAATCCATATTTTTTAAGTCTCCTAATGTTGGCCAGGAAAGTATTGAAATATATTTGAAATAGGTCAAAATATATTTGAAGTAGGTCAGCACTAAACATTCCTATGGAAGGGAGGAATGAGATGTGGACCACAAAACATCATTGTTGGGACCAAAAATGTCACCATACATGTTATATTCCACATTTCATATATCAAGACAAATAATTAAACTGCAAATACTCGAGATCAGCCAAACCTACAGTAAAAACATAATCAAACTTTGAAATCAAGTCTCTGAAGCCAAAAAATTTGTACCATTTGAAATGAATGAAGCTAAGGACATTAATAATTTATTTCCAAAAGTACACCATCATAAACTATTATGCATATAAATGTGAAGTGTGCATTTCACATAGAGACCACTATCAGTCATAACCATACACGAAATTTCATTCTAAACATTCAAAAATTGAAATAAATATCTTCAAATAGTCTTCATTATCATATCAAAGTCTCATTAAACCAAATATGTGGATAAATGTACTCAACATTAATTATAGAAAGAAGTCACAAATGACTAAAACTAGTTGACATCAACGAAAACCATACAAATCCAAGCATACCAAATCATTAATTACTCAAACAACTCATTCTACTCAATTTTGCAAAAATCTCCCCATTTCTCATTGATGGAAACACACCAATGACAAAAATAAGAAAAAATAATAATCAAGATCTCTCCCCCTAAACATCCAAAAACTCTCCCCCTTTGAGATTAATGGAAAATGCTGAAGATGCAAGCAATTTAATGATTATGCTCAACCCCCCCTGAAATATGTAAATTATATCACCATCAAACATTGGTCCCCCTAAGAGGTAGCCAACATCATTAGTCCAGACTAAAGATATGCATAAATCTCAGTATGCGAATGCACATCCATATGCATTTAGTTCTAATAAAGATGGGTAGTCACCCCCAATTTGTTCTTTTGTAGGCATGTATTCAAGCTTCACTTTATTCTCCAAAACCTTTTATCTCAAAAAGTGATACTAGATTGAAATGTGTTTTGTCCTTGAATGCAGTACTTATTTTCTTGAATTTTTTATAGTACTAGTATTGTCACATAAAATATAAATGGGTTCATCAAACATTATTCCAATGTCCTTAAAATTTTATCTCATCCATAGTATTTGAGTGCAACATGAAGTAGAAACAATATATTTAGCTTCAGTAGTAGATAGAGACATAGAGTCTTGTTTCTTATTTAACCAAGAAACCAACCTAGATTCAATGAAAAATGTGCCTCCATTTGTACTCTTTCTCTCATCAACACATCTGACCTAGTCAACATCTATATAAACCATCAAGCTAAATTCTGATTTACTATGGTACCACAATCCAAAGTCTTTAGTTCCCTTCGAATATTAGAAAATCCTATTTACAATAGCAACATAAGATTCTTTGGGATCTTGTTGAAACTAGGCTATAAGACAAATAATATGCATGATATCTAATATCGTAATATTCAAATATAATAGTCTACCAATCATTGATTTGTATTTTATTTCATCATCTTTAGGAGATTCATCTTCCTTACTCAATTTATAACAAGTAACCATAGGTGTGCATACAAGTTTAAAATTTTCCATTCTAAACGTTTTCAACTTTTCCTTCACACACTTTGATTGTGAAATGAAGATACCTTCATTTTTCTGATTAACTTGTAAGCCCAAAAAAATTCATTTCTCCAATCATGAAAATTTTGAAATCTTTTTACATTTCCTCGACAAATTTATTACATGTGGTGACATCATTTCCTCTAAAGAGTACATCATCAACATAAACAACTACAGACAGAATACTATTTGATTCATCTTTAAAGTAGAGATTAATATCAACACTAACATTTTGAAATACTTGCCTCAACAAATAGTTGTCAATTCTCATATACCAAGCTCTAGGAACTTGCTTTAATCCATATAGTGTCTTTTTCAATTTGCATACAATTTTTGATCATTTGATAGTTTGAAGTCTTTCGGTTGTTCTATGTATAGTTCTTTTAGTTTTCCATTCAAGAATGCAAATTTTACATCCACCTGATATGCTCTAAAGCTCTTATATGCCACAAAAGCCAAAAATATTTTGATAGCATATGCTCTTTTCATAGGAGCATAAGTCTCCTCAAAATCAATTCCTTCCACTTGTTTGCATCCCTTGCATACAAGTCTTTTTTTTTCCTTTCTATATTACGACCTACATCCATTTTGTTTTAGAATAATCATTTTGTTCCAATCATATTTTTGTTTGTCAGTCTTGGGACCATTTCCTAGGTCTAATTCTTTTCAATCTAATCCAACTCTTCTTCATAGATTTCATATTATTTTAATCATTACAAGCCTCTTTTATAGTCTTTGGTTCAACTTCTGAAATCATACATAGAATGACTTCTTTAGAAGCTTTAATTTTTGTGATAAGTCCTTTGTTCTTGTCTTGAATTATCTAATTTTTTAAATAGTCTCTACACATATGTGAGAATCTTAGTAGCAATTGCTAGAGCATCTTCCATATCGTTCTATCCTTTAATTTATACAGTCTCTTTTTCTTGTTATTTTTCGGTAGACTCATCTAATTCATATCTAACATCTATTTTTGTATTCTTTAAACTGTCTTCATCAACTTTTACATTAGTTCTTTCAACTATTCTCCTCAACCTTTTTTTATAACATCTCTATCCCTTACTCCTTGTAGAATACCTAATAAATATACTTTCATCTTCTTTGGTATCAAATTTTTTAATATTTTCTTCATCTCTCCTAAATATTTTACAAAAGGAGTTCTTCCATACCATACCTCGTATGATGTTTTTTTGAGATTCTTTCTGATCTTTAAAAAATTTTCAATGTGTATATTGCAGTCAATATTAATTCTTTCTAGTAGATTTCTAATGGACTTTCTTCCTTGATCATGGTTATTGATGCTTCATATATTATTTTATTCATTCTCTAAACCACGCCATTCTATTGTGGTGTTCTAGAAGTAGACAAATGTATTTTAATCTCATGATTCTCATAGAAAATGTTAAACTCATCTAAAGTAAATTCACCTCCTCTATCAAATCTGAAACATTTGATTCTTTCATTTGCCTCATTCTCAACCACAGTCTTAAATATGTTAAACTTTTCTAATTATTCATATTTTTCTCTTAAGAGAGTAAATCATGCCATCCTAGAGTAATCATCAATTAAAAGCATGACATATATTTCACCTTGTATGCTTCTTATGCTAGTAAGTCTACACAGATCAATGTCCAGTAACTCCAATAGTTCGGTATTGAATTATTCTTTATCCTTGAAAGATCTCCTTGTTTTTTTTCAAATTTGACACTCTTCATAAATATTGTTAACAAGTCTTGTTTAAAGCTTTGACAAGTCTCTCACTACTTGTATCAAACTAATCATCTTCATGTTGTAAGAATTGATATGAAGCATCCTCCAATATTATAGCCAACTCTCATTGAACTAAGACGTCAAACAATATCTACAAGAACTCTTGAACTAATACATGTTTCCTTCGATCTTCTTTCTAGAAATAATTACAATTTAAGATTTATTTCTTATCTCAAAACCATTTTCCTAAAATACAAGTTTATGTACATTCTCACACATATGTCCAATACTCAAGATTATGATTTAGACCCTTCACATATTAAACATTTTCAATGTTATATTTCTCATCAAAACTAATGCAACCAGCTCCAACTATTCTACCTCCTTGATCACTTCTAAATGTAAAAAATCCTCCATCATATTCTTCAAGTTTTACAAACTTACTTTTATCACCAATCATATGGTTAGAGTATCCACTATCAATAAGCTATTCATCTTTGTTTCTTTTTACATTTAAAGAAGAATTCATAATGTTTGTACCTTTGGTGTTTACCTCTAGAGCCTTAAAAAGATTAGCAGAATGAGTTTCTTCTTTAATTGTTAAAACTAGACATTGATCATCTTCTTCATAATCAGATTCATCATTATAAATACTGGCATCTTCTCTGACATAGTAAGATTTCCTATTGATATTTCCTTGTTCTTTTGTTCTACAATTCTATCAAGACATCTTTTTCGTAATGCCCCGCCAGGGAACCCAGAAGAACTTAACCTAAACATGCAACTAAGTTTACATAATATTTTTTTTTCAAGTGTTCACAAACAACAACAATCAAAGTTTTACAATGCGGAAGCAATACAATGAAATAAACAACTCACATACATTACAACCCTCCAGGATTCCTTGATGAAGATTACATTAACATTAATTAATTAATCACATAATTGAAACGCTCACATTAGAATTCAAGAAAGAAATCATCTTCTTCATAAAATCACATGCAAAGTAAATCTCTATCATTAATAAAATATCATGCAAACTAGAATAAATGATCCCCAAATAATCCATGCAATTTTAAACCGAATAAATAATCGTATAAATAAACTATACTATAGTACTTATATCTTTTATTTTAAATATAAATATAAGTAACTATACTAACATACAAATATTCCCTTAAAGAAATCCAATTAATTTTAAAACATAACTAGTTCGACTATATTGCATGTATGTATAGCCATGCAAATAAACATATATAATTATAAATTTTAGTTGACTAAAACAATCATCTTGTTGACTAAAGTCCATTTGACTACAAAAGCATTCATATAAATGTCTCACACATAACTATCTATTTAAAATAAAATATCATGCATGTTACCTTTTAAATAAGTATTTAACTAAAATATCCATGCATATCAAAACACCATGCATTTAATAACAAAAAAATGTTATTAATTTTCTAAAAATAAATGGAAACATTAATATTAAAACCCCCATGTAAAAAAATTAATTAATATTTATTTATTAATTTTTTTATAACGATTATAAATCCAAAATTTAATAAATAATAATAATTTTTTATTTTTATTTTTAAATTAATTTTCAAATCCAAAAATTAATAAATAATAATATTAATAAATTCAAATAACAAAAAATCTCTTTTTTTAAAATCACATATATATTTTCTCAATTGATTTCTTTAATGGAAAACTAGGGTTTCAAGCAAAACTAATTTCTTTTGAATATGATTTCACATGCAATTTCAAATTTAATTTTCTATGCAAAATATATTGAGAACAAAATATCAATATTTTCTGGGTAAATACCCTAATTGAGAAAATTTTCACAATTTCTTAAAATTTCATACTAGGTTTTCAAACCACCAAACTAAATACCAAATCTAATTTAACATCAACTAATCCAAAATTTCACAAAAACAAAATTAATTTAAAATATAAAATCCAATTCAAATTTATTCACATAAACAATTCCAGACACGAAGCAAACAATCTTTTCAAAAGAAAGAATTTTATAAAAAGAAATTTTCAAACCCTACCTCAAATAATGCCTGAAAATTCAAAACCAAGAAAGATCTAATTCACCCTTCCAAATCCAATCTTTCCAAAAATCTTCCAAATTCATCCAAGAGAGCTCCTCCAAAACTTGATAGATGTAAAATAAAAATAATACCCAAAATCCCTACATAAAGAAAACCTATACCTCCTACGGTTTCCAAAACATGCAAACTCGAAAGCAGAACTCAACTCTCTATCTAGTTGCATGATAAAATAACTCAAAAATAAATAAAGCACTTTTAAAATAAAACTCGAACTCAACTTTCAACTTTAATTATAATTTCAATTTCACTCAAACCAAATGTACAACCTAAATTGCATATAATTATATAATTAAATAATGAATACTTTAGCACAAATAAATTATGCAAACTAATAAATCAAATATTATATAAATCAATTATGTCTTTAATTTCATATTTAAATTTAATAATTAATTAAACTCTCAACTCAAGCTTTTATCAATTAATAATGCATGCTTAATTTTAATCACCATAATAAAAGAATGCAGTTTTCTAAATTTAATTCCTAACTCAACTCCGCCAAAAAGCTTTGCATGAATTAGACTTTGATTTGCCGTTCAATTTTAATTGAGCTCAAGTCTATCCCTCACTTTGCCTTTTGTTGAAAATACTTTAACCAAACTTTAACTAATACCATTAATTTAATTTACTCAATTATGATTGTGCAACTTAATGCATTCAATTAATTAAAAATAAAACATTTAGTCTAACATGATTTCCACATGCTTAATTAATTCTCAAATTAATAAATACATTTCATCTGATCAAAGGTTAGATTTGCAATTAAATAATTCTACGGTGAAGGTATTTAATTAATTCTCATTAATTAAATACTCCTACCATATAAAAAAACTAAACTTAACCATTGCATTTAAATTAATTTCCAAATCAAATAATCTATCATAGCTAAAAATAGAAAAAATCTAATTTATTAAAATTGTACTATTTAATCAAATTAAATAATCTAAATGTAGAAAACACGCCAACGACCAAAATCAAAAGCACCACAAGGACCTAATGACCCACATTCATACACAAGAACAGGGATATAAACTCACGTCAACTAGATGTGTTTAGAAAGGGTAGGAATAACATAATCTTGTCCACTATTTTAGGACAATAATATGGCTTAGGTTAGGATTTGGATCTGTGTTATCTCCCCTCTCTTACCATTTGAGATATTGTGATAGGGCATGTTCATCTTGACAATTTAGGGAAGTCAAAGCCTAGTACCTGCAAACCTGCATACAAATCCACATGTACATACATATATAGATATATAACAGATAATGACGGGGATCGGCTGATCGTGTGGATCTCGCAAGCGAGTAACTACGACTCCGTCCCTCAACCACATCAAGCACATCAACTAAAAATATAAAATAAACACATCATCCATACACATGCAAGTATGGGGTCAATAAAATCATAAGCGTCAATGATTTCCTAACATATATATAATCATCCTAAAATAATCATAACATATATAAAATCAAACTATGGGAGGGGTACTACATTTTTTGGATCTACAATAGGGGCTTTGAGGCTCTCTTTTGGAAAGAATCTTGGGATGGTAATCCCCCTTTTCTTTCCATGTATCCACATCTACAGCCCCTTTTTGATTGTTTTATAGAATCTGGGAGGGATTAAGTTGTGCATTATAAGAATACTTAGTTGTTGGTTATAGATGAAAATATCCTTTTGATTGATCGTCGGGTGGTTTGGAGAGGGATCAAAATGAGATGAATTAGATTCTGGCTTTTAAGGGAGTGAAGCTCCTTTGTGGGACTGGTTTTCCTAGCCTAGGGCAGTGATTTATCTAGTAAATACTTTGTTTCTACATGGTACTTGGAGCTTAAAGACATTTGTTTGGAGGTTTTGAGGTGCCTTGGTGGAATCATGTTTGGAATTAATTTTTGTGGCCGAAATGCAATTTTTTCTTGTGTTTGGTGGTTCAAAACCATTGTCTTACCTAGATAATCTATGGAAGTGGGGTTTTTTGGGCCCCTCAATGTGTATCTTGTGTTGTAATATTGAGTTGACTATTTATCATAGTTTTTTCTAGTGGTTCTTTTCCAACGAAATATGGCAATTCTAGTGGGATTTTTGGGGTCAGACTTGACGGCACATATCCTCTTTGTCTGAGTTTTTGGCTTGTTCGGGTAAAACTCCTACTAAAACTTATTTTATTTTGGTTTCATGGTCTCTTGGTCCTCTTTTTATCATTTGGTATGATTGATTGGACATGAAACAAAGGATTTTTTAGGATGTGATGGTTGGTGCTTCACACTCGTGGTGGAAAATTATTCATTATCTTTGTAAAACTATGTTGCTTAAATGTGATTTGACTGGAGGTGTGGATCCTAGGGATATTTTTATTTTCAATCGTTGTAATTTTTCTCTTCAAGGGGTGCTCAGGTATTTTTTGGTTGGGATAGAAGTAGCAAAGGTAGATATCCTTTGTGGTGGATCAATTGCAAAGGTCATTGGACACCCCTTCCTCATAGAGTTTTAAAAATTAATATTGGTGGCTCATCTCAGGGGAATCCTAGTCATGTTGACATTGGTGGAGTTGGTTGAGATAGTTCTAGTGATGCTCAATTTTTTTATAAGGCATACAAATAATTTAATGTCCAGGTTCTTGTCATTTTGTATATTGTTGAGCATTGATGTGCTTTTGGCTGGTAGACAATTATTTGTGAGCCTAATTCTCAGGTGGTGGTGACTTTGTTAACCAAGCAAGAGCTTAAGGATGTTAGTTGGAACTTAGCGTTGTTTATCAGATAGATTCTTCAATTGTACAGCTCCTTTTCTTTTCTTACTTTTACACAAATTCCTAGGGAGTGGAATGGTGTCAGGGATTATTTGGCCAAATGAGCTTCGGATCAAATACGGGATTAGAATATAGAGGATAAAAGGAAATTGTGTCTTTATATAGCTTATATGTTTGATCAATTAGTTGATAGTGACAAGGTTCTATAGTGATCTATTTGATAGGCACTTTTCTTGGTTTGTATCTCTTTTCTGATTGAATAAATTTTGACCCTTCTTTTAGAAAAAAGAAAAAAATACTCTAGAAATTCAAATTATCATTTTTGTAGGAAAACCAATAGTTGAATTCCTAGACTTCCAAGCCTATCATAAATTAGTTAAATGGATCTCATGGATCCTCAAAGACCTACACAACTCAAAAACCTAACATCCACATGAAACATAAAACATCATGAAAGTGATGCTCCTACATCATACTCCCCATGAAAAAGAAATTTGAGTTCCATCTCAAATGATGGTCCTATTTTCTTTCTCTTCTTCCAATTTTGTTGCATGCTTATATTTTTTATGACCTATGCTTGATCATCTCCATTCTTAGCTTGGTCTTCTCATGTTTCTCGATCTTCATGCATTTGTTTCGAGCTTTCATTTTGGACCTCCTCCTAATGATTATATTCTCAACTCCAAGTCTCCAAAATTCTATTTCTCATTTAAATGCCTCATTATTGTCCATTTGAGCATTCTTGTCTTGGTTTACTAGATGATTGGTTAGTGCCTTTATCTAAGTTCCTTTGATTAATTCCATACTTGTTGTGACTCTTTTTGAAGGTAAAAGACACTCTTAAAATTCATTCCTTCTTTTGCAAACTGTTAATAGTGAAATAACATAAAAACACAGTCATAAAAACTCTCAAAAAAAGTTTCTCCTTAATTTTATTCACTTCCCATTCCATCTAAGATTCTTGGCATGAATATGATTTGATTACATCATAATCATTTTCTTTCATTCCCCATTACATGTCTTTTTATAAACACAAAAGCTCTCATGATATCTAAAAGTACCTAGGCCTATAAGCATGATAAAACTTGAAAATAAAGAAAAAACATTGAAGAGAAACCTAGCTAGGTCTAATATGGTCTAATAAGACCTTATGTTAAACAAAATTAGAAAAAAATTTATTAACACCTAAGCAAGCCAAAGTAATCTAGAAATTCAAATTATCATTTTGGTGGGAAAACCAATATTTGAATTCCTAGACTTCCAAACCTATCATAAATTATTGAAATGGATCTCATAGATCCTCCAAGACCTACACAACTAAAAAACCTAACATGCACATGAAACATAAAACATCATGAAAGTGATGCTCCTACATCAATATCATTTGTTTCCTTGAAACCACAATATAGTTATAAAGGGCCATGCTAGTATGTTGTCCTTCGTATTCATGTGAATGCAATGTTAGGCAGATCCATTTGTTGGGGAGAAATATTGCCAATGTATTTTGATACATGGTAAGGGTGGATTATTATCTACCTTTTTAGCATAATAAGGAACTAAGAAGGGGGGTGAGTCAGTGCAATCACAAAATTGATACTTATAACAATTATCTTTCACAATAACTAATGTGAAAATAATATTATGACAATAAAGCATAACAAGCAAAACATTCACACACATAGAACTCTTGACACAAGATTTTTCCCATGGAAACCCTTGTTAGAGGGAGAAAACCACATGTGGGGATGATGCCCACAAATTTCACTAGTGCACCATGAGATCTTCCCTGTTAGGAGCAATTACATCAACCCTTTTGAGGTTATAACTGGTTAAAAGTATCAGTAGCCCGGTTAAGAACTACAATAGTCTCGTTAAAGACTACCCTGTCAAGGGACTTTAAACACCTTTAGAGAGTTCAGTTTGTTAGAGGATTTACACTTCAAACCTTGTTAAAGATCCCGCTCACCCTGTTAGGCGTGACCCTATTAAAGGATTTAGCTTGCTAATCTGTTAGAATCAACAAGTGAAGAATGACCTAATATTTGCACTCAATGCATGACATATCCAACGTATTCTTGATCAATTGTGTTTATAAGAGAACTGTATTTCCTATGTACTATCTTCAACAATCTTTGTCTATAACTACATACCATCGCAAGATCATCCAACTCCTTAGCGATTTTCATAACCATTTATATACTTGTTCTAGGTCGGTGCTAGAACCCTAAAACATTTTATAAGTTGGACCTCAAATCCAACTTAAACATATGAGCTAGCGAGCCAAAATAAAAATTCAACATCCTTGATGTTGGCTCAAAACATTAAATCTCAAAAAAAATTTGGCCAACCACTAAGATTTGACTGCAACACCGATCTAACCAACTATATCGACCGGTTCACTAACCTTGCTACCAATTCCACTTCAATCCTTAATAACTCACTCAAATATTCAAACTACCTAATGTGATCATAGGTATAGCTCAATATACCTCTGTCAATCATGTCTGTACGAACACACACCTTAACTTGATCTCTAACTCTAAATCTAGTTGGTTTTGTCTTTCTTACTATCTTCTTACCGATTAACTGAACACTTAATTGCTTCTCCATTTGATCCTTCAACACCATCGGTAAATATCATCTCTTGACATCAATAGATCATGTTGCCAACTGTTCCAAGTGGATCTAGAAAGGCCAAAAAAATTACAGTCTCAAAATCTCTCAAATTCAACATCATTGCAAAGAGCTCAGAAAAAAGGAGCTCGTATGCAGAAGTTACACTCAATCAAAGTTTTGGTCAACGGGTGAATTAGAGGGCCAGAAAAGGTCAAAAATTATTTATCCCAAATTTAATTAAAAAAATGATGCCAAGTCGTAGTGCTTGTCACACTAATTCCAGAACTATTTTTGGTTTCGAAAATGGAATTTGTATGAAGAAGTTATGGTCGGTCAAAGTTATCCAGGAAAAGCACTGACCAAATGACATCAACATGATGTCAGAAGCCCAATCAACATCTTCATCCAATCCTATAGTGATATGTGGCAGTCAAACTAGTGATGTGGCAATCAAAAGTTGACACATGGAAGGTTGATGATGATGTGGCATCTAAGTGGCGTTGAATGTGGACCAATTGACTAGTGACACGTGTCATAAGCAGGTGAATAATATTATGCCATGTGGCACCTCCTCTCTTCAATGGAATTTTTGGTATCTATTTTGGTTTGGAAAAATATGGTTAAGAGGTTTGAACTTGGAACCTCATGTTCCCTGTTTTCCCTCCTTACCATTGAACCATGCAAGATTCTTGGGAAAAGATATCAATAATATTAGTTTTATTGTTTACAAAATGCATGGAAATCCCTATAAAGTGGGGTCAAATGATGAACACTTGACCTCCCAATTCCAAATAGTGTGCTCAACCACTATACTATGATTGTTGTTGCATATTTAACGGGAGTATATGTTGATTTTCTTGATAATAATAAAGGTGATACGTGGAAATAGGTCTTGATCCCCCATACAAAATGCTTAACAAAGAACAAGACTCCCTAAACGGTAAAGGGGACATTAAATTTCTTTATTTGTTTTATTGAACTAAAAGGGATTATGCGGTTTTAAAACCCATAAGTTTTTTATTATGGTAAAAATAGGTTTTGAATGGGCCCCGAAACCATATACAAATAGTTTTCGGAGGGAACTATAACCCAGAGAAAAACAATAGGAAGAATTAGCTCAAGAGAAAGTCAGACAGCTGGGGAACAAGATAAACCTTACAGAACCCCCCAGCACATTTTGCCAATAAAAATACCAGCAGAAAAAACCCAGAGAAACAATAGCAGCCATAATTAAAGATATTCAGAAAAAATCAAGCTACCAAGAATGAGAGAGTAAGACCAACGCCTTACTATATCACCAAACTAGGGTTTTCAGGTTCCCTAAACCAAGCATAAGGGTTTTGTGGCTCCCATAACCATTTTCAATAAAACAACAGCTCACATAGATTTGCAAGTAGAACTTCAGCTGCACCAATCCTTCAGGGTTTTGAAAGGCTCCCCCAACCTTATTGATGACTCCCATTAACAAAATGGGGTTTAGCATCCAATAGATCAAGATACGATCTACCAGAAAAAAGAGAGGACTTTTAAGGATCTCTGGCAAAAAAAGGAGTCTCTAGCAAAGGCCGCACCCCATGGGGTTTTGAAAGGCTCCCCCAACCTTAAACATTGAAATGGAACAAAAGAAAAGAATTCCCCACTCCACCAGTTTACAACTTGCCAGAAAAAAGATGAAACCAACAAAGATCTCTGGCATCCTCCAACGGCAGCCAAGCACCCCCATAGTACTCCAACCATCATTAGCTACATAGTAGTTATTAGGGTTTTGAATGGCTCCCCCAACCATCAGCAAAGAAATGGGAATGAGAGTGACTCCCGTCACCACCAAATAACAATCAGCCAGAAGAAAGAGAAGACATTCTAGAATCACTAGAAAACACAGGACTCTCCAGCAAAGGACAATCCCAGAAGGGTTTTGAAAGGCTCCCCCAACCATAAACAAAGAGACAGAAATGAGGAAAGCCACCTGATCACAACCTGCCAGGAAAAGAATAAAACCTTCAAAGATCACTAGCATAAATGGAACCCTCCAGCTAAGGCCAAACTTACCACCAAAACTCCAACCCACCTCTTCCATCCAACTACTAGCCACCTTTGTAGGCAGAGCCTCCACCTCAAAAGGATCTTCCATCTCTATAGAAAGCGGGAAAGAGGAGTTAAGAGGGAGAAGAAGCTTCACCTCAAAATGAGCTTCCATCTCAATAGGAAGCAAAGAGGATTAATAGGGAAAGGAGACCATAGAAAGCCAAAGAGCACCTAAGTGTAACCCCACCTCAATAGGAGTCCCATAAGAGACTATACCAATTGAACCTTCACCACTCTCCCACTCGAGATAAAGGAGCTGAGAAATCTAGAGAGAATGGTGAACCCATGAACAGGCCTGCACAACAGCATCCCAAAAGAGGACCCATTGCAGCCACTCACCTTTGAACACCTTCTGAGAAAACCAAGGCCTACGTCTCACCAAAAAAATAGGGAAAAGAGCCCCCTCCCAGCATAAATAGACGCAAAGAACACAAACCCTTTCCACAGAAGCCACCAAAGGAGAAAGAAGAGGGCCCCGGACGCAACACCAGCAGCCCCCCACCATGAACTCCCCCACAACCCCTCTTGGGTCGTCATCCACATCTTCTAAGTCACCCTCATCCCCTTCAACACCAGGGATCACACTCGTACTGTATCCACCCGCTCTCCTGCTCGTCATTTCAAAATTATCCTTTTTTTAAAACCCATAAGTTTGATAAGTGGGTTATTTTTGTTTTCCCTCAAGTATAGCATATTTGTTATTTGGTTATAAGCCAAATATGGGAAAATAATTGTAGAAAAGGGGGTTTATTTTCTTGGGAAGACAATTTGTCTTGGAGGATTTTTGGTGAAAGACTTTTTGTGGAAGAATTATTGTAATTTCTGGAGGGAAAATTATTGAGAGATTAAGAGGTGAATTTTTGTGAGAGAGTACAAGGTGTTTTCTACACCAAGAATTGTAAGAAAAGAGACTATGAAGGCTTGGAGCTTGGAATTTGTAACAAGGCAATTTTGCTTGGAAAATTTAATAAAGTGATACCCAGATTGAGAAGCAGACCTAGAGACATAGTCCTGACTGGACAAACTTTGTTATCAAAATGTTTGCATTTCTCTTTTATCTCTTTCTTATTCTCCCAATTATTTCAATTTATTGTTATCTCCTTAATGTTTTTAAACACACAGTTAATGTTTTTAAGGTGTTGAAAGCATAACTCAGTTTCATGATCTCAAGGGTTTATTACATAACCATGCATTACTACCAAGATCAGGAATTTAAATCTATAATTGGATTAAGTTTTGGAAAAAATTTAATGTCCTTTTTTACAGATCACCAACAATGACAACACACTTGTGTGGCCAAAACACGCATATCCTTCATCAAAATGCCAACAATCTCTCCCTTTGGTATTAATGGCAACATAGGGAAAAATTGACTAAGTGTCAAAAAAAGGATAAAACTATAACACATAACTCCCCCTATGTTATTGTCTCCACAAGCAATTTTTTTAAACTACTACTACTCGTACACTATTCTCCCTCTTTGACAACAATGACAAAGGTGTTACAAGATATGCACTAACCTATCATCACACAACTTCTTGTAATGTTCATAGATTACTCTAGAACCTAGATCTTCCAACTTGCAATGAATGTATGCTCTAACATCATCAATATGTAGAACACCATAGGGCATGCTAGTTAGGGCACCTACTGGGTTGTTTTCCATCAATTTAAATAGATGTCTTTTGAACTCTGGTCTAGGTCTCTCAATTATATCAATCAACTTGGGAGTAGCCATTTTATCTTTCAATCACAAATGCGGACAATAGATAAATACCTCAAGTTGTTTGCAACTAGGATTCTTCCTGAAGGCTCGACAACAACCATGACACTCGATCGGTTTTCTCTTTCAGATCACCACAAACAATCTCTCTTTATCACTTTGATCTCAGCAAACAACACTTCTTTCACTCTGCAACTAATCTCAAAATGTGCAAGGTGAATAATGAAATCCAAAATAGCCATTTTATTTACCTAAGCACACATGCATTAACTGCACTTATCAATAGAAAATACATTTTCACCGATTGACTCAAAAGGTCATTACCGATAGTCAAAACATCATACAATCCAAAAAAACTTTACAATATTCTCCAAAAGACTTTATTTCATCTTAAAATGTTGATATATCTTACGACACACTTATAGAGGGGGTCCAATGATGGATTCAACAATACTTTCTCCCCCAAAACCACATGAAGGATTAGTTTGATGGAGAATTATCCACACTCAATGGAGATGTAGATTCCTCTAATGGCTTATTGTCTTCCTTCTTCCAAATATTATTCATCTCTTTCCTGGTCTCTTCAACATTCACAATATAATTTCCTTTTCGATTGCTCGACCGATTTACCAATTGATTCCTTGACCCGCAATCCCTTGCTATATGTCTAATCTTGTGACAATGAAAACATGTCATACCATTTGACCTTCATGGTCTAGCATTACCTCTGTTTGTCCTCATTTTTCAATCCATAGCCATGCGTCCATAGTTACCACAAATTGAGCATGTGAAATTAAATTGCCTCTCTCTTTGGCAAGGGATTTTTTGGTTCACAAGTGACCTTGGATTATTCACTCTTGACCTTCATTCATCAACTTTGTGGCCATATTTGTTGTATTTATAACAATATCCATCAAATCTTCTAGATCTACTACTAGATATGGATCTACAATCATGTGCAGTGTGTCCATACTTATCGCAATCATAGCAATACCCATCAAAAGTGTTAGGCCTACTAACCAACCTGCTTCTCCAGACATTTGCAGTGTGACCTACTTTATGATAATTGAAACATACAGGCTTGTAAGATTTCTTACCAGAAATCCTTCCAGTTACCTTCAATGGAGACTTTCCTTCTTGCTTGATCTCCTTGGATCCAAAAGATTCACCAACTTTAAAAGTAGTCTGACTGATAAAGCCTAGACCGCTTGTATTTGATTGTATTTTGCAGAACTTTCATTGTATTTTTTTAGGAAATCATTTGTATTCTTCATTTATCCTTTCACTTTCTCATTCTCGTTTCTCAAACTCTCATTCTATCTTCCCAAATTCTCATTGCTCATCATAACATTTTTGAGCTCTCCTCTTAGATCTTCCAGTTCTTCTTTAGTCTCATGAAGATGTGCATGCAAGGTTCCTACCTCTTGCTCTGACTTGAAGAGTTCATGCTCCTTATCCTTCAAGGCTTGATCCTTATCTTTTAGGGCATCTTCAACAAATCTTCTTTCTTCCATCTCTTTACACATTCTAATTAATTGTGATTCAATCTCTCTTTTAAGATTATTCTTATGTTTGTACAATTTTTCATTCTCCTTACCCATGGCTTCTAGGGTTGCTTCAAATTCCTCAGATCCACTCTATTCAGATAATTTCTTAATGTAGTCTTGAGTCTCATTCAGTTATTCAAAAAGCTTGTGTCGCTTGGCTAGTGATTGCTTCAACTGATCTTTCAATTTTTTGATAACCCTTTCAGCTTCATCAAGTTGTCTCTTATATCTCAAACCCTCCATATTTTCCTTAAGGATCTTCCCAAGTTGTTAAGCTTCTCCAAGGGTACAAAGATCCAGATACCAATTGTTAGTATAATAAGACATTGAGAGGGGGGGTGAATCAGTAAAATCCCAAAATTGATACTTTTAACAATTATCTTCCACAATAGCCAACATGCAAATAATATTATGACAATAAAACATAACAAGTAAAAGATTCACACACATACAACTCTTGACACAAGATTTTTCCCATGGAAACCCTTGTTAGAGGGATAAAACCATGTGTGGGGATGATGCCCTCAAATTTCACTAGTGCACCATAAAATCTGCCATGTTATGAGCAATTATGACAACCCTTCTAATGTTATACATGGTTAAGAGTATCACTAGCCCGATTAAGAACTACAACAATCTTGTTAAAAACTACCCTGTCATGGGATTTAAAATTCCTTCCGAGAGTTCACCTTGTTAGAGGATTTACACTTTAGACCCTATTAATGATCCTTCTCTCCTTGTTAGGAGTGACCCTATTAAAGAATTTAGCTTGCTAATCTATTAGAATCAACAAGTGAAGAATGCCCTAATATTTGCACTCAATGCATGACAGATACAATGTATTCCTGATCAATTGCGCTACTCAGAGCACTTTACTGCCTCTATATATTCTTCAAAAATATCTATCTATTACCACATACCATCGCAATATCATCCAACTCCTTCCATAGCAATTTTCATAACCATTTATATACTTGTTCTAGGTTGGTGCTAGAACCCTAAAACATTTTACAAGTCAACCCTCAAATCCAACTTAAACATATGAGCAAGCATGCTAAAATTGAAAGTTAACATCCTTGATGTCGGCTCAAAACTTTAAATCTCAAAAACATGTCAACCAACCACTAAGATTTGACAGCAACATCAATCTAACCAACCATATCCACTGGTTCACTGTCCTTGCTGCTAGTTCCACTCCAATCCTTAATAACTCACTCAAATCTTCAAACTAATCGATGTGATCATAGATATAGTTCAATATACCTTTTTTAGATCATGTCTATATAATTGCACACCTTAACTCGATCTCTATCTCCAAATTTGGTTGACTTTGTCTTCCTTAGTGTCTTCTTACCGATTAACTGAACACTTAGTTGCTTCTCTATTTGATCCTTCAACATCATCAGTAAATATTCTCTCTTAACATCACTAGATCATGTTGCTATCAATGACAACATCACAACACACTTGTGTGGCCAAAACACATATTGTCTTCATCAAAATGCTAGCATACTTAATAGAGATCTTGTAGGCCTATATGTAGTTGATGCTTATATGAACTTAACAAAAAATATTCAGGTTAATAGCATGTTGGGTATGACTTCTTAAGGGCCTTGAATCCAATTATTTATTTCCCCTTAGTTTTCATGTTGTAGATCCATCAAAAAATATCCCCTTCATTGTGCAAATCCTAAAAATGAAGATGAATTTACCCACTCACATACATTTTTCCATTCATGTCATTATCTAGACATGAGTTACACTCTCACCTATCTTGACACCCCTTGCCCTTTAGTGTTGGCACATGTCTTTAAAACTTGTGGGGTTACATATCTAAGCACCAATAAATCCCTGAAGGGAATCTTTAGTATCTAGTTTGTGTGCTTCTCAAGTTCCTCAAGAAAGATTAAATGAAGTAGAATTAACATCTCAAGAAAAAGAAACAACAAAACATTGAATCAGCCTATTTGATAAAGCATAAAATTTAGGATACACATGGGAAATGAATAAGCATCACACCCAGTCTACATGGTTCTCGACTTCCTCAAGAAGATTAATTGGTGTAGAATTAACCTCACAAGAAGAAGAAGAAAAAAAAAGAAAAATCAGACTATTTGTTGAAGCATAAACTTTGCATCATACTTATTTAAAATTCACAATACATATGGGAAATGAATAAGAATCACGCATACACTAAAGGGAAGGTAAATGCTAATCTTCCAACAAAGTCTTCCAGAAATCCTAAGCCTATTTTTTGGCCATTTTTTATTGTATAATCTACAATTCTAGTTGAAAGTTTCAAACAGTGGGTATGCAAAGGATTGGAATATTTATTATACTTGAATAAGAAATTCACAAATGCTTAGCTTTAAAATTGTTCTTAGTTTAGCAATGTAAATATGAAACACTGTGTTGGTTTCTTCATCAACAAAGGACCATTCATAAGACTCTATCTTTATGAAGTGAGAAACTGAGTAGTTCAGACTAGTGATATAGGACTCTGCGAGTCTTGAGCCAAGCCAAGGATCCAAAAATAAAGTGTGTCTAGACTCGAACTCGGCCAAGTCCAGCCGAGTTTGGGCTAACTAGTCGAGTCAGCTAGACTCACTTGACTCACCAAGTCTCGTGGCTTTGACTTTGCTGTGATAGTCAAAGCCATAAAGGGGAAAGAAAAATTTAAAAAGATTTCTTTAACTTTTTTTTTTCTTTATTGTCTTCTCTAAGACCTAAAAAGATCATTTCTTCATTTGCAAACACAAAGAAGAGAGAAAAAATCCTTGACATACTAATATTGGGGTTTTAGAAAATAGAATAGCAAATCGATTGACTCTCATATATTGATTGTTGATTGTTTACGCATGTTTGTAACTTGCATTCACACATTGAGAGGAGCTAAAAGAAGCATTTGGAGGAGGCCACTACAAATTTGAACTACATTTCTTCATTTTTGGAGAAAATTTGGAGAGGTGAGTTACATTTTTTTTGTTATTTTCTATCATGTCCCCTTTCTAGAGTTGACATCAAAGACAGAGGAGTTGACCTATCATTGGAGTCCCGTAGGCTAGTAGAGATGGATAGGAACTCATTTTGTGCATACAGTGAACGGATTTTGGCTTTACAAGCAGCTTGGAGCCAGTTTGGAGCAACTCCTAGATTTTTGGGGATATCCCTAAATTTTAGGAGGTTGTTTCAATTGTTAATCGTGAGGTTATTCATGACCCTTTAGTTGGTGTCAGTTTCAGTGTGACAGGATTGGTTTCCTAACTTCTAGGAGCATCCCTAGATTTTAGGGATGGGACTGCCAGTTGACCCATCTCGTTCGACATCAGTCATAGACAGGTGACATGGTCAAACTCATGTTTATTTGGTTGGTTTGGCCTATCAGAGGCAAAAAGGGAAATATTTTAATATATTTTAATAGTTTCTAAGTCAATGATTAAAATATTTATAATAAGGCTATTTTAATAGCCATTTTGGAGTAATAAGGGAATAATTCCTTCATTTGGTCAGGGATGCCTTCGTGTGATAGCTCATTTGAAAGGTCTCGAATTATTATAAAACATTTTCACTATTCGGAGACCTTTTGGTGTCTTGAGTTATAACTTTTTTAATAAAGTATTGTTTTCCTATAGCATGGACACCTTTAATTGGGAAAATATTATTTTATTATAAAGTGCTAAGTGTATTTCTCCTTTAGGGTTCGAATTGCCCTTGAGAGAAGTTATAAAGAGATGAAATCTCATTTTCTCATTACCTTTTTTGACATTTTGGAAACTCTTGAATTGTGAAATTTCTCTGGAGATCGATTTGTGGCTTGGGATGAAATCCTCAAGTTTGGACTATTGGGACGCAAACCTCAGCAAATCTCTGGTGATTGGATTGGTATTTCATTGCATTCAGATTGACAGAGGAAGTGATTGATTTGGTATTGGCATTGCAATTGTGGGAAGATAATTACTTTCAGCTTGGTGGCCAGCTTATTGCCTGCAAGTGTTTCATTCTAGCAGCGCACGTGGGGTTTAGAGAAAGCCCTTTACTCATTACTAGGCATTTTAGCATTCATTGACGCTTTGGTGGATTATTTACAACATCTTCTTCAGATTTGGGGCACACATCAAGCATTCCCATGTAGCTAGCATTTATTCATGTGATGGACACTATTGTATATTTGTTTTGATCTTTTCTTGAAGCTAATATATCAAATTTCTCAAGGATTTGGGTATGTACTATTTCATAATTTAGCAATAATAAGAATTGCAACAAGATTTACATTTCTTAAATGCTATTTATTTTCCATTTGTTATGCAATTTTTTAATTTTAGAAAAACTCCAAAAACTAGAAAAAACACAAGTAAAAAGCAAAGAAATCAGAATTCAGCGAAGACCATTCAGAGATACCAAATGTTAGTCAAAGATTCAAATTCTTCTATACAGTAAATTCCAAGGTCACCGGGATTGGGGATTTTTTAGTGGTATCAGAGCCTTCTTCTTTCCAGCCTATGGGAATTTGTAAAAAATTGAGTGAGTGATCAACACTCTATTGAAATTGAATGGATAGGTGCATGAGAACTTATAGCAGTAGACAAGTGAAACCGTATAGCAGTAAACAGGTGAAACCATCCGATAGTTTTTATGAATTTAAAAGGAAAATTGATGCCTTGGTTAGACAGTTGGATCGTAGTCGGGATATTCAGGACAGGCTTAGTGAGCAGTTATCAGATCCGGCTACCATTGACAAGGTGGCTAGATACATGGTTTCACTCTTGAGCAGATCTTCTTCTCGCAGGACATAGGAAATGAGACAGGTTGACATAGTGAGGGAGGTTAGGAGAGACCTGCTGGATGATTTCACAGTTGCACATGGGCCCAACACATCAGTTCCACAGATCAATGCCTCTCTAGTTGAGTTACCCCACACTTTTATTGTAGGGTCATTACCTATCTCAATGGATGAGCACATGAGAGTTACACCGACTGGCAGATGCATAGAGACTCAAGACTCAGTTGATGGTCTGGTGATACAGCAAGAGTTGACACCTGCAGTTGTGTTCGTACTATACCGAATTGTATTATAGAGAGAGCCAGTGACTCCAGTTCAGTTTGCCAGGAGGATAGTCCTATGGTCGATGTTGAGGGAGTTGTTGCTAGTGGGAGTGTTGTAGTGTTGGAGGATATGATGGTGGACTCTGGATCGCCAAAGGAGGAGGATACCACTTTTGAGGATTGTCTTGAGGAGATGGAGTCAGATAGTATAGATCTAGATAGCGACAGTCCCGAGATGGGGTTACTACAGGAGATGTCAGTATTCTCTTGTGTTGAGTATTTGAGTATGGAGTCTGCATGTGATGATACCAGTGTTGAGTTTGAGATAGTAGACATGGACTCATGTTAGCATGACTCAGATTCATTTGTTAGTAGGGAGTCAGATGAGGTTCAGTTTGGGTCACCATAGGAGGTAGAGCCCTTGTTAGCATTTTGGGTTGCTACTGATACTCCCTGTGTGACCCATGAGGATGACCCCATTAGTGGTGAGTCATATCTGAATCAAACCCTAGGAGAGGACTCTGAGTTGTTGGAGAGTGCAGATCGGTCCTAGGATTTGGATTATTCAGAGGTTATAGAGGATGAGGTAGCTGAGAGTGTTGAGGAGGTAGATTCTGTAGCAACTTCCTCAGGTACAAGAGATTTTGATGGAGATGTGTCAGCTGCTAGTACTTTGTTTGAGGATGTGAGTTCAGTTATTAGTTCTCAGAGCTCAAATGAAATCACACTGGGGGATAGTGTTTCTGAGAGGAGTATGTTGGGTACCACTTCTATTCATAGTACAGACAGTGTGCCAAGGGTGATGCATAGGAGGCCTATTATTCAAAGTCATCATGTGTCTAGTTAGTTGAGAGTCAGCGAGTATGATATTGTTACTGCATTCGAGCATTTTGATGTTGCCTGGAAACTACTAGTTGTTCATGGATGGGGTGCTCCTATGGATGATGACCACGATAGTTTTTACCTAACCCTAACAGAGATTCATGCCTTACCGGAGGCTGTCAAAATTTTGAGACGGGATTATTTTCGGTTGGTAGCTGACTGAGATCAACTAGTAGAGTGGGGAAGTACAACATATGAGGCACTCTTGGATAGAGAGGATGAGGTGAGTGAGCTTACTCGGGAGCTCATGACGACTTTTGAGATTTTAGAGAGCACTCAATTGGCTCTCCAGGAGTCACAAGTTCAGTTAGCAAAGGTGACTATGGAATTGGTGTAGCTTCAATCGACACCAGCACCAGATCCAGTGTAGTTACATATTGTGGTGTCTAGTGATTTGGTGATGTCCATAGTTGGGGCTGTTGGATGTGATGAAGTTACGGATACATCCACCCTTGATTCTACTATTGGAGGTACAAGTTCAATTCCATCAAATGCATGTGTAGTTGAGTTAGGCAATTCAGTAGAGGGTTGCAATGTGCCTAACAATGGAGTGGGTATTCTGGTTGGGATGGATACTGCAGTTGGTAGCATTGCATCAGGTGATATAGTACAAGATGTTGTGGGTAGTGTAGTTGACCCATCAGTAATCAGTGTTTCAGTTCATGACACTAATCCTTTGATTGTTCCGCGGGGAGATATGGTATCACCTGAGTTGGTTGTTAGTGATCACATAGCTGGTGATGATAGGCAGTTGGCTACATCACAGTTACACGATGACCAATTATGGATCTGAGGGGGGCAGATGGATGCTACCACCTATAAATTCTACTGCACAGAGTCATTCTTGGATCACCTTCTTGAGTTCAAAATTTTGGGACGAATCTTACTGAGCTTCTGAGGGTGTTCTCATCCAGGGTACTGGTGCGATTCGGCATTTGGTGAGAGGGATTGTAGGTACCTTGACTACGATACTCCCTCATAGAGATTTTGAGGTTGGCTTTTCTGAGAGGGTCACCCAGGACCTTGTCCAACTAGTTGTGCAGAGTTTGAGATTGGAGCCATCTTTGGGTTCCCGACTGGTGGATGATGAGCCTCTGACAGAGATCGGAGCAGTTTATCGTCATTACACAATGAGGAGTGCTCATTATTTTTCCTTTGACCCACATGTTGATGAGTTGATGGCACATAGACGTGGGTTGGCTCCTAGCCCTTATCATCCATTATGGGATGGGTTCTCGCCATCAATTGTTGATGGGAGTTTTGGCTGCAAGTCAGTAGCAGGTGACTTGCAGAGTTATGGTGACTGCAGAGATTATATAGTGCGTGGATATCCAAGTCCTGGTACAACTTTGTTTAGGGGCATTCATCACTTTTGTGCAGATGATCTACTCACTCAATACAGGTCAGTTGGGTGTGGAGGGGGAGTTCAGGCTATATGTGATCTGAGTCACCCATACATCTTGGTTTTTTATGGTCTTGAGATCTATTTCTCTTAGGATCCGAGCAGAGATAGATTCAGTACAGGAGTGTGGGTGAGTGGTTGTTATGGATCTTTTTACAAAGTCATCCCATTTGTTTTTCAGGGGATGCTACAAGAGCCTGCACTTTGCGTGAGGGGCATGGCTTACAATTTTCTATGGGATCCAAGCAGTGGTTTGTGATAGCACTTGCACTCCAGGGGGGTGATGGGATGTTTCAGACATTAGGGATACATCACATTTAGTCTGAGTAGAGAGGGAGATGTAGTTAAAGTACTGCATACAGTATAAATGGTATGTCTGGGATGGTGGTGATATAGTGTTGCATTGCTTGTGGACAAGCAATCTCTGGGAAGGGAGGATTGTTTTGTCCCCTTTCTAGAGTGGACATCAGAGATGAAGGAGTTGGCCTATCATTGGAGTCTCCTAGGCTAGCAGAGATGGATAGGGACTCATTCAGTGCATACAGTGACAGAATTTTGGCTTTACAAGCAGTTTGGAGCCAAGTTGGAGCAGTTCCTAGAATTTAGGGGATATCCCTAAATTTTAGGAGGTTGTGGCAGTTGCCAGTCGTGAGGTTATTCATGACCCTTCAGTTGGTGTCAGTTTCAGTGCGACAAGATTGGTTTCCTAACTTGTAGGAGCATCCCTAGATTTTAGGGATGGGACTACCAGTTGACCTAGCTCGTTCGACATCAATCATAGACAGGTGACATGGTAAGACTCATGTATATTTGGTTGGTTTGGGCTATCATAGGCAAAAAGGGAAATATTTTAATATATTTTAATATTTCCTAAGTCAGTGATTAAATAATTTATAATAAGGCTATTTTAATAGTCATTTTGGAGTAATAAGGGAATAATTCCTTCATTTGGTCAGGGATGCCTTCATGTGATAGCTCGTTTGAAAGGTCTCGAATTATTATAAAACATTTTCACTATCCGGAGACCTTTTGGTGCCTTGAGTTATAACTTTTTAATAAAGTATTGTTTTCCTATAGCATGGACACCTTTAATTGGGAAAATATTATTTTATTATAAAGTGCTAAGTGTATTTCTCCTTTAGGGTTGGAATTGTCCTTGAGAGAAGTTATAAAGAGATGAAAGCTCATTTTCTCATTACCTTTTTTGACATTTTAGAAACTCTTGAATTGTGAAATTGTTGTGGAGATCAATTTGTGGCTTGGGATGAAATCCTCAAGTCTAGACTATTGGGACGCAAACCTCAACAAGTCTCTGGTGATTGAATTGGTATTTCATTGCATTCGGATGACAGAGGAAGTGATTGATTTGGTATTGGCATTGCAATTGGGAGAAGAGAATTACTTTCAGCTTGGCGGCCAACTTATTGCCTGTAGGAGTTTCATTCCACCAACTCACGTGGGGTTTAGAGAAAGCCCTTTACTCATTACTAGGTGGTTTAGCATTCATTGACACTTTGGTGGATTATTTATAGCATCTTCTTCAGATTTGGGGCACACATCAAGCATTCCCATGTAGTTGGCATTTATTCGTGTGATGGACAATATTGTATATTTTTTTTATCTTTTCTTGAAGCTAATTTATCATATTTTTGAAGGATTCGGGTATGTACTATTTCATAATTCAGCAATAATAAGAATTGCAGCAGGATTTACATTTCTTAAATGCTATTTATTTTCCATTTGTTATGCAATTGTTTTATTTTGAAAAACTCCAAAAACTAGAAAAAACACTAGTAAAAAGCAAAGAAATCAGAATTCAGCCAAGACCATTCAGAGATACCAAACGTTAGTCAAAGATTCAAATTTTGAAACTTACAGTATATTCCAAGGTGACCAGGATTGGGGATCTTTCACTTTCTAATTTTTTTGCATTCATATTTCTATTTTGTTTACATTTGTTTTAGTTTTGTTTCAATTTATGTTGATGAAAAACTTGAAAAGTAAGAAGCCTTAGTGTTGTATTTTCTTTATTGTAGATATTTTTTTATGATATATTGCAGCAACAACATAATTTCTATGCATGTGAGTACTTCATCTAGGCCTCTTTTTAACCCAGATGAAGACCCTGTTAGAGTCCAAAGGGCTAAGGTTTGGAAACATGTCATCCTCAAACCAAAAAAAAGTAGTTATATGTTGGCATTATGGTGTTAAATATAGTGGGGGAGGTATTAAGTGATTGAAATATCACCTTGCACATATATCAAAGCATGATGTTAAACCATGCAAAGAAGCACCCTAGGATTTTACACTAAAATGCAAGTTCATTTAGAAGAATATGAAGAGCAAAAAGAATTAAAAAAGAAACATATGGAAGAAATGGAAAACTTTGGTGGAGAGGCCTCTTCAAATCTTCATTCTCCATTACCTCCATCTAGTAGTGGTACTATGAGTGTGAGTATTGGGTTGGAATAAGGAGATGCATGAGGTTACGAAAATGACAATTTGAGATTTTTGGTTCTACAACCACCTTCCATTTAATGCAGCAAGGTACTTTTTATTATTGTAATTTTTATGTCTTGACTTTTTTGCTTTCAAGACTCAAAGAGTATGCCACATTGATTATATTAATTTTAAAAGTTGAAAGTAAAACTTAATAATATACATATTTGTTTATTTAATTTGCTTTAGGTCTCCTTATTGGCAAATTGCAATAGATATTGTTATTATTTGTGGTTCGAGGTTCAAAGCCCCTAACAATGAGGAGCTAAAAGGTCTTATTTTGATCTGAAAGGTGGTTGATGTCAAAGTCGCAATTGCTAAGTAGCGTGAGGGATGGAGGAGGAAGGGTTGCACTGTCATGACTGATGGTTGGACCGACAGAAGAAGTAGAACACTACCGAATTTTCTTGTCTCCTCATTAGGTAGTTGTAAAACTTGTACTTACTAGTACTATACTATTGATTTAGTGAATAAGTTTTTAAATTTTGATTGTACTTGCTTTTTTTTCTCAAGTGCCACAATATTTTTGAAATCAATTGATGCTTCAGGGAAAACAAAAAATGTTTAAACAAAAGAGTATCTTTGTGAGGTATTGAAGGAAGAGTTGATAGAGGTGGGTGAGGAGAATGTGGTACAAGTAGTCATGGATAATGCAACAAATTATGTTGTTGCAAGTAAACGTCTTATAGAGAGGCACCCCACCTTGTTTTGGACCCTTCGTGTTGCTCATTGCATTGACCTCATGTTGGAGGATCTTGACAAGCTCCCCTAGATAAAAACATGTGCAGAGCACGGAAAAAGTATTTGTAAATTCATATATAATCATACTTGGGTCCTCAACCTTATAAGGAATTTCACAAATAGAAAAGAGTTGGCTCATCCAAAGCTCACTCGATTCGCAACAAATTTTATCATGTTGCAATCATTACATTTGAGATGCATGTTTGTAAGTGAGGAGTGGACTGCATCACCATATGTGAAAAACAATGCAAGAATTGAGACTATGGATCGAGTTTTTGATGAGTGACTTTTGGCAATCGGCCAAGGAGATTGTGCAAATAATTTTCCTTTTTGTCCTCATTTCCATTTTATTTCATCATTTTTATTTACACTTGTTTATATTTATTGTTTATTTTTTAAAGTAAAACTTAAAGCTTAATGTTTCAACTTTCACAATAATTGCAGTTCATAGAGCTTCTTATTGTTCTCCTACGGATTGTTGATGGAGAGAAGTCCACAATGGGATACATTTATGAGGGCATAGAGAAGGTGAAAGAGGTCATTAGATCTTTTTATATAGGGAATCGAGCTAAATATGGTCCCATATGGGATGTCATTGATCGACGATGACACAATATGCTTCACAAGCATATACATGCAGTTGCCCATTATCTTAATATGTCATTCCAATTTAGCCTAAGTTTCAAGGTCGATGATGAGGTGTGGAGTGGGCTCTATGATTTTGCAGAGAGAATGTCAACTAATTCAATAGTTAAAACAAATGTAGTTCATGAGATAGAAATGTATAAGAATTCACAATAAGACTTTTTCTTACAAGACTTATGCAAGAAAAATCAAACACTACTGATGCCAAGTAAAAATCTATGGTTCTAATTTATAATTTCTAATTTTATTATAATTCTACATTGAGATTTTTTATTTTTTTTGTTTCGAATGCATGATCGGAGATGTTTGGTACTTCGGTACCAATCTACAGAGGATTGCAGTTCGTATCTCGAGCCAGCAATGTAGTGCTTCAGGTTGCGAGTGCAACTAAAGTATGTTCAAGCATATACTCTCGAAGAAGCACAACAAATTGACAGTGAAAAGGGTGAATGATCTTGTGTTTGTTCATTACAACCTTCGTCTCCGTCACAGATAGATCTTGGGCACAAACACATCTCTTATCATTTTAGAAGAAGTTGATCCACATGTAGAGTGAAACACTGAGAATGATAATCATGTCTTTAGTGATGAAGATTTGGAATGGGTTGATCAGGTGGATCGAGAGGTAGAGACAATAACAATGACAAAGGAGACTAAAGCGCAAAGAGATTCAATGGAGAACCCCAAGGCTAAGAGTGAGGGATCTGAGAATCATGAGGTTGGGGAAATGGATGCCATTGAAGCTAAGCCCTAGACACAAGGAGAGAAGATGGATACAAAATCCTCCATTACCTATCTTAGACATACACGTAGGAAGGTTGTGAGGTCAATTGGTCACTGATATAGGCTACTCTGAGGCTTAGTCTTCTAGACTCTAACTTTTATTTTGATATATGTTTTGAACTTTTGTTTCCATGGATTTCATATTTTATGAATATTGTAGACATTTGACATTAACACTATTTATATTTCTAATGTGTTATTTAGTTTAACTTATTTCTTTCAAAAATTCACATTTATACTTATGTGATCAATGTAAATTGTGTGTGTGCAAAGTAGCTTCTCTTTATCTCAATTATTGTGCCTTTGATGTTAATTGATTACATTGTGCATAAAAAAAGTTTTAAGCTCTTAAAAATCTTTGAATTTATTTGGTTTTTCAATTTGTTGAGTTTTTGCCAAGTCCGCACGCTCAGTACGAGTCAAAAATCAGCTTGTCGAGTCCGAGGCAAGTCTATGTCTTGTAACTATGGTTCAGACAGTCGACAGTTGCCATGCTTACCAACTCACTAAGAGATTGAATATGTAGGAAAGCGTTATGATGACCAATTTTAACATCTAAAATGTTATGTATAGACAACACATTATTTACTAACTTTCTATATTCTCCAGATATTATACTTGTTTTAATTAGTACATAGCACACAATCCCAAAACAATTGTGCATGAAAATTTGCTTCAAAATGTTCTCCCCGTTTTTGTAGCAGCCATGATATGCCCTCTGTTGTGGGAACTTTAGTCACTACATAATCCTTGTACCACTTTGCACGTGATTTAATGGATAGTATGTACGATAGAAGAACTTCATATGTCTTCTTATGGGGTTGCTTGGTATAGATCTTCAATAGCTATAATGCAGTTATATTCACTATAAAGTTTTATGCCAGAAAATCAGAAAGTATGTATTAACGTCTGCAGGATCAAAGATTCAAAATTGATAAGGAGATAAAAAAGATCACAATCCTCAACAGATCCTTAGCAACATGACCTACATTGCATGTTTCTCAATTGCCTTGAAAAGATCAAAACAGGATACAATGTGCATCTCCCAAATGAGAAAAGGCCTATGCCAAAATCAACCTATTCAATGAAGAACTATATCCTTGTCTTTCCATCAATTTCATTTTGAAACAAGAGTATTCTCAGATAGAGGTGAGCACAACTGAAGCATGAGAGGATATACAGGGCTATATTCTTTGTCTCCTCTGGCACTAATCTTTGAACCATAATCATCCAATGTAGCTTTAATTCCTTTCCAAATTTGTTCCTCTCCTTGAGAATCCAACCATAAGGAATATTGATTGGGTGTTAATTTTGTCCTCTGCATGGGAGATTCTAACTCTTCTGGAGCCCGTGAATATAGGTGATGAAGCACAACACTGCGAGGAAGATCTTGCAGGAGAGGGCAGCTCTCAATTTTGGATGTTTCCTGAAAGAAAAGGGTTTTTAAAGCTCTAAGAGCTCGATAAGGTGCTCCCAGCTGTTCCACCTGAAACAAATTTTGTCCAACCACCAACTCCAACTCTGCCATATCTTTGGTCAATTGCAATTTCCTTGGCTCTGAAAGAGGCCTTACTAGAGCAGCATGTCGAACAAAGAAAGTCAGTACACGTGCAGCCATTTTTCTAGTAAGCCTCGCACATATACTCTCACCAACAACAGAGGTAGAGTGAGATGTGGCAGGAAGAAGTAATTTAGACAGAAATTCTTTATGAAAGTGAATAATAGAATTTTTAATTTCCTCCATGTATCCAGAACCATTTTCATCCATGCTGGCATTGTTCTCTCCTGCAAATTTCTGATCATGGATCTGTAAAATAAAACTTTCAAGGCGATCAAGCATGGCCTGGAAAAGAGGAGTTATTGAATCACACGCCACGCTATATATGGAACCTAGAGATGATGACATGACTTCCATAGCTACAGTCGGCAAGCTAGAAACCATGGCAGTAATACGTGTGTGAACCTCTTGAAGATGGAGATAAATGGTGAAATTTCTGACTTGTAAGGGTGTCACAGGACCCATAACTTGACGTGATTCCGGACCTGTCGATATCTGTCACAAACAAGGCAACTCATCAGTCAACGTAAGCCGGACCAAAATATTATGCATTGTACTCTGTCAATTTCTTATATAATAATGCAACTCTTATGTATGATAGTAAAATAGTAAGTGCTGTTATAAAACTACTTACCACAAAATGAAACTCAGTGTAAGACAAAAGGAAAACCTAAAATTGCATGAAGCTACATTGTCTCATGATTACCTAGGCATTCAGAAACAGCAAGGCAAATCCATCAAACAACACTCTTCAGTGACACAGTAAACTATATATGTGCATGCAGTACTTTAAGAGGCTAAACAGGCTTCATCGGGAAGAATTGCTAGATTATGCTTAATCTGAAACGGATATATATCAGCTTCTGTACCAACGCGGAAAGTTATTTCGTCTCTTCCATTGCTGAACTTTAAATTTAAGAAATCTATGATGAAGTAACTCGTGTACTTAGTTTTTCATTAAACCATAGCACTTTTTTCTGCTTTCAGCGTTCTGGCAACGTCATATGCAGTCTTCATTTGTAAGAGTTAATTTCTAACATTTTTTATTAAACTAGCATATCTATATCTTTAAAAAAATTATTTAGATTAAAATTTCAAAATATTTTATTTCAATTTTTAATATATAAAAAATTATATATTAACGTTTGAAATATTTGTGTATGTATGCAACTTTGATTTGCTGAATTAAGAAATATTATATTTTTCTTTTCTGTTTAAAATTTAGAAACATAAATTTTTGTTTTTCATCTTTCTCCATTGAAAATAAAATATTATTTTAGAATATTTGTGTATGTATGTAATTTTGAGTCTTACTTTTTGAATTTATAAATTTTTATTTTTCATCTTTCTCCATTGAAAATTAAATATTATATATTATTTTAGAATATTTGTGTATGCATGTTTGAGTCTTGACTTTTTGAATTTATAAACATTATGTTTAAAATTTGAAAACATATAAAATGTTTTTGATCTTTCTACATTTTATTTTTATTGAATCTTCTTTATTTTTATTATTTTTAATATTTATAAATTTCCTCAAAGATTTATATATTAATTAACAAAAATTACCATTACAAAGAAAAAAAAAATAAGACAAAATAAAACAGGTTGCATATTATTTTATTTATATTTACTTATTTTTTCAAACAATCATTGTAGATAAGTTGAGGTTTTTCATAAGTTTGTACAAAAGTTATGAATAATTTATTCATAGAGTTTTTTGATTTTTTTTTTAACTAAGAAAGTCTGTTTTCTCTGTTTTTTTGGGTTGTTCACATATTCGTTTTTTTTTTAAATTAAAAAAGCTCCCCATATTTTTGGTAATTTTCTTTTTAGACACGGATTGTTTTGATGGATAAGATTTAAACTTACTTTGTGATTAGCAAAAATAGGATGAACAAACTTATAATTTAAATATGAATATATTTAAATAGAGTATAAATTTCCATATAACCTTTTCTTTTTATCATTTGTGAAGTAGATCTATATATTAATACTCATGATTACAGAAGGGAAAACAAATACGGCCTATCCTCAAAAAAAGGGGGCCAGAATATCATGTCCCAAAGCCACACATATTAGGTAGATACCAGCAATCAAAGTATAAAGCGGTCCCAAAAAGAAAATAATGCTGCAATAAACTTGTCCTCAAAGAGGAGACGGCCAATCACACAATTATAAAGTGTTAATAACATAACATTATATACAAAGGACTAAGCAGCTAAGGCTATAAAGCCTGAATTTGAAGGAGGGTTCTTATCATTCGAGTCACCCCAACCTCCATAGGCAAGTCTTTTCCATCATCAATCAGTCTCAACCAGAGAGCCTTATCTTCATTCTCCTACTCGTGAGGCTGTGAGTTCACCACATTTGGACATTAAAAATCATTCTATTGTGGCAAGATGCCAAGACCCATGCACAGAAACTTCTCCTACCAATGAGGAGCGGCTCATCCATCTTGCTAAGAAAACATAGAAGAGTGTTAGCCTATCTGAGGTGTCAGTAACAAGTCAGTCTGCTGCCCTACAAACAGACGAGAGGACCGCCTACAATGTCATTGAGAGCAGAATTGAGTGGATTTAGAGAGCCCACATCATTCACCCTAGCAAGGAGACATAACAAAGGGTGACAAAGATGAGGAACCTGGGCCATTGAACACAAGGTGTTATTCCAATTATTCAATGAAGTTTAGGTGTGTCCCCTCTAGGGCCAGTTTATCCACTTGCACCATGTTTGCATAAAGACACTTTTTATCATCAAGGGCTTGATACAAGTAGAAAAATTTGTATCAACTGAATTTTGAGCAAAAAAAAGTTGCATTTCTATCTTTCCATATGATGAACAAAATCTCCATTTTAAAAACATACCAAAGCTAAGAAAATTTGACCAAGAAATCTTAGCTTTGTTGCCTAGAAGGACAATCTGCCAAGTGATGGGATCTAGTCTAAATGGCTTAAAGAAATCATGGTTCCAAGACCAAGTAGCCTGCACATGGGCACAAAACCAAAATAGATGCTTGATTATCTCAAATTATCAATTATAAGGAAATTTGGGATTTGAAACCCCTAATTGAATGAACCTTTACAATAAAAAATAGGGGATCCAATGAAGAGAGCCTTCTTGCAACAAGGCCCAACAATACCACTTATAGTCTAATAAGACTGCTATGACACCAAGACATCTATGAGGACTATATATCATGGGGACTATATATCATGGCAACAAAAATCATTTGGGGAAAATTTTGGCAAAACCAAAAGTATAAGATGTTTTGAAAAAATTGGATTTTCAAATAATGTAAATAATTGTAGAAAAGGTGACAAAAATATTTTTTTTAAACTAAGGGTTTTCATATCATAGAGATAGAGAGGACAAATAAAAGAGTTTAACCCATGAATTGCAATGTAACATAGGGACACGTCCCCCCCTCAAATCCCCACGCACCTAGATCGAGGACGTCCCCAGGACGGGGACTTGGCATTCCCAAGTTCTGCCACCACCGCCATCGTGCCACCTTCGCACTGTCGGGACACCGCCGAGATGCGAGGACGTCCAAATGTCCTTAGGATGTATGGGGGATGCCCAGGAATCCCTGGAACTACTAAGGAGTCTTGTAGTTCAAGTGATGAGGAGTTTGCCTTGGGGGATAATTAGAGGCCTCCCTTCACTACATTTCGACATGATTTCGTACTTGTTTTGATATCATGCTACTCATTGTAATCATCTTTATTATATTTTGGTATAATATAAATCAAAAACATCTATTTGCCGATAATTTGAATTTTTAATAGTAATTGGTGTTGAATATTGTAGTTGCGAGATAGATCATTATCTCTAATGATGCGATGATGCTTGTTTTACATTTAGTGTTGGCTCTCCTTCCAATTCATGTTGTCGATTTGTTATGTGGAAGCAACACATATCTATAGTGTCTTCTTCGTACTTTTCCCATCGCTATGTGTGTATATTTTTTATTTAGTCTGTTTGCTTCATGGTGGGAACTTCTTCATATTATTTGGCAGCTTTCATTGTCTCGTGTATCCTTCCTAGGCGTCTATGTGGCACTGACTGTGCCTTATTGTTAGCGGTTCTTCATTAAAGTGAATATGCAGCATCAGGAGTAGATGAGGTGTGCTGTTTTGTCTTCGCATTGGCCATGTGTAACTCACGACATTCATTATGAGTGTCGTTTGAGTTCTCCAAGTGGTATTGAGTAGTTTGTAACAGAAAAGAGATACTCTTCGTGTGTGTCTGTCATTTTTTCTCCTTGGTTTTTCTTTGCAATGATCATTCATCAATATCGGTACTCTAGTCTCTAGTAAAAAGAAAAACTTTTAAGCCGTGTGTTGTGAAGACATATTGATCGATGATCACAAGTTTTGTTGTGAGTCACACAATATATGTTTTGTGTGTGAGATCGATTATCTGCGTGTTGTAATTAATCACGATAATCACTTGTAGTAATTTTTGTATTTGATCAATGTATGATCGTTTTGCTACAATATAATTATCTTTGTTTGAAATTGATCTCTAATCTTATTGACCATTTAGTTGTGACGTCAATAAGGAGAAAGCTTTGTAATTTGGACATTAAACTAAATAAAAGCTTCACCAGTTTTGTGGGTTGCATTGTTTCCCTAGGAGAGGAGGGTTTTTCGCAGGATAATTTATGGTGTTTCCTGTTTGTCTTGATTATTTGCATTTCATTCGTTGCAACTTTATGTTTCTGGTTCTTAAATTTAACATGGTATCAAAGCAGGTCTGAGAAACTCGATCCAGAACCAGAAGTATCCAATTATCTGTGTTATTTGATTCTCTTCATTGTTCTTTCTCAACATGTGAAAATGGTTAATGGTTTAAAGGTTGAAGATAAAATAGATGGTTCTTCTAACTTCTCTTCATGGAAATTTAGAATTCTGATTGCACTTGGGGAGAATGACCTTCTTGATTATGTGAATTTTGATCCAGCAGAACCTTCTGATGATGCTGAGAGAACTCTATGGAGAAAGAACATAGTCATGGCTAAGAAAATTTTGATTGACTCAGTGAAGGATCATTTGATTCTCATTATTTCTAAATTGTCTTCAACCAAAGAGATGTTTCAGACTTTAAAAGATTTGTATGAGTTCAACAACACCAGCAGAGCTTTAGCTCTGAGGCGTCAGCTTCTGCATGTTAAGATGGCTCGAGGAGAATCAGAAGTATCATATTTTATGAAGATTACTAAGCTAAAAGACCAGCTAAGTGCAATTGGAGATTCAGTTCCAGATAAGGACTTAGTAAAGTTTTCCATGAATGGACTTCCCTACTCTTGGGAATCATTCATTCAAGACATCAGTGGGAGAGATGATCTTCCAAAATTTGACACGTTGAGAGCTGATTGCATTCAAGAAGAATGCAGACTTGAAGCTAGAGGAAATGGACGCAAAAACCATCATGAAGATGATCAAGTGCTTGCTGCCCACACTTCTAAAGGAAAAGGGAAGAAAGGGAAGTTTAAGAGATTCAGAGATTAAAGGTTCAAAGTCAGCTCCTGTATTCAAGAAGAAGAAAATGGATCTTTCAAAGGTTCAATGCTTTAGATGTGACAAATTTGGTGACTATGCTAGAGACTGTATCTTAAGGCCAAAGCCTCAAGTAGTTGCTGCATTTGTTGATAACTCTTCTCGTCAAAAGGAGTCTAGCAATAACTCTAAAGGATTTTGTTTTATTTCTGCACTCTCCAATAATATTTCCACGAACAGTGATACCTGGCTGATTGACAGTGGTGCATCTCGGCACATCACCGGTTACCGTGATCATCTATTCAACCTGAAAGAAAAGGACTCTCATCTTCAAGTTATATTTGGAGATGATGCAAGCTATTCCGTTAAAGGAGCTGGTTCTACTTCCTTTCAACTGGATTCAGGAATTTCTCTTCACTTGAGAGATGTTCTCTTTATGCCTGGCAAAAGAGAAATCTGATTTCTATTTCAGCTTTAGAAGACAAAGGGTATCATGTTGCTTTTTGTTGATGGTAAAGTCTTGGCATGGAAAAAGAACTCAAATTGTCTTTCAAGCCATGAGACTGGAGTTCGTCAAGATAGTCTCTACAAGCTTTCAGCCCGTCCTATTCAAGCACTTGTTCATAATACTTCAATTTCTAATGAACTTTGGCACAAGAGGTTTGGGCATTTGAATTTCAAAACCTTAGCCTCTATGGAGAAGGTTGTAATTGGTCTTCCAAAGCTAAATCAAGACCATGAAGGAGTTTGCAAGGGATGCGCACTAGGTAAGAATATTAAGAGCACTTTTCATAGTAGTGAATCTAGAGCTAAAGAGATTCTAGAATTAATTCATTCAGACTTATGTGTGTTAGTATATTTCAGATTTTACCTAAGAATGAACAAACTATAGAAGACTTCCAAATACTAAGCACGAAATAAACTTAAGGCAAGGAAGAGATAGTACCCGGATAATGACTCAAGAAGTCTGTCCAAGAAGTCTTTAGATCTGATCCGTCAGATATGGCTTGAGTTGGCTCTCCTATAGATTAAATCTGAGATCACATAGACCAGCTCAATGTGCCTTATAATCTGCTATTAATCTGCACTTGAATCTGCACCTTATTTAGTATCATAAGCCTTAAAGGCTGTGCTGATCTAAGCCCTTGATGTACTTCTGTTAGGGCAGAGAGATCTCTGCACTTTATCCAGAAGTTTGCTGTAGATGCCCTAGATTAGATTGCAGCTACCCTGCTGTAAATTGTAGCTACCCTGTTGACTGTCGTAACTACCCTGCTGTCTCCTCTGGATATCCTGCTGTGTCCTCAAGGAAATTCGCAGCAGACTCTGGTTATGCTCTGCCGATTCTTGGATAGATGGAGCATGTTATGTCTTGTGTGTCCATTAACCAAGAATTGACCTCCTACTTATAGGAGCCTGAGGGTGAAATTGCCAAGAGGGCCAACTTGAATATTAATTCAAGAGGGCCGACTTCAAGGGCCCAAATAAACAATTAATTCAAATGTCAAAATTCTAATAAACAATAGATATTAAATAATATATTTAATATCATTATTTATATATCGGCATTAAGCTTTTTGACAATTAAATTATATTGTATGGTACCCTAGATATTTGCCGTCAAGGCCATAATCTTAACACTCCCTCTTGATCTTGAGGCAAAGATCAACTCAATGATCTCCCTCTATCATCCCTTAAGGATGCCAAAGACATAATCAACATGGATTCCATATCCAATAGAGTTATAGATCTTTTATCTATAAGACATAATGAGAACACAACTGTTCTTCATAAACCATGAGAAACATCATATCATGTGATGTGGATCTCTTAGATCCTTTGGTCTCCTAGACCCAAGAATATCAAACCATGCTATTAAATATCCAATCCATTTGTGAATTTCCTAAATCCACTAGTCTCCTTGACTATTTTGAATATCAAGTCCATGATTTTCAAGGTTGTATCGAGTCCATGATTAAATCCAGTTTGAGAATAACTTAGATCCTCGAGTCCTCTTGACTCAGCCAATAGAATACCAAATCCATGATATTCATGATATGATGTATACCATCCAATTTTGTGGATAACTAAGTTGACAAGTCACCTTGACTCAATAGTTTAGAATATCAACTCTATGATATTCATGGTATCATCAAGTCCATGATGTTACCAAATGCTAAATTGAGGATCCCTGATCCATGAGTCTTCAAGACTCAAAGGATATCAACTCCATGATATCCAGAGCATTGGTCTCACGAATATCAAGTCCATGATATTCACCAAGTGCTCGGAGCAATGGTCTTTTGACATCAAATCCATGATGTCTCACCAATTGCTTGGAGTAATGGACTTTTGACATCAAATCCATGATGTCTCACCGATTACTGGTAGTAATGGACTTTTGACATCAAATCCATGATGTCTCACCGATTACTAGATGTAATGGTCTTTTGACATCCAATGATGTCTCACCGATTACTAGGTGTAATGGTCTTTTGACATCTAATGATGTCTCACCCATTACTAGATGTAATGGTCTTTTGACATCCAATGATGTCTCACCCATTACTATATGTAATGATCTTTTGACATCCAATGATGTCTCACCCATTACTTAGCAATGGATCCTTGATCCATGCAAATGTGGATCCCTGATCCACGAATCTCTTGGACTCGAAGAACATCAAATGATATTCTTCAACTCATAAGAATAACTTAATCAAAAACATAAGTATATTCAAATGAATAACCATATAAACAAAACCTCATCTCATGAATCTACATAAGTTAGATTAACAAATAAGATTCAAGTTAGATATATAGAGCCACATGTATTAGGAAGTATGATTCATTCATTAAATTATACTCCACAGCTATCCAACATAATTTATTCAGCACCTAAAGATAACCAACATCTAACCAGATGTAGTGTGAACACAACAAGATGCAATATAGATTTCTATATGAATGTTCTTAGATAACAACATTAACTCTAACATATTCCAATGTAAGAATGTTCCAACCAATAATGTATGTATCTGAGCATAAGTAACTCGCATCCATCTAACAATCAACTATGATTTCCAATAATGAGTCAGAGAATATATACAAATCAATGTCAACATATTCCAATGCTAACATAAACCAAGAGATGTATAAAATTTCCTAATATGTTCACATATAAACAGCATAAACAAGGAAATGTGAAAAACATAGAATATGCCAGTCATAATATAATGTATGTTCCCAAAAGTTATGAATGTTGTCATCAAATAACAGAAATATGACAGAGACACAGCATATAGTATAAACAAGGCTGCAGATGAAAGCAACCAACAGAAAGAGTTTATAACTTAGATGATACGTGAGCCCATTAAACTCCCTCTCAAATTGCAACTCCCTCTCAAAGTGCAAAGCGCTTTGATCCCGGTACATTTAACTCCACAAAGGATGCTTGAAGGTTGTTTCTTTCAGGACAATTTACAGCAATATGACCAAACTTCTCACATTTAAAACATTTAATTTTAGAGAAGTCCTTCTTGAAAGGTTTCCTTTTCTTAAAGTGTTTCTTTCCCCCTTTGGCCTTTGAACTTCCTTCATTTCCGTTCTCTTGATATCCCCTCTTCCTTTTGAAATTTCCTGCCTCCCCCTTAGAGTTTTGGGAGAAAAGTACTTGAATGTCTTCCTTGAAGATTGAGCCTCTTGATATTAATCTTGCTTCTTCTTGAAGACAATCGGTCTTTAGTCTATCAAGTTTAGGTATTTTGGAATGAGCACTAATTCCCTGAATGAATGCTTCCCAAGTGAGAGGCAATCCATTGAGAGCTGTTACAGCAAGCTCTTTATTATCATAATTGAACCCAATTGATGATAGTTGATTCCTTAAATCATTGATCCTCATGAAGTATGAAGTGATGGACTCCCCTTGATTCATTTTTATTCGAGAGAGGGAGTTTTTGAGGGCTAGGACCCTATTTGTATTGTTTATTTGAAACATTCCAAATAATGAGATGAACATCTCATATGCGTTTTCTAGATTTGCAATAGTTGGCACAAGATGATCTTTAACACTATCAACAATTATCCTCATTGCTTTATTGTTGTTTTTGTTCCATTCCTTCTTTTCATCATCATCCATGTTTTCTTTAGGAGGCCCTTCAATGACTGAATTAATTTCTAATCCTCTTAGAATGATTAATAACCTCATTTTCCAAGATGTGAAGTTAACATCTCCCTCTAGCCTATCTTCAGGTCTAATTCCGAAAGACATGATTACCAACTTAGTTGAAAGTATTTAGCTTGAATTCCTAAGTCTGAAATAGATCTTTTCTCTACCGTAGCTTTGATACCATGTTAGTATATTTCAGATTTTACCTAGGAATGAACAAACTATAGAAGACTTCCAAATACTAAGCACGAAATAAACTTAAGGTAAGGAAGAGATAGTACCCGAATAATGACTCAAGAAGTCTTTAGATCTGATCCATCAGATATGGCTTGAGTTGGCTCTCCTATAGATTAAATCTGAGATCACATAAACCAGCTCAATGTGCCTTATAATCTGCTATTAATCTGCACTTGAATCTGCACCTTATTTAGTATCATAAGCCTTAAAGGCTGTACTGATCTAAGCCCTTGATGTACTTCTGTTAGGGCAGAGAGATCTCTGCACTTTATCCAGAAGTTTGCTGTAGATGCCCAGGATTAGATTGCAGCTACCCTGCTGTAAATTGTAGCTACCCTGCTGACTGTCGTAACTACCCTGCTGTCTCCTCTGGATATCCTGCTGTGTCCTCAAGGAAATTCGCAGCAGACTCTAGTTATGCTCTGCCGATTCTTGGATAGATGGAGCACGTTATGTCTTGTGTGTCCATTAACCAAGAATTGACCTCCTACTTATAGGAGCCTGAGGGTGAAATTGCCAAGAGGGCCGACTTGAATATTAATTCAAGAGGGCCGACTTCAAGGGCCCAAATAAACAATTAATTCAAATGCCAAAATTTGAATAAACAATAGATATTAAATAATATATTTAATATCATTATTTATATATCAGCATTAAGCTTTTTGACAATTAAATTATATTGTATGGTACCCTAGATATTTGTCGTCAAGGCCATAATCTTAACAATGTGGTCCCATGTCTGTTGCATCTCTTAGTGGTTATTGGTATTATATTACTTCCATTGATGATTTCTCTCGTAAGTGTTGGATCTATTTTCTTAAGTCTAAGGAATCTGATGAAGTGTTGTCACGTTTTAAAGAATTCAAAGCTTTGGTTGAAAATCCATCTAACAAAAAGATTAAGATCCTGAGATCTAATAATGGTGGAGAATGTGTCTGGGATTTTTCATAATTTTTGTGTTGAAGCTAAGATTAAGAGGGAGTTTTGTGTTCCCTATAATCCTCAACAAAATGGTGTGGCTGAAAGAAAGAATAGGACTGTTTTTGAGGCAGCAAAGGCTATGATTCACGATCAAAGTCTTTCTTCATTCCTATGGGCTGAAGCTTGCAAGACAGTAGTCCACATTCAAAATTGTAGTCTTCATCAGATTCTTGACAACATGACTTCGGAAGAAGCATTCTCAAGAATCAAACCAGATATTAGTTACTTTAGAATCTTTGGATGCCCAATCTATATTCATATTCCAAAAGAGAAAAAATCAAAGTTTGAACCTTCAGGAAGGAAATGGATATTTGTTGGTTATAGTGATTCTTCTAAAACTTTCAAGATATATGTACTTGGTCAAAAACAAATTGAAATCAGCCGGGATGTCACATTTGATGAAGATATAGCTTGCAAGTCTCTCAAAGAGTCTAACATTGAAAATGATGAAGAAAACCTTGAGCATTCTCAAGATTTAGTCATGGCTGATCCAAATCCTCCTTCAGAGATTCAAAGGGAGAATGAAGATTTAGAAGATCATGTTGATCCAATTAATCCAGTTGATTCTTTAGGTCTGAGTACTACTCCAACCAATAAGAAAAGATCTTTATGGGCTAGAAACATTGTGGAAGAAACTGAAACTTATGCAGCCCCTCATGGTACCTTTAGAGATAGTAAACAGCCTAAAAAGTTTGCTGGTTATGTTGCATTAATGAGTCACATAATTGCATATGAACCTTCCAATGTTGAAGAAGCTTCAAATCAACAAGTGTGGAAAGATGCCATGATGGAAGAATATCAATCCATCATGAAAAATGATGTATGGGACATTGTTCCAAGACCAAAAGGTAAATCAGTTGTTTCATCTAAATGGTTATTCAAGATCAAACATGCAGCTGACGAAAGTATAGAAAAGTACAAGGCTAGATTTGTAGCTAGAGGATTTTCTCAAAAAGAAGGCATAGACTATGAAGAAACATTTGCACCAGTGGCTCGCTACACTTCCATCAGAACCATCATAGCCATTGCAACAGTGAAGGGCTGGAAACTTCATCAAATGGATGTGAAAACAGTCTTCTTAAATAGAGTCATTGAAGAGGAGGTATACATAGAGCAGCCACAAGGATTTATCATTCATGACAAGGAGTCTCATGTGTGCAAGATGAAAAAGACATTGTATGGACTCAAGCAAGCTCCCTGTGCTTGGTATGAGAGAATTGATGACTATCTTTTGAGCTTGGGTTTTCAAAAGAATGATGCTGATCCTAATCTATACTTCGAGGTATGTGATGACAAAGTTCTAATTTTAGTCTTATATGTGGGTGATTTATTTCTCACGAGTAATGATGATCTCATTAACAAATGCAAGGAGCTAGCTTCAAAATTTGAAATGAAAGACCTTGGTTTGTTGCACTATTTTCTTGGTCTTGAGGTATGGCAAACATCAAATGAAATTATTTTGAGTCAAGGAAAATATGCAATTGATATTTTGGAGAGATTTGGCATGTTAGAATGCAAATCTATGGCGACTCCCATGGAAGTAAAGCTGAAGAAGTTTCATGATGATTCAGCTAATTCAGATTTAGTTGATCTTACTATGTATAGGCAGCTAATTGGTTCTTTGATGTACCCAGTTAACACTAGACCTGATATATGTTATACAGTTAATACTTTAAGTCAATTTATGTGTGAACTGAGGCATATTCATCTTGTGGCAGCCAAACATATATTGAGATATGTTCGTGGTACAATAATATATAGGTTAAAATACTCTTCTTGTGTTGAGTTGAAGTTGCAGGGGTTCTCTGATTCAGATTGGGCAAGTTGTGTACCTGATAGAAAGAGCACTTCAAGTTGTTGTTTCAGCCATGGTTTCCAAGTGTAGTAGGAAACAATCTTGTGTAGCTCAGAATACAGCTGAAGCAGAATATGTTGCAGCATGTGTGGCTGCAAGAGAAGATGTGTGGCTTCATAAATTACTTGCAGGTTTTATCTGGGCAGCCTTTCAAACCTACAGTGATTATGTGTGACAACCAAAGCTGTGTGAAGCTTTCGGTTAATCCAGTTTTTCATGAAAAAACCGAACACGTGGAGATTAAATTTTATTACTTGAGAGATATGGTTCAAAGGAATGCAATTGAACTAAAGTATATTTCTACAGAGGAGCAGATTGCAGACATTCTCACCAAACCACTTCCGAGAGTGAAGTTTTGCTATTTTCGAGAAAAGCTTGGCTTAGTGGAGAATGATGCTCTTGCTAAGAAAGTGTCTCAGCCTCAGCGATCCATTGCTTATATGCATTCTTCTCTAGGAGAAGTTTGAGGTGTAAGCCCTTGTTCCACCCTCTACAAGTAGGTATGGTGGAATCACCCTCTGCAAATAGGCAAGGTGATAATACATTCTTCTCTGGGAGAAGTTTGAGGTGAAAGCCCTTAATCCACCCTCTGGGATTAGCTATGGTGGAAGTCATGTGTGTGACTCCATGACTCATGTTGTGATTTTTTTTGTTTCACCCTCTAGGAGTAGCTATGGTGAATATTGTAATGTTGAGATAATAGTTTTTTGAGGAAAATCTATGTTGAGATTTTTGCTATCATTATTTTTGGTTGCAGCCTTGTGCACCTGTCATGAGATGACACATTGAAGATCTCTCTCTTGCTAAGAGGGAGTGTTGAATATTGTAGCTGTGAGATAAATCATTATCTCTAATGATGCGATGATATTTGTTTTACATTTAGTGTTGGCTCTCCTTCCAATTCCTGTTGTTGATTTGTTATGTGGAAGCAACACATATCTATGGTGTCTTCTTTGTATTTTTCCCATCATTATGTGTGTATATTTTTTATGTAGTTTGTTTGCTTCATGGTGGGAACTTCTTCATATTATCTAGCAGGTTTCATTGTCTCGTGTATCCTTCCTTGGCGTCTATGTGGCACTAATTGTGCCTTATTGTTAGCGGTTCATTAAAGTGAATATGCAGCGTCGGGACTAAATGAGGTGTGTTTTTTTGTATTCGCATTGGCCATGTGTAACTCACGACATTCATTATGAGTGTCGTTTGAGTTCTCCAAGCAGTATTGAGTAGTTGGTAACGGAAAAGAGACTCTTCGTGTGTGTCTATCATTTTTTCTCGTTGGTTATTTGCAATGATCATTCATCAATTTCAGTACTCTAGTCCATTGTTACAAGACTCGGACTCGCCTCGAACTCAGCAAGCTGGATTCAGGCTCGGACTTGGACTCAGACTCAGACTCGGCAAGGACTCGGCAAATTGAAAAACCCAAAAAATTCAAAGATTTTTAAGGATTTAAAACTTTTTTCATGCATCATTCAGTCAATTAACATCAAAGACAAATTAATTGAGATAAATAGAATCTACTTTGCACACATAAACAAGTTTACATTGATCACATAACTATAAATACGAATTTCTGAAGGAAATAAGTTAACTATTAAACTAGTTACTAAATAACACATTAGAAATTTGAAATATAAATAGTCACTGTCAAAAGTCTACAATATTCATGGTATATGAAATCCATGGAATCAAAAGTTCAAAACACATTAAAATAAAAGGTAGAGCCTAGAAGACTAAGGCCCTATGTCTTCCTACGTGTACGCCTAAGATAGGTCATGGAATATTTTGCAACCATCTTCTATCCCTGTGTCTAAGGCTCAACTTCAGTGGCATCCTCATCATCCTCAAATCCCTCACGCTCATCCTCAAGGTCCTCCACTGGGTCTCCTTGCGCTCTAGCCAATCGATTTGCTAATCTATTTTCTAAAACCCCTATATACTTCTCCCAAGCCTTGTTCCTCTCTTCGAAGTCTTTGCAAATGATGGAATGACCTTTTTAGGTCTTAGAATCATTAGAAAATCCTTGTTCTAGCTTCAATTTGACATCAAAAAGCCAGGACACGTTGTGGGAGATAACACTGCTGAAGGCATGCTGAATCTTGAAATTTGGCTGTCTGGAATTTTTTGAAACCCCCCAAAATAAAGAATTTGCATTTTAACTCCTATGAAGTTGAAACCTATCTCAAACATCCTGATAGTATTTATACAAATATAACTTAAAGTATAAGTCACTTATACTTAAATGTTATATTTGTATAAATCCTCCTGCCCCGGAGCTGAAAAAATGACCAAGTATGACATGTTACCAAGACAAAAATCTTAAAAACAATTAAAAAAATTTATTTTTTGCTTTTTCCAAGTGGTTGGACGCGTTCGAGTCCAAGCCACAGGACTCAGTGAGTCCATCGAGTCCTACGACTCGGCGAGTCCTGCAGGACTCAGCCGAGTCAACTTGCCGGGTCACTGTGCCTCGGCAAGCCTAGCTCGGCTTGAGACTCGCCGAGTCCTGTAACTCTACTCTAGTCTCTAGTAAAAAGAAAAACTTTTAAGCCGTGTGTTGTGAAGACATATTGATCGATGATCACAAGTTTTGTTGTGAGTCACACGATATATGTTCTGTGGGTGAGATCGATTATCTGCGTGTTGTGATTAATCACGATAATCACTTGTAATTTATGTATTCAATCAATGTATGATCATTTTGCTATAGTATAATTATCTCTGTTTGAAATTGATCTCTAATCTTATTGACCATTTAGCTGTGACGTCAATAAGGAGAAAGCTTTGTAATTTGGACATTAAACTGAATAAAAGCTTCATCAGTTTTGTGGGCTGGGTTGCTTCCCTTGGAGAGGAGGATTTTTCCCTGGATAATTTGTGGTGTTTCCTGTTTGTTTTGATTATTTGCATTTCATTCGTTGAAACTTTATGTTTCTGGTTCTTAAATTTAACAATTGGTAATTCAACATCCAATGTTGTTCAAGTATAGTATACTGTAATCCATATTGGGTATGTTACTATGTTGCAATTTTGCTATGTTCAACTATTTGGCATTATTAGTTCTTACACTATTATGCATCATTTCATAACTAGCATTTCAAGTACTATATGTATGGTATATTACAGGATCCCCCCTCAACCCCCTGTTGCTGTCCCCCAGCCATCCTCAAATTGAAGCCCTTTTTTTCCTAACCCGAAAACCCGTCCTAACGTCCCCCAATGTCCATGTTACACTGATGAATTGTAGAAAATGCTTTATATTCCATAATAGCAATTGGTATGTCCTTTATATGGGGTAGAATTCAACAAAAGACATTTGTTTAGTTGAAGTAAATGATTAGCAAGCCACTAGTTTTGGCAATACCTAGCTTGCACCTACTATTTTAGGTGGAGACTAATGTTAATAATAAATTTATAAATATTAATTATAAATTAAAAAGCATATATTTATCTGTTAAAAATTAAATATATTAATTATATATTAAAAATTAAATATATACATTATAAATTTAACATGTATATGGAAATGTTCTATGGCATCAATCTTATGGGCAATTTGGTGGGAGCAAAATAAAAGGATATTTAGAAATGTGAGTTCTCCAGTGGACTTGGTTCTTAAGGTCTTGAAAAATCAATATCAAAAGTGGTTAATGCACATGTGAAAGATAAGATCAGTAATTATCATTTTACCCATTGGGACAGTTCTCTACTTAAGGAATGGAAATATATCACAATTCCTCCATTCATGGCTCTATCTTCTCGAGTTATTCATGTTGATAGATCCAGTATTAAATGGCTGCCTCCATCTATTGGGCTCATAAAAATCAATTTTGATGGATCATCGAAGGGTAATCCTAGCAAATCAGGTTGTGGTATTTGTTTTAGGGATCATTGGGGAGAGGTTACAGCTTTCAAGTATTTATCTTTACCTCCTGGCACAAATAACTTGGCAGAGGCTTATGCATTACTCCATGGACTGGTCTTAGCTAAAAAGTTGAATCTTAGAAGAATTCAGATTGAAGGTGACTCTTCTCTCATCATTAATGCTTGCATAAATAGAATTATAGAAGTATCTCAAATTGGAGAATCAAATATATTATGTCAAGCATCTGGAATTTGTTGGACACTTTTGAAATCTGTCATATCTCCCATGTTTTCAGATAAGGCAACCATGTTGCTGATCTTCTTGCGAATTGGGGAAGTAATGGTTTAATTTTGGATTCCACATGCATGAACATCACAGTGAATGACTTTCCAGATTTGGTATGTGCGGTTGAAGTCAAGAAAAACCAACTTTGAAATATAAGTAATATTACAATTTACACATTTGTGGAGGGTTTTTGATATAAATTATGGTTTTCATCGCATGGGATCAGTACAACAAGGCATTTCATGCACATTATACACTTGTAATATTCATTATGCTGATCCTTCTCGACATGTCACGTTTGACATCTAAGTACAAAACAATAAGGAACGACGTCAAGTATATCTCTGAGGAAAGATTTCATTCGTGTTTGGCTTTCAATCACTTGCTCCCATCATTTCTTTTCTGTGCTTTTTTATAAATGCGAATAGTGCATTTGTATTTATCATTTTAGCATTTGTGTTTTTTCATATCTTAATCTCTGCTCCTCTCTGGTGTGGTAATGGCAGAGGAAGATCCCATGTGTCCACAGTGCATTATGTGTAGATTATTTCATGCCGAATACCTTCCAAGGAACTATAGAATTTGCTTGCGAATTGAGGTTTGGGAGGAGGTGTTGCCGGCTCAGATTGATGAAGATGCCCTAGTTATGGTCTTCTCATGTCAATCAGCTTCCACTCGGCGTGTGATCAGAAAGGTAATTGGTGAGGAGATCTTAGAGCCTCATTCAAAGCGTTTCATCTACCCTTCTCAGCTGCTTTCGATATTTCTATCAAATGCAATGGATTTACTACAGTCGGTTTCTCTATGTGAAATCATTGCTCATAAAGTAGTTAGAAATCAGTTTACTGGTGAAAACAAATTGAAAATTGCTATTCAAAGTTACAATTTATGGGATGGACAAGCTTTTGTTGGAGGTCTGTTCCCTAGACGACTTCTTCTCAGTAGTCATGAACACATGGTGATTTTTTAAAGTATAAAGAAAGCCCTAGAGAAACAGAGCTACAAACATGTTCCTAATGCACTATAGAATGTGGGAAGGATGATAGGTCATGATCTGATGTTGCAAATTCAACAAAAAGTTCGTTCTCTTCTTGACATTTTGGAATTTCAGTGAGGATTTGTAGGTATGGAAAGTAATAACCCCAATGTTCAGCAAGCTCTGGACAAGGGGCTGAGTCTAGACTTAAACACAACCCCAAATTGACTTAAACATGGCAGCTCCAGCTGGTGGGAACAGTCAGGAATTGGGTGGCGATGTTAGGGCTTTTGATCCCTCAGCCATGGCAGAATAATTGGGCTTGACTGTACTAGTTTTTGGTTTTTTGCAGATTTTTGTGGGTATTACCTTAACCATGATGAGAAATATTTGCAATAGGTAGATTATTGTATATCAAACTGATGTTTTTGGAGCCCATTTTCCCAATGTAGTCGAGCATGATTGGATCATGGGGTGTTCTGACCAATACTTGCATCTAATTCAGCTTACATTTTAAGTATCAAAGTATGAATTCTGGTCTTTTGGCAGCGATCAAATTCAATGTGCATGCTCTGAACAGTGAACAATTCTCTCACAGTGGCTTTGTATTTGTCGCGATTAAAGTGATGATATCAGCATTTGAATAAAAAAGTGACCTTTTGTTAGTCTCCTTTATTAGAATTGGGTATTCAATATCATACCCTCCTATTGCCATTTAGTTGGAATACACATGTTATTATGCCATGGGATACATGTGATAAAGTTCGTTGTTTTGTATAGGGGGTTAGGAGATATGTCTTTATCTTCCATTTTGAGTTGTATGGGGGGTTTCTCATACTTTGTCTATATTATGTATTGGCAATGATTTAGGGTTTTCTTCCCGGATTCTTTCCCTAATGAGCCTTTGAATCCGGTTTTATTTTAATATAAATATATTTAGTGGCTTGCCCACTTTTGCCTTAAAAAATTACATTATTTTTAGTTAATAATTTATTATATAATTATTAATATATATTAATAGTCAATAATAATTTAAGTTTTGAAACTACTTTATAATATTAATTAAAAACTACAGGGGTTTGCTCCTTCCCCGTCAAAGTGCCATCTACAATAAAGCATAATGGATACAATTTTAAAATTAGTGTATAATATTTAATTATATACTTGTTTGCCTAAGTTGCTGGTCTTGGTTTGGGTTCGAGATTCGTTCAAAAAAATTTGGGAATGGGTTTAGGTTCATTTTGGGTTTGTCTACACACACACATATATATATGCAGCAACAAATAGGTTCATACACCACTATGCTAAGCAAGGTAGGGGAAGTTCCTTCCCAAGTTGCAATGAAGATCATCTCTTGGAATGTTAGGGGTCTTAATGCCCCTAACAAGCAACGTATGGTTAAACATTGCATCTCTACTTTTCAAGAAGATATAGTAATCTTACAGGAAACAAAAATGAGCACAACGCTCATGATGAAATTCTCAAAGAGCTTTGGATGTTGGTTAGTTGAATCTGAGGATGCTATTGGAACCTCAGGGGGGATAGCCATTTTGTGGAATCTGAGGAGGGTGGACTTCACAGAGCTAGGTTGGAGCCCCAATTGGTTAGCAAGAGATATCAAAAGTTCCTATTCTAATCTTAAGTTTGCAATACTGAATGTATATGGGCCCATCCCCACTTAAGAAGAAAATGGAATTATGGGAAGACGTTAGCTATAAAATCAATACATGGGCAGACCGGGATTATGTGATAGGGGAGGATTTCACGCAATTGTTCATCTATCAGACAAGAGTGGGGGATTACAAAGAGAATCTCAACCCCAAATGGACTTTAAAAATTGGATTGACGAAGAGAACCTCTTGGAAATAGAATTAAAAAATGGGACCTACACATGGAATAACAAGAGACAGGGGTTCTGCAACATTGCAAAAAAATTAGACAGATTTTTTTACAAAGGGGACTTGGCAACCTTTATGTTTGATTTCAAAGCTTCAATCTTGCCCATCTCGGGGTCAGATTATTTCCCCATTCAGCTAGACATTTTGGGAGAAGATAAGCCATGGTTGTGCCCATTCAAATTCAAAACTATGTTGATGAAGGGCAAGGAATTCACAATACTAATTGACCAATGGTGGAAAGAGTGTCATGACGAGGGATCAAAACTATCCTACTTCGTGTCCAAATTAAAAGATATCAAATACAAGGCATTGGCCTACAGTGCAGTAGTTGTTGCTTCTCTTTGTAAGAGAAAGGTCTCAAGTTTGATTCCCGAATTGGGAGCTTAAATAAACTTAATATTAAAAAAAAAAGATATCAAATACAATCTCATTGAATGGAACCGAACACACTTCAAGAACATATCCACAACAAATACGAAGATTGAACAAAGCATCACTGATCTCAATGAGAATATCATTCAGCAAGATATGAATACAGACTCCTTTATCAAGGAAAAAGAATTGCTCAAAAACTATGAAGATATACTGGCAAAAGAAGAGACATACTGGAGACAAAAATCCAGGGAAACTTGGCTAAATGAGGGGGACAAGAACACTAAGTTCTTCCATAACAGCACCAAACAAAGGAGATGCATTAATAGAATACATAAGATCCACACTGAAGAGAGATGGGATCTAGAGGACCCCAAGGATATACAAGCAGAGATTGTAAATTATTACACCAAACTTCTCAACAATTAAGAGGGATCTCACATGCAATCACAAAAGATGATATTAGAGGACATCCCCAGTCTGATTTCACAAGAGGACAATAAGATGCTGATGGAGAAATTTACAGAGGCAGAAACACACAGTACTTTAGACCAAATGTCTCCCGACAAAGCCCCAGGGCCAGATGGATTCCCACCCAGTTTTTTTCAACAATGCTGGCCCACCTTTGGATTGGAACTAACTGAAGCATTTGAAGCAGCTAGATCCTCAGGTAGATTCCTCAAAGATATTAACACACATTCATAGCCCTCATCCCAAAGGAGGACAATGCAACTAGTTTGGATGACTTTAGACCAATCTCACTCTGCAACACGATTTACAAACTTCTCACTAAAACATTAGCCAATATATTGAAGAAGAATCTGGGAAAGATAATTGGGGAAGAGCAAACTGGATTTGTCCTAGGTAGATCCACATTTGATGGAGTCATTATTGCCCAAGAGGCTATTCACTCAATCCAAACAAGCAAACAGTCCAACATGATTATCAAACTAGACATCAAGAAAGCATATGACAAAGTGGATTGGTGTTTTTTGGCAAAATGCATGGAGAAGTTTGGCTTCTTCAAAAGTTGGATAAACCTGATTTTTCACTGCATCTCAACTCCCATGTTTTCAATCCTCATTAATGGAACACGTCAAGGATACTTTGAAAGCTCTAGGGGGATCTGACAAGGAGATCCACTATCCCTGTTTCTCTTCATCATCATGGCCGAAGCTCTAGGTAGGAAACTCAAAAACCTTCGAGATCAAGGAATCCTTAAAGGTGCCCAAATCGCATCTTCAGTCGCAAATGACACAATGCTCTTTGGATATTACAAAAAATTGGTTTAAAAAATTGGATATTACAATCCATCTATTTGCTCTCTATGTTACAATGATGAGGAGGATGTAGACCACTTATTACTCACATGCCCCTTTTCAACAAAATATTTGCAATGGATGTGTGCTAAACTAGGTTGGATCTCAATACTGCTAAATGACATTCTTTCCCTTTTTAAAGCATGGCCTACTCTTTTCAAGGAAAGCTTATGCGGCAATCTTTAGATCATATCCCCTTCAATTTTGATTTGGGAACTTTGGAAGGAGAGGAATAGGAGATTATTCTAAGATAAGCAGATGAATAAAGCCTCACTTTTAAATAAAATAGAAGCAGTGATTGTAGAAACAATGAACTCCAGGATTCAATCCCAGAGTGCTTCACCAAGATACTACACACAATGGGATGACGGTATGTGCAAAAACTGGTTTGGGCTTAAAGCCCCCCAAGTGCTAGGAAAGGGCAATCAAGCTAGTATAACAAACAAAGCAAACTGCACTTGGTCTCCACCACCCGTTGGATGCCATAAACTGAATGTTGATGGCTCCTCCTGTGGGAACCCTGGCCCTTCTGGGGCGGAATGTGTGATTCATTCCAATCAAGGTAAAACTATTGCAAGATTGTCTAAACCATTAGAAATTGACACAAATATTATGGCGGAATTCAAGGCCTTTTTGTCAGGGCTTTCCGTATGTCTAGAACTGAACTTGAAAAAGCTACAAATCGAAGGGGACTCCACAAAAATGCAGTGAGATCCAAATCAACACCAAATTGGAGACTCCATTTAGTACTCAAGGTAATTCTAAAATTAATAGGAAGATTTGAGCTGGTTACAATCAATCACATATACGGAGAAGAGAACTCCATGGTAGACGAATTGGCTAAATAGGGGGCAGCTAGAACCTATATCAAGCAAGTTTTTTAGCACGAAACACATGACTAATGACACCTAAACAGACAGAAATGGCAGTGGGTGTTGGGTGCATTTTGATAACTAGCAGGAACAGAGTAATATACAAGGAAGTCATCACAACAAGATCTAATGGGATTCAAAAATAATGGCAGTTGGAGAATTTTGAAATTCTTTTGCCCACTAGCGCACTCAACTTGACAATCGAGGAACTACTGGATGGGTCTTTATGACAAGAATGGTGTAAAGGGTTTGCCAAAGGAGTTTTATTGCTGCCAACTTCCCAATGGCTGAGGCAGCAAGGGCAAGGACGACAAGACAAGTTGGATGAATTCTCACTCAACCACATTGCCAAATTGAACAGGAAGCGGGCAACAAGGGTGACGACGATGCCACGGCGGGGGTGGTGGTTGCAATGACAGAGGAGGAAGAGGAAGTAGTGCCAAAAAATGAAGATGAAATGGAGGTAGAGGATGAAGGGGTAGTTGAGGAAGAGGAAGAGGCCAAACAAGAGGACACTAGCAGCCCTTCTTCCCCTTTTGCCAGGAGATAACAGATTGCCTCCTTACTGGTTTTCTCATGAGTTTTTTTATACACAAGGTTTTAGTCTAGGCTGAATTTAGATAGCCAAAGTATCCATTTTGGTTTGCAGTCAACTTTTCCTTGGTAGATAATGTTTTTTAGTATTCGGTCATGAATTTTACTACCATTAATATCAACTTTGGGCTTCAACCCCATATTTAACAAAAAAATAATAGTAAAGCAACACAGCAAAATATAGCACCATATCAATGTCTAAGTTCAAAAATAATAATGTCAACTTACAATCATCCATCATTGATCAAATATCATCAAAAGTCATCAAACATATCATCATCATCCTACTATAATGAGATATGTTGGAGGGTCAAATTGACCAAAATAGACCAAAAAAAAGTCAAAAAACGACTGAAAATGGTCAAATTTTTCCCCGGTTCTGCCACTCATGCACAAATTTGCTCAAAATTCTTGTAAATTCTTCCCAGGTCGATTGCGAACCCACAATAATTTTGCAGGACCCTGGACGAATTTTGGAAGGACCGCATCAGGACCAGAATTTTGGCAAGACCAAACTAGGACTGTGGACCACAAAGGAAGAATCTGGTATGTTCATGAGAATTTTTGGATTTGATTATGTAAAAAAAAAATCGTGTAGAAATTATTTTTACACAATCAAATCCAGAAATTCTCATGAACATTCATATGGATTGTGGAAATTTGATAGCTTTGAGGAATCTAGTAACTTAGTTTTTCACATCAAAATCCTTGGTGCGGACTATGCAAAGAGTTTGGGTCATATTGAAGCCGTGATTTAGAGCAGATTCATTAACTGCTTTAACACTATTTCACATGTCCCCCGCAATTTAGGATGATTGAGGCCCTTCCAAATTAAGTTGATGACCACCATTGCTTCTCTGGATCATTTGCTTAGGGTTTTCCAGAGGTTGGAAAGAAAACTAAGGGACAAAATAACGAATTGTTTCCATGCCAATTCTGCACTGACTTTGATTCCATCCTGGAATCGACCCTATTTTTGAGTGATTAGGCAATTTTGCAAGTTTTTCTAGGGTTTCACATATTTTTGCAATGATTTTTCACCTTATTGTCATTTTTTAGGGATTTTTAACGATTAGTCAAAGGTTTTTTCACGAAACGAGATATTTTTAAGGAAAAGGTTGGCTAGCTCTAGGATTCATGATTAATTGGGTATAATTGCAAATTTTTGCAAATTGGTGTTTCTTTGCTCTAGATAGAATTTATTAGATGGTCTACTTTAATGATTTTTGACAAGCAATGAACACTGTCGAAAAACTGTGATTTACTAATTTTAAACAACGAACAAGATGCTTACAAGTTTACAACAATTCTTAAACTTGCTGATTTTGGAAGACAGTTTGTGAACACAAGTAACAAAGAAGTTACTGATTTTCATTACTACTGGATTACATCGTTGTTAATGTGAAAATTTTGAATATTTCCTATTACAAAACTGATTCTCAACAGTCCAATAGATAACAACTACTCAAAAAACATCACGACTAAGAAACTAGATTTCACAAATGTTCACAATCTTCAACCAGCACATCCAAAACTCTAGCCTTGAGCTCCCAACATACAAAAAAACACTTCTCCCACCTTCAAATTGCAAAAAATATATGGAAAGCTAACCAAAACTCGTTCTCCTCTCATCTTTTTATAATATCTTTCTCGTCTCTGTGGAAGTCATCTAGTCTAAATATTCCTTTAAAGTTATCATTCCTCTATTCATCTTGTAGCCTTTCAACTGCATTATCTAGTTTCCATAGAATCCCTCAATCTTGAGATTCAGTTCTTCAGCAAATTCATCTGCATGTTGAATAAAATAGGCAATCTAGATTTCGGAACACCATCCAATGGAATTAATAGTTACGCAAGATGGATCTAAGTACTATCTTGACAGCATATTTCTTCTTCAAAAGGTTTGTTACTAGATCAACTTAGGAGCCAATCAGGGCCATTCTATTTTCTTTGATATTTCTTTTCCAAAGAACAACCTGCAAGTTGATTGCATCAAAATACTCAAGCAGATCCCATATGTGGTTTTTGTATGCCTTCATTGGTGACTTCTTGACAACACATTTCAATGTAACTTAATCACTAGCTTTGAATCTTTGCAGTTTTGCAATATCTTTTTTCATTGCTAATATTAGGCCTTTCTTCTTTTATTTTCCTGAATTAAAGCCTTTCCTTGTCAACTCTTGCTATGTCTTTTCCACTCTTTCTTCCCATCAACGCTGTACTGCCTACAATCATCTGGATTTATTCTAACAATATTCAAACACACTCTTGTTCAATATTTCCATTGATGGCCATTTCATATAAAATTTCACAGGCTTCCATAGTGTCTTGGTGCATAAAGTATAAGATATTGCATGCCACATTCATTGCATTCCTTAAAGCCTTATTTCTTTGAGGCATTTTGTCAAAGAATTAGCAGTGCCTTGTCTATGCTTCACATGTTGCATACATTTTTGTAATTCTTTTCTACCAGGGTAGTTGCAACCATAGAAATAGAAATCCAAAAAAAAATCCCGATTAATCTTGAATCCTAGAGCCAGCCAATTTTCAATGACTTTTTTGCATTTAAAGTGCATTAAAATCAAATTAAAATCCCTAAAAAATGACAAAAAAACGTAAAAAATAATTGCAAAAACCTACAAAACCCTACAAAAAGCTCATGAGATTGGCGAACCATTCAAAACTAGGGTTGATTACAAGATGGAAGCGAAGTCTATGCAGAATCCGTGGGGAAACAATTTGTAATTTTGTCCCTTTAGTTTTCTTTAAAACCTCTAGAAAACCCTAAACAAAGGAATGGGAGGAGTAATGGTGGTCATTAACAAAATTTGAAAGGGCCTCAATCATCCTAAATTGTGGGGGCATGAGAGATAGTGTTAAAGTAGCTAATGAATTTGTTCTAAATCATGGTTTCAATATGATCTGAGCTCTCTGCACGCCTTGCCCCATGAATTTTGATGAGAAAAAAATATAATTAATATCATACACTAATTTTAAAATTATAACTACTATGCACTATTATAGATGGCCCTTTAACAAGGAAGCAACAAACCCTATAGTTTATAATTAGTATTATAAAGTAGTTTCAAAATTTAAATTATTATTGACAATTAATATATATTAATAGTTATGTACTAAATTATAATTAAAAATAATGTAAAATTTATAATGTATATATTTATTTTTAATATATAATTGATATATTCAATTTTTAATATGTATATTTGTCATTTTTAAATTATAATTAATAAATTTAATTTTATCATTAACATTGGACCTACAATAGTAGTTGCTAAAACTAGTAGCTTGCTATTCTTTTACTTCAACTAAACAAATGTCTTTGGTTGAATTCTACCACATATAAAGGACTTACCAATCGCCATTATGGAATATAAAGCATTGCAATTGTGGAATATGATTTGATAAGCTTTCTCAAATATTGAACTACTAGATCACTTCACAATGGTTTCTACTTCTAATAAATTCCACTTTTTATAAATTTCTAACAGTAGCTAGAGTGTTGTCTAAATGTTGATCTCAACTACTTCGTAGACCTGGCTAACGTTTGATCTCAGACTTACACAACTATTTGGTAACTGCCCTCTTTAAAAGTCTAATAAGTTTTGATCTCTAAATAGTTACACCATTGTAAGGTACAAGGGGACAACAGAACGGGGGGACGGGTTTCTGAGACGGGGGCGTTAATATTTTCCAGATTTACCTAGGAATGATCAAGCTATAGAGATCTTTCAAGACTAAGCACAGGATATGATAAGTGATGCAGGGGCATTCTAGGGTACTCGGTGAATCTGCATGGAGGTGTGTTGTTTTGGTTATGTGGTACTCGGTTGCAGCTTTAACCGACGGTCTCAGTTATTGAAGGAACTCGGTGGAATTTCTTGTGCTCGGTGATCCCTATGTTGCTCAGTGTTGCTTGGCTTGGTCGGTTGTTTCACTGGTGCTCAATTGTTTCTTTGGCGCTCAGTTGTTCTGGTTTACCGACTGGAGTTCTTGGAGATTTGGTTGGCCGACTTGGTGCATTTATTGTTGGTATCTTTTGTTGTATTCTCCTATGTAGATCTAGAGGCCGACATGGAGAATTAAATGTTTGTAAGGCTATTTTGAGAGCCGACTGTTGTTGCATTTAATATTTGTTTGTAGTAGGAGCCGACTTGGCTTAGAAGTTAATTATGTCATCTAGCTGACTTGTGGTTGAAGATTAGTATTTAAGGAGTGTTTGGGGTAGTGTTTGGAGCAGATTAGTTGGTGGAAGTCAATGATTAGACTTGGATCCTGCGAGATCTTGAAGATCAGATTGATTTATGATAGTTTGTTATAGCAGAGCTAGTGGTTTGCATGCTTGGAAACAAGGAGATTGCTTGGTGGATTTCGAGCTCATGTTCAAATCTGCCTTAGGGTTTCCATCAGTTGCTGATTTGTTTCAAAGCTGGACTAGCTAGAGTTGGATTGGATCTTTGTTGATCTTGTAGAACTGTTTCTGATTGTAATTGGCCCTAACCCGGAAGACCTTACAGCCGGGCATGTTAATGAAAATTTGAGTTTGAAGCAAACCTTGTTGTGTATTCCGCATTGTGGTGTTTGGCTGCTTGTGAGGACTGTCCTTAATTGGATCCTCCTTGCCTGTCCTACGTCAATAAGAAATCACAAAGGAGAGATAATACCCGGATTTTATCTTTGAATCAATCCTTAGAGACTTCAAATCTAAACCTTGATCTTGCCCTTCAATATGTCGCAAATCTACCTTGATTTTGGCCGTCTATTAGATCTGCCATAATTCTCAGATCTAGGGCTGCAAGATCGGCCCTCATATGGTTCCTCTAGGGCTGCACAATTCTGCCCTAGTTCGCTCCTCTAGGGCTGCATAATTCTGCCCTAATTCGCTCCATTATGCCACCGATCTAAACTTCAAGTTGTCTCAAATCTTCCCTAGATATAATTTGCATTCTTTATCCATGAGTTTCGTTGTTGCTCATATAATTCGCTGCTGCTCCAATTCGCTACCTTGATCAATTATTGGAAGGAGACAATATGTTATGTTTTTTATATGATCTCTCCCAAGAATCGATTTATCTTTATATCCAACTTAAATGCCTTCACAAGGGGCCGACTTGGATAAAACATTATTTCCCAAGGGGGGCGACTTTGGGCCTTGTCTAATTGTTCCTTAAATTAGACTATTAAATCGATTTATTGAAAAACAATAAATATAAAATATATCTTATATTTAATATTATTATTTATATATCGAAATGTCTTTATCCAATGCATTAGATATTTGTTGACAAGGCCATAATATCAACACTCCCTCTTGGACTCGAGGCAAAGATCCACTCATGGATCCTTCATCACAAAACATAACCAAAATGGATTTCATAGATCTCTTATCTATGAAGGTAGATGTCCATTCTACCAATTTTGATAAGAACACATGTTCATTATCATTCCCAACCATAGATTTCATATCCATATGAAAATCATCTTTTCATGGTAAAATCAAATCACAAGATGTCTACCAATCGGATGTGGATTTCCTAAATCCACAAGTCTCCGTGACTCAAAGCATAAAACATAACAAAAATGGATTCCTTATTCCAATGATGCCATAGATCTCTCATCTATGATAGTAGATATCTATCTACGAGATATAATGACAACACAAATGTTCTTCATTATTCCTCAACCATACATCTCATATTCATATGAGAAACATCATATCATATGATGCTTACTATCCAAAAGTGGATCTCCTAGATCCATTGGTCTCCATGACCCAAGAATATCAAGTCCATGATGTTTATCAACCATAAGTGATATCAAGTCCATGATATCAGATATTTCCAATCAATTTGTGAATTTCCTAGATCCACTTGTCACCTTGACTCTTTTGAATATCAAGTCCATGATATTCCAGGTAGTATCAAGTCCATGATACTTTCCAAACACAAGTTATCATCAAATTCATGATGTTTTCTATCCAATTTGTGGATAACTTAGATCCATGAGTCCTCTTGACTCAACAAATAGAATATCAAGTCCACAATATTCATGGTATCATGAAGTCCATGATGTATACCATCCAATTTGCGGATAACTAAATCCACGAGTCACCAAGACTCAAGAAATGTCAAGTCCGTGATATTCACCAAAAGCTCAGAGCAATGGCCTCTAGACATCAAGTCCATGATGTCCACCATATACTCAAGTGTGGATCCCTGATCCAAGAGATATCAAATCCATGATATCCTCGAGCATTGGTCTAACGAATATCAAGTCCATGATATCCACCAAGTGCTCGGAGTAATGGCCTATCGACATCAAGTCCATGATGTCCACCAATTACTTAGATGTGGATCCCTGATCCACGAGATATCAAGTCCATGATATCCTCGAGCATTGGTCTAATGAATGTCAAGTCCATGATATTCACCAAATGCTCACAGTGATGGTCTCCCGACATCAAGTCCATGATATCACCATATGCTCAACAACGGATCCTTGATCCATGAGAAGAATATCAAATCCATGATATTCTCCAATTATCTAATTCATAAGAAACAACTTAGCCATATGCATAAGTGTAACCAAATGAATCAACATGACCAAATGTATCTCATAATCAAAATCTTACTGGTGCAGGGGCACCTTGACCGTGGTGACCGTGGAACATTTATTGTTATAATTAAGTCATTTTAGAATCCCATCAAACCATGTTTAGAAAATGTTTATTCCTTGCAACGTAATGTATTCACAAAAGGGATTATATGACATTTGTAACCGAAATTCCGAAAGGAATACAAAGGGACACAGGTAGATGAACGGTTTGTAACCAACAAGAGTTGTCTTTTAATAGACATGATTGTAATCGAACAAAAGGGAGAGATTAGGTTACGGGGAAAATAGAATATAAGGGTGGAAGGAATCGGGGCTCTCTGGCCTCCAGCCAGAGAGCCATTCGCTTTATGTATGCAGTTCAGTCTTTAATGAAATGTATTTTATGGAATCGATCATTGGCCTGTTCAGATTTCGTGAGACATTTTCCTTATATCTCTTGCTGTTCGGTTTCAAGAGTCCTTTATTAATGGAGTTTACTATATGTTTCTTATTTCGGGTTTTGCTGAAAGAGTTTGTGTAAATTCAAGTGGCGTCGAGTTGTTTGTTTATGTGGATATCGGGATCCATAGTCTTAGTTTAAATCTGTCTATGGTTATCCTAAGTCTGTTATATGTGAATAACGATGTCCGATTCATTTGATCCATGGGATAGCAAATCGCTGAGTTTAACATAAGTATTGTGAGTTAATTCGTTATGGTATTCTATTGACTGTATCAGGTTTTCAAGAACCGTTCTATTAGTTTTGTGCTGGTTTCATATAATGATATCGGAAGGTGATTAAACTGTCCATGTCGCGTGGAGGGACACGTGAGATCATCATTTTAAAGCAGACCAAGAACGAGATCTGTGTTGGAGAGATATTGGTATTTGGGAATGGCTGAATGATATTAGATATCATCCCTAAAACGACAGCCAGAGACCATTATATTTGGGACTCCGTATTTCAAATAGGAAAAGGTGGCAAACATAACTTATAGACGTGCATGGTGACAGGGCACGTGATGGTGGATTCGAACTCGGCCCGTGAAAGACCCGCAGGAACATGCAATGATCAGAGAAGGTAAATTTACTTGGAGAGACTGGTTTAGTAATGTCAATGAGAGATAATGTTAAGTTGAGATTATTATTATGGAAAGTTGAAAGTGTATGAGCCTCTAATGAATGTCTATGGAGAATGAAAGCTATAATATGCAGATTTGAAGAGTACCATTGATGAGTACCATCGATGCCCTCTGCATCACTTACCTCATGAATCCACACGAGTGTAAGAGTAACCAATATGATCATAAGATTCAAGTTAAATGAAAAGAAAATGTGTTCACACATAGAACCACATGTAATATAGTCTCAGCTATAATCAATAAATATAGACTCAGCTATAAGAGAAAGTATGATCCATACATACATAATAAGCCACTAAAGTATGCTTCATACATACATGCTCCATACAATCATATTAAGTAGCCAAATGTAATAACTAATATCCAAATAACAGTAACCAAGTTTGTCCAACATGTAACCAGGTGCAATGTGATCACAGCAAGATGCAATATAGTTCCTTCTATTAAGAAATGTTTCCACACATGTATATGATCAATAGAAGAGCATATATAAAGGATAACCTATCTCCATCTAATGTATGCTCCCATGCATACAACAACATTAGCTCTAAGTATCATAATGTATGTTCCCAAAAAATATGCCAATAAAACACAACATGTGCCAATGTAAGTGTGTTCCAACATTCATTAACTAATAATGTATGCACCCATGCATCAATAAAGAAAACAGTTAATTAGTTATAGTAACAATCAGCTGTGTATTTTCCCATAACAGCATAAGGTATAACATGTATCATAGTGTAACTATTCATAATGCAATGTATGCTCCTCATGCATAGCATAAAATATGTTGTTAATCAGCTGTGTATGATCCCATACATAAGTAAAACATATACTAAGGTAAAGTATGCATCCATGCATACAAGAACAGAAATATGTCAATGCAAGGTATTATTCCATAGCACAAAATTAAGTGAGCCCATAAATGAACTCCCTCTTAAACCTCATACCGATAATTAAGTTATACCAAGGTATATGTTACTCAAGGTGACCTACTCCTTCTAGATAATCCTATCTTCTCCCTCTAACAAGATCAAAACTCCCTCTCAAGGTATGTTTCTTGAATCTAACCAATAACTGAAGGGCAATCTGAAAATATGCCTTAAGAGAAGATAATATGCACTAGGAGGTCAACCAATAAATAGAAGACAACCAATGTAAAACATATGCCAATATGCAACCAGAGTTATATAAAGCCAATGTATGTGCCTATACATCAAAAGGCTACCAATCTACAGTGAATGTCCCGTTATGACAGCGTAAAAGATAACATATGTCTGGGCAAGGTATGCTGTCAATCAGCTAAGCAAACATTCCAAATAGTTGATCCAATCAGCTATTAACAAAGAATCATATTCTCTACAGATAATTCCACACATACATGCCAAGGTAACCGATGAATCAATGCTGTAAGATTGATATGCCAAGTGTACTTCCTACACATTAATAATGCTAATGCAGATGCATAAAACCAGTATGTGTATACCAATGTGAAATAGTTAATGTTCTCATACATCATATGCCAAACAATATGCATCCCATCTAGTTGTACTAATAGCATATGATCAATTAGATATGCAAGGTATCAGCTATGATACTAACCAGCTATGATCTACTCCCTCTAGATCAATAAGGAAAGACAATTTAAAATTTAAAATATGCAAGAACCTTGAGTTCTACCCATGTCTTCCCAGCCAATGAGAATTAATAAATTTTCCCATAGAAGGCAACCAATTGCAAATCAAAAGCCTCATTACAATTTTCAGACCAAATCCCAGTTGCCATGATAACCAACTTAGTTTGAAAGAGTTAGTTTGAATTCCTAAATCTGAAATGAATCTTTGCTCTACCTAGGCTCTGATACCATGTTAATATTTTCCAGATTTACCTAGGAATGATCAAGCTATAGAGATCTTTCAAGACTAAGCACAGGATATGATAAGAAATCACAAAGAACAAGGAGAGATAATACCTCGATTATATCTTTGAATCGGTCCTTAGAGACTTCAAATCTAAACCTTGAGATCTTCAATCTTGCCCTTCAATATGTCACCAATCTGCCCTAATTTTGGCCTTCTATTAGATCTGCCATAATTCTCAAATCTAGGGCTGCAAGATCGGCCCTCATATGGTTCTTCTAGGGCTGCACAATACTGCCCTAGTTCGCTCCTCTAGGGCTGCATAATTCTGCCCTAATTCGCTCCACTATGCCACCGATCTAAACTTCAAGTTGTCTCAAATCTGCCCTAAATATAATTCACATTCTTTATCCATGAGTTTCGTTGCTGCTCATATAATTCGCTGCCTTGATCGATTCTTGGAAGGAGACAATATGTTATGTTTTTTATATGATCTCTCCCAAGAATCAATCTGCCTTTATATCCAACTTGAGTGCCTTCACAAGGGCTGACTTGGATAAAACATCATTTCCCAAGGGGGCCAACTTTGGGCCTTGTCTAATTGTTCCTTAAATTCGACTATTAAATCGATTTATTAATAAACAATAAATATTAAATATATCTTATATTTAATATTATTATTTATATATCGAAATGTTTTTATCCAAAGCATTAGATATTTGCCCACAAGGCCATAATATCAACAGGGGGGGCAAAGGGTCTCAATTCGAAAATGGCAGGGGGATGGCGGTGGGTGGGGGGGAGGGTGTTTATACTATATACTACACATATGGTACTTAAAATGCTAGTTATGAAAAGATGAATAAGCCTATTAAGCAATAAAATTGTAAAATTGCAAATGCCAAATACTAAATAGTAAATACTTGAACATTGAACAATGGACATTGAAGCTTTCAATATTGAATTACTAATTAGAAATTAGAATACTCAAAACTCAATACCCCTAAGAGTAGCAAATTTCTTAGTTCAGTGGGGTAGTTGTTGTTAGTGGGGTAGTTGTTGTTAGTGTTTTGTAGCCCCGTGAGAGATCATTCTCACTTGTGATGATCAGCTTCTACTTTCTTGTTGTATTTACCCTATGAATTCTCGAGCTTAAGTGCAGTATTTGAGTATGGATTTTATTAATATGAAGACACCATTCGCTTGGTATATGTAAAGACCCCATGTGGAGATGTGAAGAGTCTCTCGGTTGTGAATAGGAAGAGTCTTTCGTGTGGGAAGATGAAGAGCCTTCCGCATGGAATCAATCAAGTTCTTGGATGTTACAATATGCATATTATATATTTGTCGTATGTCATTTATTTTGTGTTCTTTTTGGTATTCAAGTGTTGATCAAAGATACTGTTCTCTTGACATTAAAGGTGCTGAGAAGAGCTATATGGAGCTAGTTTATTTTATAAGCATTGTACATAGATTATTATTCAATAAAGAGACTTTTCTTGGTGTGGCTGGGTTTTTCACCCTCAGGTGGAGGGTTTTTTCCCAAGCTAACTTGTGCCTTACTACTCATTATTTTGGCATGTTTTGCTGCTTATTTCGATTCCTAGTATTAACATTAACATGGTATCAAAGCAAGGTTTAAGCTAGCATCTCATACACGGAGAGAAGAGTCAATGATGCATTTGGGAGATAAGGTATAACTGTAATCTGGAGCCAACGTGGATTGTAATTTGATGAAGGAAAAATCCCGAGCCATTGTCACATCAAATGGGAGATAATGGAGACAGTGCAGAGATTGTAATTCATCCTTTATTGCCAGCATTGCCCATTTGAAGTGGATGAATGCATTGAAGTTGTTGAAAATCTCGCATGTATATTAAGAGACTTTTGCGCGTATGAAGTTAAGTGTCTCCAGAGTCCTCCATATTGAAGGGGAAGAGTCCCGCGCTATGGATTTGAAGAGTCATGCGTTCAAAATGAAACAGCTATCAATTACATTCTTTAGCCTTTTACTCATTTATGATTATTGGCGAGTATTTTGAAAGGGCTTCTTGATGTTGCGTATTGAGGTTGTGACAAGACCAGTGCTCTGTGTATTCATGGTGGAGGTATAGCATCTTGATGATTTTGTTGTGTGTTAAGTTCAATGTGTGATGTATTTCTGAGTTGATCTTTTGATAGAGATATATGGTATTGTATTTGTGGTGAAGTTTTTGTAATTATTATTTGTATTGGAGAATCCTATCGAAGAGTTCGAGTATATCACAATTTACTGTATTGTTGTCGAGTTTTGAGTGCTTGATCTAAGTATCATTTGTTTCATCGTATATATTGTGGATATTAAGAAAGGTAGAACGCGGATTCGGATAAAGGTTGCACTTTCTCTTAGAGTGGTCATTCTGTGTATTGGGGTTGGAACCACGGTGATGCATTTTTTTTTTGAAAATTTAGGGTGGACCAATTCTTTTTACCTTTCAGTGATGTCGATGACCTCTGTTGGGTATGGAGATCATGTTTTTATGACATTGTTGGGAAGGTCATTTGCATCTATTTGGCTTCTTGAGAGCACTCTTGTTGTTGCTCGTGCTTTTCTCTACTTTGCAGAGGCGAGGATTGATAAGAGACACCGCTTGATTACGAAATGGGTGCTTCAGTATTGATTTTGAGACATTTGTTTTGTATTCTCTGCTATTGTGAAATGCAAGATTGGGAAGAGTTCTTCTTGCTGAGACAAGCTTCTATATTTTTTGGGTTCTTATTTCTTTTATGTCGTGTATTATGCAAAACAAGGAATTGTTGTTGGTATTAGAATCAAATCCAACACCCTTTCGTATTTGAGAACGAAGTTGTGTAGCATTTGGGTTGATTCTAACAGATTTGCACAATGGAGGCAGCATTTGCTACAACCAATTAGCAAGAGAGGTGTTTGGAGTGTCCAGCCCTGAGGGTATTCTTCTTTGTAGTATGAGGTTCGGTGATTTGTGATCACTTTCTTCTAAGAGTAGAAAATAAGATTTAGAGGGAACTTGAGTGGCAAAGGGAGAATGCCATGTCCTTTGTACAGGATAATCAAGCTCGTGAAGCAGTATAGCTTCAAAAGTTCTTTCATTGTCTTACATTGGAGACAACCATAACTTATTGTGATAATCAAGCAGTGAGAATGCTGCCCCTGCTGCGAGGGATTCTCTGTTGGGAGAGAATCTCAGCTTCAGTGATTCTTATACATGTTAATAAGTTCTTCTCTATGAGGGAGAAATTCGAGGTGCAATCACTTGTTAATGAGTTCTTCTCTGTGAGGGAGAAGTTCGAAGTGCAATCCCTTGTTAATGAGTTCTTCTCCATGAGGGAGAAGTTCAAGGTGCAATCCCTTGTTAATGTATTCCTCTTTGCAAAAGAAATTTGAGGTGCAAGCTCTTGTTAAGGCATTCTTTTTTGCAAAAGAAGTTTGAGGTGTGAGCCCTTGAATCTCCGCAAGAGAAGTTTGAGGTGTGAGCCCTTGAATCTCCGCAAGAGAAGTTTGAGGTGAAAGCCCTTGTTCCACCCTCTAGGAGTATACATGGTGGATGTCATGTGAGAGACTCCATGACTTCGTTTTTTGTTCTTTCACCCTCTAGGAGTAGCCATGGTGAATGTCATGTTGAGATGACAATATTATGTTGAGAAAATTTGTGATGAGATTTTGTTATTGACACTTTTTGGTTGTAGTTTCTTATACTTGTATTGTTAAGAGATTGCAAGACATATGAATAATCTCTCACTTGCTAAGAGGGAGTGTTAGTGTTTTGTAGCTGCGGGAGAGATCATTCTCACTTGTGATAATCAGCTTCTACTTTCTTGTTGTATTTACCCTTTGTATTCTCGAGCTTAAGTGCAGCATTTAAGTATGATTTTTATTAATATGAAGACAACATTCGCTTGGTATATGTAAAGACCCCGTGTAGAGATGTGAAGAGTCTCTCGGTTGTGAATAGGAAGAGTCTTCATGTGGGAAGATAGAGAGCCTTCATCATGGAATCAATCAAATTCTTGGATGTTACGGTATGTATAATATATATATGTCGTCTGTCGTTTATTCTGTATTCTTTTTGGCATTCAAGTGTTGATCGAAGATATTGTTCTCTTGACATTAAAGGTGCCAAGAAGAGCACTCTATATGGAGTTAGTTTTTTTATAAGGATTGTACTCAGATTAATATTCAATAAAGAGACTTTTCTTGGTGTGGCTGGGTTTTTCACCCTTAGGTGAAGGGTTTTTCCCAGGATAAATTGTGCCTTATTGTTCATTATCATGTCATGTTTTTCTACTTATTTCTATTCCTGGTAGAAACATTAACAGTTGCCCCAGGTAGTCTTAGTTCAGTGGTAATTTTCAAGTCTCTGAGTCTTAGTTTGAGCATCTTTTTGCTAAGTAGTCAAGTCATCCATGGATATGAGTGAGAGTTGGGCCAAGCTAGTCAAGGATATGGAGTTGGAGTCAAGAGATTTGTGATGAAATGAATTACAATCCTCGGAAGATCCTTGTTCCAAATTTATTTTGGAAAGTCAAGAAAAGTTGTGGAAGATAAAACTGATGGAGGCGTGCTAATTCCTGAAATTGGGCTGAGTTTGGAATTTTTCAAAATCTCTCAAAATCTAAAATCTCCATTATAACTCCTATGAGTCTAAACCTCTCAAACATCCTAACAATATTTATATAAAATATAACTTAAAGTATAAGAAAGGATTTTTCCTTTCTTATACTTTAAGTTATATTTTATATATAAAATTTTCCCTCCAAACAACGAGTTCAAACTTAGAAATATTTTGACCTGGCGGTGATAAGTCGCTATCGCGAGGGATGCTAAAGCATCACCCTCATCATCCTGAGAATGCCCGGATGTCCTCGTGTCCCGACGATAAATAAACTTTTTGGGCGACGCCACTAGAAACTTGGGGACGCCGTCCCCACGTCCCAAGAACGCTCGGGATTGTGGGGGGGGGGGGGGGGGGGGGGGGGGCGGAGGGCCACGTCCCTATGGAACACTGGATCTCAATTACTTCATAGTCTTAGCTAATATTTGATCTCAAGCTTAGAAAGCTATTTGGTGACTTCCCTCTTAAAAACTTAGCTAAATATTTGCCTATGTAATGAGCAATATGAATATAAACGAAGAAATCTATTTTTTACAATTCATTTTGATCTTAGGTACATCATAGACTTGGCTAATATTTGATCTCACACTTAGGCAACTATTTGGTGACTACCCTCTTGAAAAGTTAATTGAATATTTCCCTATGCAAACAACAATATGAATCAAAGAAGCAGAAATCTGACAAAAAATCTGATTATGCCCAATTAATCAATGATCAAGGCTAGTGCCGATTTTTTCTACCAAAAAATCAGGAAAAATTGGTCGACGACAATCAACATGTTTTTGGCAAAAACTCAAGATGAAATCTGGATTAAATCGGGTTTAATCATGGTTGTCGAAAACCCTAAAATGTACAAAAAGGTCTCCGCAAACCCTAAAACGCGCCAAAAAAGCTCCATTGTTTCTTATAAAGACAACACACTCAAACTAGAAATCAAACACACTAGAAATGTGTTAGGAATGAATGCTTGGCAGTCATTCTGTAGCAGTTGTTGCATTCATGACAATGATTGCCATTGATGTCAACACAGTGATCTTCTGGAGACTCGTAGAGGAGCAGACAGTGTTTTGATTAGCGCACGTGGGATATTGCAGTTGGAGCTATGCGATGTTGAAGTTATACTCTTTGATATGTTATATGTCTATGGTTAAGAGCGTAGACAATAATTCATTAATTCATGGAAGTTATGAGCATTTTGGTGGAAGCAGTATTCAGGCAATGTTCCTGAATAGCGGTGTGTGGAAATCGGATGATATCTCCTAATCAGGATGGAATCTAGTTTTGCGCAGTTAAAGGGAAGCTAGAGACACATTGAGAGTGATGTGGTTGACAGTGCAAACTTCAAGGTCACACGAGTGAAGAGTTATTGTATTTGGAAGCCGACAATTTTGTGTAATTTTGATGTAGCATGTGGAAACTTTTATTTTGTAATTGTGTGCCGACTCATTTGTAATTATTTGAGTGTGGTATAAAGGAAGGAATGTTTTTCCTTGTAATATGGAAGGAATGTGAGCATGGTATGGTTGAATGCGAATGTATGCATGAAGTGAAGAAAAGAGTCAATGAAGTTGTGAAAGCGAAATTGTGAAGGAAGACATGCGAAGTACAGAGATCTGAAATTGAGATCTGGTGTAGCAATGAATGTGGTTTGGCACAATGAGGAGATAACATATTTGATATTATTCTGCTGAATAATCTTAAGGTCATTTGGACAGTGTGTTCAGTGATCTTACCCTGAAGCTGTTTGGGCAGTGGGTCCTTCTGTCTTCCATAACTCCTAACAGGGTTAGAATCTTTTAACAGGGATTCAAAATCTCTTAACAGGGATTCAAATGTATTGAATGTATTTCATAAGACTCCTAACAGAGTCCATCCTTTCACAAGGAATATTCATATTAGTGCATCTTTTGTGGGCATCATTCCCATCGGGGTTTACTCTTTGATCAAGAGGTTCCCTAGTCAACATATCTTGTGTTATTGTGTCATTGTGTATGAATACCTTTCTATGGTTGGTAATTATATTGCTCACATGGTTAAATGCTGTTGAAGTTCATTAAAGTTATAATTATCTGATAACTGATTCACCCCCCCCCCTCTGAGTTATCTTGGTGGACTTTACTTTCTAACAATTGGTATCAGAGCAGCAGGTCCTTGAAAGGAAAGTTTAACAGCTTAAGGAGATCCATGGAGAATTTCAAGAAAGAAAGCCCTAAGTTTGATGGAGTAAATTTTGACAACTGGAAAGAAAAGATGAAGACACATCTACTGTGTTTAGGACCAGGTTATTGGTTGATTACAAAGAATGATAAAACTATCATTGAAGAAGATAATCTTGAAACAAGTTCTAAAGATGAGGTAGATCTATTCATGTGTAACATACTTGCAAGAGAAGCACTTTTGACAGCACTTCCGGATAATGAGTATAGTCAGGTAAAATGTTTAACCAAATCTCATGAAATTTGGAAAGCTTTACACTCTACTTTTGAAGGTGATGAACATGCAAAGAAAGCTAGGTTACATAATTGGATATGTGCATTTGAAGATATAAGAATGATGGAAGATGAATTTGTTAGAAGCTATATTGGTAGAATGTCAGAAATTGTTGCAGGGATAAAATCTTGTGGAGGAGAAAAGACAAAGAACGAAGTGATATGGAAGATTCTGAGGACATTGATTCCTGTATTTAAGCAGACAACACAGATGATTGAACAAGTTATACCTTGTACAGCAAACTTTACAAGAGAAACTCTTCTTGGAAGATTGGAAGCAACAGAGATGAACCTGAAGTTATCAAGAGACTTACCTAGAATGGACACAGCATTCAGTGCTCTTAGTGTTCGCCCTACTTTGTCAAGAAGTACCAGTGTGAGTGGAGATTATGCCAGCAGCAGATCTAGAAATGAAGAAGACAAGAAGATTGAAGAAGGTATTGCCTTGCTTGTGAAAAAAGAACCAGATGGTAAGAAAAATTTTAAATGTTGGACTTGTCAAGAATATGGTCATTTTGCATCTAAATGTCCTAAGAGAGTCAAGAAGTACAGAAATAATTTCAAGCCTAGAAGATCTAAGGAATGTTATTATGCTAATGATGAAGATCTTGAAGCTAGTATTGAAAGAACTCTAAGTGAAAGTGATACAGAGAATAATGATGAAATAGGATTTGTAGCAATTAAAGAAAAGAATCTTGAATCTGATGTTAAGGAAGAAAAAGCTTTAGTTTCCCAAGTTGAAAAGAAAGCTGATTGGATTATACACAGTGGTTGTTCACATCATATGACAGGAAACATGAAGAAGTTCATAAAGTTTAACAATTATGATGGAGGAGTTGTTAGAGTTGGTAACAATGCACCTTGTTTGATTAAAGGTATAGGATCTATTACTCTTGATGGAAAGACTAATACTAATGATGTTTACTTTGTTGATGGATTGAAACATAATCTTTTGAGTGTTCGACAGTTAGTTGATAAGGGATATCAAGTTTGGTTTACTGAGAAAACTTGTGTGATAAAGGATAAAGATGGAAATCTGATTGGAATTGGATCTAGAACCAAAAGTAATGTATTTCAGTTGAATCCCACTGAGATGACATGTTTGATTACTAAGATTGATGACAGTTGATTATGGCATAGAAGGTTTTGTCATATAAACTTTGATAACATTGTGAAAGTGAGTACTACACTTGCAGTAAAAGATTTGCCTAAAGTTATGAAGCCTACTAACATGATTTGCATAGAATGTGTGATGGCTAAACAGAAGAGAAGTTCATTTCCTAGTAAAAAAGTTCACATCGGCAGAGAAGTTAGAGATTGTTCATACAGACTTGAGCGGTCCTACCAGGACTAGAGGATTTTATGGAAAAAGGTATTTTATGACTCTTGTTGATGATTTTACAAGAATGATGTAGATTGCATTTCTTAAAGAAAAATCTGAAGCATTTGATAAGTTTAAGATCATTAAGAATAAAGTTGAGAATGAATCTGGAATGAAGATTAAATGTTTGAGATCTGACAGAGGTGGAGAATTTACTTCTAAAGAGTTTAACACCTTTTGTGAAGTGAATGGTATTAAGAGACAGTTTTCAGCCCCTAGAACACCTAAACAAAATGGTATTATAGAAAGAAGAAATAGGTCAATGACTGAAGCAACAAGAGCTATGTTGTTTGAGAATGATTTGGTGAAAACATTCTGGAGAGAAGCAGTGAATACAGTAGTATATACAATGAACAGAGTACAAATCAGAGCAGACACAGACAAGACACCTTATGAATTATGGTTTGGACATGCACCCTCAGTTAAGTATTTTAGAATTTTTGGAAGCAAATGTTATATAAAGAGAGATGATGATATTGGAAAGTTTGATCCTAGAAGTGATGAAGATATTTTTCTTGGATATTCTTTGAAGAGTAAAGTGTATACATGTTACAATAAGAGAACTAAAACTATTGTTGACAACGCAAATGTCAAAGTTGATGAGAAATTCAAAATTCAGGAAAGCATGCTTGATTATGAATCTGATGAAGAAGCTCATCCTAAGCCTAACATTGAAACTACAGAGTTATTGTATGAGACTGATAGTGAATTGTTGAATGAGAGTCATGTTGAAGAAACCAGAGAAGAATCTACAATTGAAGCAAGATCTGAGACTATGACACCGAACAGGTATCTATCAAGACATCATCCTGTTGAACAAGTTATTGGAAGTTTGGACAGAGGAGTTCTGACTCGGAATAAGGTACATTTATGTTTGATTTCTCAAATTGAACCTAAATCTACTAGTGAAGCTTGTGAAGATGAACATTGGATAAATGCTATGAAAGAAGAACTAGATCAGATTGAAAAGAACAAAACATGGGAATTCGTCCCTAGACCTAAAAACAGGAATGTGATTGGAACTAAATGGATATTCAGAAACAAGATGAATGACCAAGGAGTAGTAAGGAACAAAGCAAGATTGGTATGTAAGGGATACTCGTAGCAAGAAGGAATTGACTATGAAGAAACTTTTGCACCTGTGGCAAGAATTGAAGCAGTAAGAATGTTTTTGGCCTATGCAGCTTTTAAGAAATTCAAAGTGAATCAGATGGATGTGAAGTCCGCATTTCTGAATGGTGAATTGGAAGAAGAAGTCTACATTGAGTAGCCTGAAAGTTTTCCTTTGACTCGAGAAGAAGACATGGTATGTAAATTGAATAAAGCACTATATGGACTAAAGCAAGCACCTAGAACTTGGTATGCAAGACTGGATAAGTATTTGTTGAAATTGGGATTTACTAAAGAAACAACAAATAGCAATCTATACACAAAAGAAATTGAAAATGGATTGTTAGTTATAGTTATTTTTGTTGGTGACATTATCTTTGGAGGAGAAGATGAAGCTAGTGACAAATTTGCTGATGAAATGAAAACTGAATTTGAAATGAGTATGATTGGTGAGATGAAATACTTTTTGGGATTACAGATAACACAGAACAGTGATGGTATCTTTGTAAGTCAAACAAAGTATTTGAATGATTTGCTGAAAAGATTTGGAATGGAGAACTGTAAACCAGTTGGAACACCTATGGTTACAAGACATAAATTATCTAGCACAGATGAAACACCGGCAGTTGAGCAGAAGAAATACAGATCCATGATTGGAGGATTGTAGTATTAAACACACACTAGACTTGATATAGCACATTCAGTTGGAATGGTAGCAAGATTTCAAGCTGAACCTAGAGAATCACATTATGCAACAGTAAAGAGGATACTGAGATATTTAAGAGGCACAATGGACTATGGATTCTGGTATGAAAAATCTAATGATTTTACCCTATGTGCATATACAGATGCTGATTGGGGAGGTAGTGTTGATGATAAGAAAAGCACCAATGGTGGAGCCTTTTTTCTTGGAGGAAGATTAGTTTCTTGGCTAAGCAAAAAGCAGAATTGTATTGCACAAAGCACAACAGAAGCAGAATATGTAGCAGCAGCAAACAATTGTAACCAGATAATTTGGATGAAGCAAGTGCTGAAGGATATTAGAATTAAGTTTGTTGAGCCTGTTGTCATACATTGTGACAAGACCAGCACAGTTAGTATGTCTAATAACCCTATATTACATTCTAAGACAAAGCATATAGAGATCAAGTATCATGTTGTAAGAGAGAAAGTTGCTGAGAAAGAAGTCAAACTGGAGTACATAAGCACAAAGGAAGAAATAGCAGACATATTTACAAAGCCTTTACCTAAAGATACATTTGAGTATCTGAGAGGTATGCTTGGGGTTATGCCCCAGCCTACTTTTGAGTAATGATGCAGTTGGTTGCATCTGTCTCGTGGTATATGAGCCTTATCTTTCTTCTGGATTGGATGTTGGTACTTCCTCTATGGGGGAGTATGTGTATCTGAGCTGAATCATGAGGACTCTTGTGAATGTATTTTCGGAATAGTGTCTTTTGACATTGAATTGTTGTTGACATAATGATGAAATTTTTGTCATTGATGTCAATGGGGGAGTAGTGTACATGAAAAACCATTTGTATCAGTTGTACCATCTGTTGGAGAGAACTGAATAGGAAAACGAAGCAAGATTTATTGATGAAGAAGATTCGAAAATGTTTGTTTGAGCAGCAGTGTTGCAGTATTGGATTTCTGGAACATTGGATGTTTTTCATCTATGTTGCCATCAATGCCAATGGGGGAGATTGTTAGGAATGAATGTTTGGCAGTCATTCTGTAGCAATTGTTGTTGCATTCATGACTATGATTGTCATTGATGTCAACACAGTGATCTTCTGAAGACTTGCAGAGGAGCAGACAGTGTTTTGATTAGCGCACATGGGATATTGCAGTTGGAGCTATGCGATGTTGAGGTTATACTCTTTGATATGTTATATGTCTATAGTTAAGAGCGCAGTCAGTAATTCATTAATTCATGGAAGTTATGAGCATTTTGGTGGAAACAATATTCAGGCAGTGTTCCTGAGTAGCGGTTTGTGGAAATCGGATGATATCTCCTAATCGGGATGGAATCTGGTTTTGCGCAGTTAAAGGGAAGCTAGAGACACATTGAGAGTGATGTGGTTGATAGTGCAAACTTCAAGGTCACACGAGTGAAGAGTTATTGTATTTGGAAGCTGACAGTTTTGTGTAATTTTGATGTAGCGTGTGGAAACTTTTATTTTGTAATTGTGTGCCGACTCATTTGTAATTATTTGAGTGTGGTATAAAGGAAGGAATGTTTTTCCTTGTTATAATATGGAAGGAATGTGAGAATGGTATGGTTGAATGCGAATGTATGCATGAAGTGAAGAAAAGAGTCAATGAAGTTGAGAAAGCGAAATTGTGAAGGAAGACATGCGAAGTACAGAGATCTGAAATTGAGATCTGGTGTAGCAGTGAGTGCGGTTTGGCACAGTGAGGAGGTAACATATTTGATATTATTCTGCTGAATAATCTTAAGGTCATTTGGACAATGTGTTCAGTGATCTTACCCTGAAGCTGTTTGGGCAGTGGGTCCTTCTATCTTCCATAACTCCTAACAGGGTTAGAATCTTTTAACAGGGATTCAAAATCTCCTAACAGGGATTCATATGTACTGAATGTATTTCATAAGACTCCTAACAGAGTCCATCCTTTCACAAGGAATATTCATATTAGTGCATCTTCTTTGGGCATCATTCCCACCGGGGTTTACTCTTTGATCAAGAGGTTCCCTAGTCAACATATCTTGTGTTATTGTGTCATTGTGTATGAATATCTTTCTATGGTTGGTAATTATATTGCTTACATGGTTAAATGCTGTTGAAGTTGATAAAAGTTATAATTACTTGATAACTGATTCACCCCCCCCCCCTCTTAGTTATCTTGGTGGACTTTACTTTCTAACAAAATGGACGGATAGCATTCATGGCATTCTTCAAATTTACTCTCATCGAACTACCAGTTTGTGCTGCAACAATAGGTATTTCCCGAATTTATCTTGTCTATATCGAATTTGTTGTATGTATGGAATTTCTATTTACATTTGTTTGTATTTTGTTTATCAAATTTGTATATTTGATATGTATTATTGAAAAATGTATAGAAAAATTAATATTCTGTATATTATGTTTGTAAATATTCGATACATAATATTTGTAGAATTCTGTAAATATTATGTATTCTGTAAATATTCTGTAAAATAGTTATAAATACATTCAATACATAATATTATAATATTTATAGAATTCTTTAAATATTATAAATTATAATATTTATAAATATTCAGTAATGTATTTTATAAATGGTATGCATTTTGTAAATATTCTATAAATTATATATGTATTCTATAAATATTATAATATTATAGTATTATCAATTATGTATTCTGTAATATACATATAATATACATTTATATTATATATATGTAAAATGTATATTATGTATTCTGTAATCAGTGATATGAATATAAACAATGAAAAATTATTTTCTACAATACATGGTTTGAACTCTATTTTATTTGCTCTCAATATATCTATGCTATGGAAATGCTCTTTAATTAAAAAAAAAGTAGTTATTGACTGTTTTTCTTCAATTTTTCACCTTTTTTTGTAAATCCGATTTTTTCCTTATTTTTTGCTGATTTTTTCCCAGTTTTTTCAAAAAAACCTACTCCTCTGATTTGCCAGTTTATTCCCCAAACGATTTATGCTTCTATGGTTGCAACTACAACATCTGAGTGATTCCATGATCTTGTATGCTTTGATGGAAATCCAAAGTGTTCATTTTGGCATAGGTAAAGATGAGAATGTGATGAGCTTCCTTCAACTCATTCTCTCTGCATATAATGCTGTAACAGGCTGAGTAACAACTGGTACGTTGCATTCTTGTGAAGATTTCTAACACATTTCAGCAGATCCATCTTGTGTCTATCCTGCAATCGCTGCATACCCCTTCAATTACAGTTCATTGGGTATCCATGCCCTGTTTGAACACTCCAATTCTGGGTGCAAGCATGGGAGAATGCTATCAATGGTGTGGATTTCAGCATTACACCTGCCAATTATATTTGCTTGAAAGTTTTTAAAACCTTATCAGAAAACCCAATCTGAATATTATCCAGCAATCATGGTTTCCCATGAGATCACATTTCATTCATAAGCATTGCTTTTGTTTTTGTGAGAATGCAAGATTCGTAAGGATATTTGGAAATTTCCCCGCATCCACTTGTGGAGTGAAAATCCACACAATTCCTTTTGTTTTTAATTTGTTTTCTTCTAATACATACTTTTGTGGGGAGAGAGGTGGGGGAGCAAACCCAAGGAAAATCTGCAATTTTTCGTTAAGTCCAGTAGGGTTCCACAATTCTGTCCTACTAAAGGGCTTTTTTAACCTATTAAACTCTTGGTTTTCTTTCATTACCTTCCAGGATTTCAGAGATTGAGAGGATACATGGATAGGCGAACATTCTGCACTTCGCTAAGAGCCAGTATAAAATCTGCCCTTCTGCTTTTATAAAACAAAATTTGCAATCTTTATATGCAAATGTGAATTGCGAACCTGCTTCTCATTTCTGTGCTTGATACAAAATAGTTATTTTTGTGTTGATCATGTGGAAATTAAAAGAACATGCATTTTATACCTCGATGGTCTGGAAACTATGTAAACTAACTTCTGACCATTCAATAAGACTTTATGCAAACACTTTAAGACATTGTTACAAATGCAAACCATACATTTTTGCCAACTTCACCTTAACACTTTAAAACTTTGCTGCAAATGCAAACTAAAATCAAGACTCCATATTCTTGCCAGTTAGACAATATAATTAATTGTACAATCAAAATGGAAAATTAAATAAAGTCATACTATAGAATTGACTCCCATCCACTTGCAATCTTCAGAATAATTGTGAATTTGCAATTGTCAAAATATAGCTGCACTCTGATTTAAAATTTAGTACCAATATGTTTGAACCTTGTGGGGGGTCCCTTAGAACCCATTGTCGAATTTCACAAAACATTTTGCAACTTTATGAAGTTGTGAGCTGTCACAGAAATAAATATGCTGAAGGGTGTCCTAAAGTGATATACCTAAAACACTGCATTGGACCACTGAAATTGTTAACCATATAATTGGCTTCATATAAACAGTTAAACCAAATTTTAAAAAATACATTCAATTCAAAGTATCTTGCAATACTTCCAGGACATCAATCTTGGTTGCAAACCACGTGCAACTATGACCACAAATAGACAAGTTTGACTTGATAAGACAATTTGACATTTCAAAATAATTAGGAAAGTTTGCAACCAAGACCAATCGACACAGACAATGAACTGTTCAACTTGAGAGAGAAAAGAGACCTCAAATGCAACTCAGAAAAATAACTCAACTTTCAAGAAATCAACTTGATGACACATGTATTTTAATGTGTGAAAAGTTTTTTAAAAACATCAAGTTCAAAAATGAAGATAACATACTCAGAAACTAATTATTTAATTTCTCCAGTTCCCGTGTTTTCTGCCTTCGGCCTTTTCCATGCATGAGATTTTTTATTTGCATAAAGGATGAATTGAAAGATAAACTTCAATTAGAAAACCGGAGCATAAATTGTAAAATTACAAAAACAACATTTTTCCCTGTTTCTTCGGATATTTTGGCATTGTTTAATATGCCAATATTTTCTTGATCCAATCCTTAGTGAATAAATCCCATTGATACTTTTAGTTTGCCAAGTCATCCCAAGATTTAGTAATTTTACTATGGTTGATGATAAAGAATTAAACCCAGAAGGGAAAAATTATAGATAAATAACATAATGCAGTTTAACTGAGCATTAGCTTTTAGATCTTTTTCTGAAATATTAAACAAATGATAGACAGAATTGGTACCTGATACTCAGCTTTTTCAGCTAGAAGCTGCAGGACTTTACCAATTTCCCGCAAAACTAAAAGTGTTAGATGTGCATCCAATTTAACAGCTTCAATTTCTTCTTGAATACGAGAAATAAACCTTGAGATTTGCTCCTGAGATGGAATACTTCCTCTGCTGGACAATGGGAACAAATTGTGGTTCACAAGATCTGAAAGGCTGCTCAAACAATGAGCCAAATAAGCTGTCTGGAAAGATTCTATGGCAACTAGCATTTGATCCTTCCCTTCTGTCTTAATTGCAGGAAGAATGCCTTTGACATTGGTGTCTCGCAAAATCCTCTCAATTAAATTCTCAACCATGGACAATAGTTTTGGATATCCCAAAACAAATGTCTCTTTGATGAAACTCGATGCTGTGAAGGCAGATTTGATCTGACTTGCAAAAGACTTGACAAGTGCGTCCCAAACACGATCTGTCAACATAAGATCCCCTTCCTGTATGCAGCAAACAGTTAAATATTAATAGATTGACCAAAGGAAAGCTTTTGGAAGATGCAAATACTCGTATGTGAATCCCCAAAAGAATAAATCATGAAGCTGAATGTGTCAGAGATATCATATAGCTTCTTCTGCTTTATTTATTTTCAATGTGCAGAACAAAGAAGAGAATACATCAGTTTATGGGATAGAGAAGCAGCAATGAATGGGATTAATGTAAAAACGATTAAAAATTTTGGAAGGAAGAAGGCATATCTTATCCTCATAGTTATGAATATGAATATTAAATTAGTACACATCAGGCAAAAAGATAAGATTTTCTCCAGCTGAAGAAAGGTACAATTGAATAAAAGCAATGGTCTCTTTAAAACAGGTAAGTGATTCTTCATATTTTGTATTTATAAGAAGGAATACTTCTCAGTGACAAAACGTGGATCACCTGAGTCACAAGGCAAAATACTAGTAAGAAAATAGGTAACAGGATCAGTAATTATGAGTAGTCCAGCAATGGCTGTAAACATAAATGTAAGCTTGGAAAAGAAAGGACTATTATCACAGAAGCATTTAAGACGCATGCAACAAATCAGAAGTTAGGAAAAAGCTTCCAACGAGCTACCAAAGACTTTTACAGGAATATTATCACAGAAGCATTTAAGATGCATGCAACAAATCAGATGCTAGGAAAAAGCTTCCAACGAGCTACCAAAGACTTTTACTTTCGTGGAGACGAAAACGGCTTTAAGCAGCTCAAAAACTACAGGAATGCATTTGAGAAATTTGTATGCAACAAGGTGCAATACTTAATCATCTTGAGAGGCAAATGGCATTGTTTAAAGATTCAGTTCAAGACACAATGTGGTGGTATTTTGGATCATGCCATTGATGCATAAACAAAGATTTAATATGTTTGAACACGTTGAAGACTGTCATGAACAATATGCAATGCAGGAAAGAGCTATTTTGTCATCAAGTGGCTTCATGGGATGCTAATTTCCATATAAAGATTAATCAGGGCAAGCATTCTAATGTCCCTTCTTGTGATATTCCTGTTTTTAGGCCTGCGAACAGTATTAATCACTACAAGCTGATCTTAGAAATATTCAGTATTAAGAAATTATGATAATACCGTATATATATATATATATATATCATAGTTCCTGGACTCGCCGCGAGTCGTCCGAGTTTTCTGAGTCCACGAGCCGTGTTAAGGCAAACGGGTCATAACAACCCGTTTCCATGACTCAGCGAGTCATGGCAACATGATTTGCGGCAACATTTGGCAATTTCAGCCAGCAAAAAAACAAGTTATTTCCCATTTTTTTCACTTATGTCTTCTATTTTACACTAAACGTCATTCTATTTGCTAGTTGTGAGAAGAGAGGAAAAGTGAGAGAGAGGAAGGAAAAGAAGAGAGCATAGGTTTGCAACTAGCAAGGAAGAAGAGCATCAGGAAGTCCACAAATCACATTGGGGAAACCATAGGTGGGTTGACCAAGCAGACATGGAGGTTGAGGCTGTGGCTATGGCAAGGGAGGAGGATAGAGCACGATCAGGCTCCCGCGCAACTGATGTTGATCAGAGTGGCACCTCACAGGCAGATACTATGCCTTTTTAGTCATCCAAGACTTACCTCAAATGCCTTTGTAGGAGGTAGACAGGCTACTCTAAGGCCAAGGCTGAGGCTGAGGCTGAGATACAACCTGAGCCATAGACTTGTTTTTGTTTACACATGTTTGGGAACATTTGATGTCATGGATTTCATGGATTTTATATACATTTGACAATATGTATAATTCTGCATATCTATGTTTTATATTTCCTTAAGCTACAATTTACATTTGTACTTGTGAGATGGATGTATGTTTATGTATGTGATCAAATTAGCTTATGTTTGATGATGTTATAGGGTCTTTAAGCTTTATTCAATAATGGGTACATGAAACAAGTTTTAAATCATTAAAAATCTCTAAATTTCAAGGGTTTTTTCATTTTGTCGAGTCATAGCTGAGTCATGTTGGCCTTGCCGAGTCCAAGCCGAGTCCGGGAACTATGATATATATATATATATATATATATATCATTCCAAGCATCATTAGCATCCGGATAATACATCATAGTATCATTAATTTTCAGATCATGGCATATTACTCATAGCAATCACATTGAGAATTCATTGACACTACTTGCAAATGGCAATCGCAAGGCTAGTCATCCTTGTATTGCAAGAGCATCGACGGTGGGCTGCACTTCCATCCCTTAGTCCACCTTGGATGTTGGTGGTAGTCCTTGATCAAGCCCTAAGCATGGAAAGTTGGTCATCCACTCCACCTCCTAGCCCATGAGAATGGAAGGCTGGTCGTCCATCCCACCTCCCAGCCCACAAGCATGGAAGGTCGGACGACGTACCTAATAAGAGCACAGAACCTGGTCGTCCTTTCACCTCTAGTGAATTCAAAGGGTTAGACTTCCTTCCAATTTGCAAGACACGTTTATAAATTCAAAATTGACTACTTAAGGAATTTGCTATATCATTGCTAACAAAATACCTCTTGGAGGACTTGCAATCAATTCCTTGGATAATCTTATTTAATTAATTTGAGCAACTTGCTAGAATTATCTATGTATACATTTTGCTGGTTATATTTCAGACTTTGCTGATTCAATGAACAATCCACTTGATTGATCCCTTATAAATGATCTAAATTGCTGATATGTTCATTTGATCTATGTATTGAATTGATATTTTTTTATCCAATTCTCTCTTGATGTCCTCCTAAAAATCAATTTCTCTTTTGTATTCTTCATAGGAGTGGTCACACTTTTCCTTATCATCTATTTGCAAAGAGTCACACTCCATAATGGAGTGTTGCCTTGCCTCTTTATTTATTATTAATTTATTTTATTGTTTTAGTCCTTGTCAGCTCCCCATTCAACTGCTGACCCTTTTAATCTCAGTAATTCTTGGTCTGCCTTCAAATTCATTCAATCACTTAGGATTATTTATTAATGTTGTGTTCTGTCTTTATAAATGTTGTGAGCTAAACTTGTATTTGGTGGGGTATGACAGTACTCCCTTCCCAAGATTGCTTGTCCTCAAGGAATTTTGCATTGGGATGATCATAGGAGAGTGTTAAAGATGACTCCCAATAGGAAATGGCTTGGTCTTTGAAACTTCTAACTTTCTTGGGAAACATTCTATTTCACAATTCAACTTATGTTGTGCTATGATATTATCATAGGTTGCAAATTTTAAGCTAGATAAATATTTTTGCCATTGATTCAAAAGTGAGTTATCCCACAACATAACCAAGAATTGGAAATTTGTGAGGTTGCCAATTTCAAGACAAGTTTTCTCTCATCCTCTAAGAGAAAGAACAAGGTCATTTTGTAATTGCATGGCATCAATTGTATTTGCAAGAAACTGATTGCTTGGCTCTATGTTTGCGCAATGTCACAGATATTTCTTCAAGCAAGCTTTCCACATATTAAGATGGGGATTAGAAGCATGACACACATCTATGGCCTTAAATACAAAGCTCTCTATTAGAAAGGTTTAGAGATGGTTTTGGGAATTGTCTTCTTTTTTTGACGACTTACATTTTTTGTAGTCAGGATTGTGTTGAGCATTTCTTACAAGTGGAATATAGTATATTATTTCATCCTCACTATCCAACATCATTGGGGACATGGCTTGAGTTTTCCCCTTGGCCAATTAAGGGTGTCTTCCCAACAGCAAGATCAAACAGACCATCATAATCCTCACCTTGACCAAATATGACATCGTTGCTCCCTCCAAAAGGTGGAGATCAAATAGATTTTCATCTTAAGATGTCCCATTTACTATGAGATCAAAGGCAGATACTACCTCTACACAAACCTAGGCAACAATCTTTCCACTTCTTTAGTTATTTAAACAAATGATGTTCGGCACTTTAGCTTTGAGATGCTATCACCCTTTGACACAAATCCTTACATGGGGCCTCTAGGGATTCTAGAGCCCCCAAGTTGATCACATCTTTCTTCCATCAAATCCAAGAGTCCAACAGCTCTAAATGGCCTTCAGTCTTCAGATATTGCTACTTCTCTTATAGGCACCAATTGACCTATGAGACAACATCTCTCACAACTTCTGCCTCAACATGTTCCCCCTCAACATCATGATCCTAATTCTTCCCGACAATACAACTCCTTGCTTGCATAGATCTACTCTCCTTCGGCCACCACCCATGCCACAAAGGCAGATGCAGATTTTGAGATTTTTCACTGATACATGCATTACCTCGACCTTGGATGTTAGTTATGATCCTAGGGGGCCTAATTTTCTCAAACCTTCCAAACTTGGACACTACCAATGAGCATTATCAAATCTTGTATTGTCCCTTCTCAATGATCTATGATGACATCAGCAAATTTACCATTCCTAGCCCAAACAATGATACTCAATGATCTCCAGTTTTACTCAACTTTTGTTCTTTGAGTTAGGGGTTCTTCTCCCTTCTTAGGTATTTAAACTAGTTTCTTGACCACTTGTGTTGGTGGTTCCCTATTATTTTCTTTCATTCTTCCCCTTTGTGTGGCCTTCTCTAGGTATCTCTTCTTAGAGCTTTATATTGTAAATTAAAATTGATGTAATCTTGAGTCCATCGACCTTCTTCTGGTTGTCTACGGGCATTAATATAATTCATTTTTTTCTTTCTTTCTGATTGCTAGAATGAACTCAATGATCTGTGTTGCCCTAGAGTCCATTGACCTACTTTTGGTCAATCATGGACATAATTATAATTTATTTGTTTCTTTCTTTTGAACAATTAGAATGAACTTGATGATCTTTGTTGCCCTTGTATGCCTATAGGAAAAGGAAATAGAGACTACTTAAGGACTCCAATTTATCAAAGATACACAACGTGAAGCATCAAGGGCGCTTGGCTAGTACTAGGAAACCTTCAAATCATAGGAGCATAAATTGTTTGGGGAATAAATCGGCAAACCAGAGGAGTAGGATTTTTTGAAAGAATCAGATTTACAAAAAAACATTAAAAAATGAAGAAAAACAGTCAAAAACTATTTTTTTCAAATCAAGGGGCATTTCCATAACATAGATATATTGAGAGCAAATAAAATATAGTGTTCAACCCATCAATTGTAGAAAATTGATTTTAATTGTTTATATTCATATCTGTAATGTCCCCTGCTAATTTAACAATAACATTCATAATAAAAATAAGGAATAAGTAATGAACTAACATTCACAATCACCAAAGCGCTTGGAGACCATTAATAGGCTCCCTCAAAGTTTACAAATCCAGCCTTTAACCTGTCTCGGGCTCAAGCCCTCAAGGCTAAAGAGAACGCTGGTCCCCACCCTATCTTGGGAGCTATCCTATTGGATTTAGCCTGCCCCTCTTTGGCTGCCTCAGCCCTTCCCTTCTTATAAATTAACAGCAACAAGATTCGAGTCTACAATATGTTAGAATCTCATTAATATAATTCAGATTTTATTAATATATGCTCACATGTATCTATATATATCTATATATATAATCCTGGTTTTATTATTATTATTAACATACTTATATATATAATCACAATCTCTTATATATATTTTATAACATAACTTTATCTGATTTCACTGTTATTCATATATATATATATATATATATATATATATATATATATATAGGTTGTCTGATATTCCTTTCTTTTACATGCACTGATACTCTGATTCTTTTACATGCACTGGTACTCTGATAATGAAGCCGTCTCTGATATGTACTTCAGAGAATGTGCTTCTGGATGATGCAGTCTCAGATATGGAATAGAATTGCTTGCACCGTTCCCTCACTCGAGCGCTCCACAAGGGAAATATATTTTTTTCAATCTTCTACCCCCTTCTTACCATGTTATGATGTTCATATTAATATTCATCATCGGCCAAGTGAAGAAGCACGATGGAATGGTTGTCTCTCATCGTAATTAACAAATGAAAGAGCATTATTGTTCACTGTAATAATCAATATGATTATTGCAGTGAACCACTGATAATCATGTGTGATTAAATATTGTTTAATCTGCCAGCCCGATTATGCAAATTGGCTTAGTATGGAAACACACGTTAATGTAATGGCAAGTGTGATTAATATGTGGAATATGCTAAGTATGGAGTATGCCACCCTCTAATCATATTCACAACATGTATTGACTTCCCTTAATCGCTGACACACCAATTACTGCTGTTCCTTTCTTGTCTACGTGATCTGCCATCGTTCAACAACTGATTCTTTCCTACCTTGACCCACTGAAGTATCGTTGTGTATTATCATTGTGGATTTCCATTATTTAGCTTAGTCGACGTGATAACTAATTCAATAGACAGCTAATTGTTACTAACGCTTCGTATAACCTTCTGGTATGTATGTGGTTCTACCAACAATGGTTGATTATTAATGTTACTCTGCTACAACGCCCATATCGTCTTCTATAGCCGCTTGAGAATACACTGTAGATATTATCGTTGTCTCCTTTCGTTTATAAGATTTGCCAGTATTATTCCTTCGCTAAAGCTTGGATATTGACCATCATTAAACCGATCATAGGCTTGCGACTTTATCGACTATTGTTCTGTAAATGGATTGGACGTCCCTTGGTTGATCTATGATGGCTAATATATATTCATTGCTGTTTATATTATGTCATTGAATATTTATAATTTTCGAATTCTATTCATATTCTCATTCCTTTATGGATCGATTGGTGATTCCCGTAGATGTTAAGTCTCCACTAAATTTTAGGGCCATTATATTATATTATTATTTGTCCTTATTTATTTATTCATTCATTTAAATCTTGTATTATATATTTATTCATGTAATTTTACTATTAGAACAGGACATCACATATCACTGATTACATTGCAGTGTTGCACAAAACATACCACAGTAGCATAAAAATAACAACATGGAGATAGATGTCAAAATGTCAATTAAAATATATTTTGTAACTTTGTAATGTGAGTTTGTGACCGTTTGGACATAGTTCACTATATATGCTTTAAAAATCAGGTAGATGTAATTGAAGCAATCGGCCTCATGTTTCCTTAGACATTTATTTTAATTTGTTTACTCAACCTACCAATTCTCTTTGGACTAGAACTTTGCGGTTATCTTTCCATGCTTTTTAAGTATACATTGCTAGTAGTGTGCTTATCTCAATCAGATAGATGTAATTTGAAGCAATCAGTCACATGTTTCTGTTTTGGAACTCAATGCTTATCTCAAGCATTTACTTTACTGAGAATAAAAATTGCCTCTATTATTTGTGTGCTATTTGCTTGTTTAGCTGACATTCATTTGGTGGTGGTTAAGATGTATGCTTTTGGGAATCAGTTTGAATATGTTTGAAATAAAGAAGAAAATTTTAAATTTTCTTAATTCTTGGCATGTTTGAGATGTGATGACAGGCAGAGAAGGAGCATTACTAGGCTTGGTGGGTGGAGAGCTCCAAAAAGGTTTTGGGGGTTATTTTGACCTTTGAGATGGTGAACCATGTCTTCTTGCTTGATTCTTGTGATGTGAAACAACACCAATGAAAAAAAAATTAAGATTTTTTTGACCATGCATCATATGATTGACTATCTTTACTCCCTTATGCATTTAATTACAGTGAGGCAATTATTCACTAAGCTATCAAAACATGAAGAAAACTTGTCATATTAAGTATTGTCATTGTCTCCAATCACTGAAGACCCTGCCTTTTCTTAAACATCACCTTCTGCCACTGTCTTGGGGCTGTCTTTTGAGAAAATTGCTCTAATTTCCTTTTGTATTGGAACTATCATAATTAGAATCATAGAGATAAGTTCCTTCATATCCCTCTTATACAACCTTCTACAGCCCTTTACAATGCTTATTGTAATGATTGTTGTGCATTGATAGGCAAGATATAATGTCATTCCTTACTCCTCAGCACCTCACAGACTTGTCACTCTAACCCTTCTAACCCACCCTTGCTCTGGAACCATCCATTCACCATAGCTTATTATAAAACACGGACCATCTAGAAGACAGAGTGTATCCTATGACCTTATGAGTTCATTCCTCCTACATTTAACATCTGGAAAAAATGCAAACAAAATGGTGCACATACGGTATTTGAATGTTTTTTATCATGCAAATACAGTCACTGGCACAATAAATTGCCTCATGCTTTCATGCTCCACAACTTGTAACCACTGCCAACTGCCCTTTAGACTGTTATAATGAGAGTTCAAAAAAACAATACATTAATACACAAACATGGAAAAAATGCATATGATATTAATTACTATAAATCCCTACCCTCTATTAGCATGACAACCATCACAATCTTTACTTATCATTAATTAGTAGATCCAATTCTGTCTTATTCTCCACATCTACGCCATGTATTCTTAGGGAGTGTGACTACTCCTTGTCATGTCTTGCACTTGAAGATTCTTCATGTTTATGACTGTGTACCTTGCTTATTGGTATATGCCTTTGTCCTTAAGATCTTACCATTTTTAATTATGTTTCAACTAACACATTCTATTCCTACTACACTCTCTACTCATGGAATGACTTTTGAAAGTCTATCCCTTTGACTGTCTGTGTATGCTAGCCAAAGATGTTTGAACTTCACATGGTAGACCTGTTAAATATCCCGGACAACTGAGAGGGGGGGTGAATCAGTTGTTTATTAAAGCTTTTCAAAACTTCACAAATCCAGATCAAACTGTTTATACTAAATTTACTCAACCAGATCTAACTGTTTATACTTAATTTACTCAACCAGATCAAATAAACATAAATAAGCGCACACACAATAACCACCAGATTTTTATGTGTAAAACCCAAGATGGGAAAAACCATGGAGAAGCTAATTCTTATGAATAAAAACAACGGTTAAGGTGATTTTTACAAAGGTTGGCTCACTGCCTCCGGTGTCTAATAGCAACAACATACATTCTGCTCACAAACCCACTTTACACTTTTCACCAAACCTTCGCACTGTATCTAACAGATCTTCTCAATCAACCTCACTAAACCATCACAAACAACCTCATACTTATACTGAATTGAAATTACCACGTCGGCCATCATAATTTTCAACTGGTTCACTCTAAACATTCCCGTGATGGGGAGGAATGAAAAGTGGACCACACCACACACTACCTCGATCAAATAACACGTTACCCAAATGCCATAATATCTGGAGCCCAATAAGAAATAACATGCTAGCAATTATGCCTTCAAGCCACATCAACATGATCCAAAACAGAAAACAACGAAACCATACTACCACAAACCATATCTGGAACAGCATAGAATTTCATACAACTGTCAAATACAAACATCACAAAGTACACCACCAAAACACATTTTTTAGAGCACTAGCCTTCGGACCAACAAAACCTCAAAACCATAGCAACAAAATAGAAGTACTAATCACAATACTATCCACCAAAGGAGTATGTTGCCATCAATGACAACCATACTAACACATCAACAACATCAACAATTAGCCATATCAAGCTCAACAACAAACTCCCCCATTCAACAATCTCTCCATTTGTTAGTGATGGCAACATCCATCAACAACAAACACAATCACATCACATACATACTCTCTCCCCCTTTGACATCAACGACAAAGGCGGGCACAACACTACTCCCCCTAAGGGGAAGCCCCATACATTAGTGCAGACAAGAATATGCAGTAAGCTCCCTGGACTAATGTAGTGCCAAAGATACTTAGTTTGAACTAGGAAGGGGTAATACCCCCAACCACTCCCGGAGATACTCAAAAGTATCTTTGCACAAGGCTTTGGTAAAGATATCTACAACCTGTTCTTTTGTAGACACATACTCGAGTTTCACTTCATTGTCCAACACTTTTCCCTCAAAAAATGGTACCTGATAGAAATGTGCTTTGTTTTGGAGTGTTGTACCGGATTCTTGGAAATGTTTATTGTACTGGTATTGTCAAACATAATTGGGATTGGTTCATCAAGTACGATACTTGTGTGCAGCATGAAGCAGCGGCAATGTATTCAGCTTCTGCAATAGACAATGATATTGAATCTTGCTTCTTACTTAACCAAGCAACTAACCGGGAGCCAAGGAAAAATGCTCCATCACTGGTACTTCTTCTATCATCAACATTACCTGCCTAATTTGCGTTAGTGTAAGCTGTTAAGAAAAAATCTGATCTTTTGGGACACCACAAACTAAGTCCCTCTACTCCTTTCAAATACTTAAAGATTCTCTTGACAGCAACATGTGCTTCTCTTGGTTCTTGTTGGAACCTAGCTGCTAGACAAACAGTGTACATGATATCCGATCTTGTAGCAATCAAGTATAGTAGTCCTCCAATCATTGATTTGTACTTGCTTGCATCTACCTTGGGGGATTTATCTACTTTGGTCAGCTTACATCCAGTAGTCATATGAGTACACACTAGTTTGGAATTCTCCAACCAAAGCTTTTTCAACAACTCTCTGATATACTTTTAGTAAGAAATAAAGATGTCTTTGTTGTTCTGATTTACTTGCAATCCAAGGAAGAAATTAACTCACCAACCATGGACACTCAAACTCATCCTGCATTTCACTAGCAATTTTCTAGCACATGTCATCATTTTCTCCGAATATTAAGTCATCCACATAAACCACAACTCTAAGGAACTTTTTTTATTGAATTTTGAAGTAGAGATTACTATCAATAGATCCTTTCCAAAAATTACAATCCATTAAATACTTATCCAACCTCACATACCAAGCTCTAGGAGCTTGCTTCAATCCATATAGGGCCTTCTCCAGTTTGTAGACGATATCCGCAACATCTAACAACTTAATTCCTTTCGGTTGTTCAATGTAAATTTCTTTTAGCTCACCATTCAAAAATGTCAACTCCACATCCATCTGATAAACTTTGAAATTCTTAAATGCTGCAAATGCCAAAAATATCCTAACAGCTTCCATTGAAGCAACCAGAGCAAAAGTTTCTTCAAAACCAATGCCCTCAACCGATGTATATCCTTTGCAGACCAATCTTTCCTTGTTTCTCACAACTCATCCATCCTCATCCATTTTATTCCGGAACACACATTTTGTCCCAATAACATTTTTGTCTTCTGGTCTGGGAACAAGTTCCCAAGTCTGATTTTTCTCAATCTGTTTCAATTTTTCTTTCATTGCCTTCATCCAATTCTGGTCGCTACAAGCTTCTTCAATTGTCTTAGGTTCAATCTCGGAAAGTAGGCACAGTAAAACTTATTTTTCAATAGCTTTGCTTCTAGTAATGACTCCTTTATTCTTATCTCCAATGATCTAATTTTCTGAGTGATTCCTCTGAACATACTTTGGAGTTTTTGATACTGATGTCAGAGCATCCTGAGTTTCTTTTTGTTTATCTTCTTCTATGTTCTTTTCTTCTGCTTCTCTTCATGTGGATTCATCAGAGTCATATCCTGCTTGTATATCTAAGTCCTTTGATAAAAAAATCAACTCTTACTTTTGCACTTTCAACAATTTTGTTTCATCTCTCGTTGTAACACCAGTATGCTTTGCTTCTTGTAGAGTATCCTAGAAATATACCTTCATCTGCTTTGCTGTCAAATTTTCCAAGATTTCCTTCATCTCTATGAATGTAGCACTCACTTCCAAAAACTTTGAAGTACTTTAGTATTGGAATCCTTCAATGCCATAATCCATAAAAAGTCTTACCATACTCTTTCCGGAACAAAACTCGACTAAGAGTGTATACAGTCATATGTATAGCTTCTTTCCAATATACTTCCACTAGATTTTCTTCCTTGATCATAGTCCTAGCTGCCTCTTGTATAGTCCGGTTCATTCTTTCCACAACACCATTTTGTTGTGGTGTCCTAAGCAAATAGTTGACTTCTAATCCCTTGCTTCTCAAAAAAGTTGTTAAATTTAAGTTCATTATTAAATTTTGGTCTTGGTCTTATATCTTTGTCTGAACATCTACTAGCAATATGACCAACCTTTCCACACCTAAAACATTTAAAAGGTAAGATACCTTTGTACTTACCGATTACTTTCTTCAACCCTCTTACAAAGTTTGATGCTGCCCCATCAATGCTCTCATCTTCTAGATCTTCATCAGCCATTGTTGCCTTGAAAGCAATCTCAAATCTGGATTTGTCTTTTCCAAACTTTCTCATTTCAAATGCACTCAGAATGCCAAACAATTGTTCTCTAGTGAATTTCGCCGGATCATAAGTTTCTTCAATTGTTGAGACCTTGTCATTGTAGCTCTCTAGTAAAGTCCTCAAAATCTTCTCTATCACATCCTTATCATATAAAATGCTACCAAGATTTCTGGTCTCAGTCATTGCATCATCAATCTTCTAAAAGTAGCTTGCTATATCTTCTCCTTCCATCCTTAAATTCTCATATCTACCTTTAGCTGTCTACATCTTCTCTAGTTTAACTCTATCATTTCCTTCATAAATATTTTTTAATTTTTCCCAAACTTCATAAGCAATTTTTAATGCAACAACCCTCGCTAATTCAATTCTAGACAATGCACTAAAGATAGCATACCTTGCTCTTTTGTTTCCTTCATAGGCTGATATCAATCTCATCCGATGTAGTAGGTTCATTTGTTGGCACCGTATATTTGTTCTCCACAGCTTTCCAAGTCTTGTAACTTAGAGAAATCAGATATCTCCTCATCTTTACTTTCTAGAAGCCATAGTCAAATCCATCAAAAGTAGAAATAGATAATTTATGTGCCATCAAATCTCCCCAAGTAGTTAGGCACACTATCTGGGAACCAAACCTCTGATACAAATTATTAGAATATTATTTTATTACTTTAATGGTCATCTTTTGTATATTATGTAAATTAGGTAGATAAGATCGTTTCTACAATTTTCTTCAGTTTCTTATTAGAAACTTTCTATTCTTGTATCCTTGTATATTCTATATAATGATCATTTTGATCATTTGTTAATACAACAAAGTAATTTACCAATTACTTCCTAGTAATATGGTATCAAAGTTTAAAAAAATTCGTCTCTAAAAATTTTCTTTGGAAATTTTTTAAAGAATTTTTGTGGGTCTGCTCTCAGGTGTTTTTTCCTAATCACGTAGGGTTTTCCACGGGTTTGTTTGTGGCTTCTTCATGAGTTTTCCGCACTTCAGCCAGGTCATTTTTAAGCTCTTTGGCCATTTTCCCTTAGCCGCAACCTTCTTCTGTGATTTTCAACTCAAAACGAGACCGTTATTTGCAATTTTTTGCACCTGCGGAAGTCATTTTTCTTCACAACCCACATGACATCCTTCCTCAGTTGTGACGTGATTTTCAGACCCATTTTTCTCTACAACCATGTCATTTATAGAATTGTATTAGTCTATGTTTTTCGGCTCATTCAATGGTCGATTTTTGTAGCTTTCCAACCATCTAGGGTTTCTAGAAACCCTTTGCTTTGCTTTGTGGCTTTGCTTTGTGGCCAGGCCTTCTCTTTCCATCGATTTCTACAACAATCTGCTAGTTTTTTGAAGTTTTTACAGACGGCTAAGGTTCCCTTTGAAACTCTCAGTTCCTTTGCCGGATTTAAAATCTAATTGCAGATTCTTGGTGGGTTTTTCGAAACATCAACTAGGTTGTCATCAAAATTTTGTTGGTGTCTCAATTATTGTGCCTTGAATTTCGTACCAGTCGGAATTTTATTTTGATTACAGATTCCTTGTGGGTTTTTTAAGATCTCTTCTAGGTCGTCGTTGAATTTTTTGGGATCAACTGGAAATTTTTCTCAAAATTTGTGCCAACTATACTTCATTGTTTTTTGAAGTCTATACCTGCATCTGCCTCTACTTTTTCCATTGGGATTCGTGTTTGAAATGTTGTATTGTCACCTCTTCTTTATTTCTCATTTTTTGTGCATTGGAAAACGTGCAAGATGGCATCATTGACCAACTTGATGTTGGAAGGCAGTCAGAGATTCAACAGCAAAAATTATAACACCTGGAAGCAGCGCATGTTGACAATCTTTGAATATCGCCGCCTTGATGATCTTGTTTTGGGAAAAGAGACTCGTCCTACCACAGTCCAAGCAGACCAGGAAAAGTTTGATGACCGGAATTGAAAAGTTGTCATGCTTCTCAAGCTCTCTGTCATAGATGACCAGTTGCCTCAGATTCCTTCTGGCAAGTCAGCCTTAGAAATTTGGAAGCATGTAAAGGAGTTGCATGAGACATCCAACAAGAGTTGAGCGTTCTTCCTAAAGAACCAGTTGTTCTCTATCATGATGGATGAATGTATGTCCTTACAGGAGCATCTCACAAAGATTAAGGACATCTGAGATCAACTCGAAGCCATTGGTCAAAACATGGAGTAAGAAGATATGGTAGTCATCACCTTGAAGAATCTACCTAAATCTTATGATCACTTTATTGAAACTCTCAACATTACTTCAACTAATGTTGATCTAAAATTTCCAAAGTTGTGCACCAAACTCCTGCAACAAGATCATTGGAAACAACAGTTTGGTAGCAGTGCCACCTCGTCCTCCTCAGAACAAGCCTTTGTAGCTAAATCCTTTCACAAGGATAAAGGAAAATCTCAATCACCTCAGCAAAAGGGCTCCAGTTAGCCTCAGGATGGTTCAAAGAAGAAGATTCAATGTAACTATAGTCATAAATATGACCATCTGATCAAGGATTATCGCAATCATTTGGCTTCAAAGCAACAGAAGCAGGGAGAGTCTCCACCTAAAGCCAATGTTGTTGAGCACACAAAGCAGAAAGAGTCTTCCTTTTACGCCTTCATGGCTAGAAGACTTGCAGAACAAGTGAAATCTTCTGCTTGGTACGTAGATTCTGGTGCTTCTCGGCATTTCACTCACAAGCATGATTGGTTTATTGAATTTTCTCCCTATATTGATTCAATCATATTTGGAGGTGAAGAGTATACTATTGTGGGCAAGGGCAACGTTCATATACAGTCTAGTGGGAGGAACCTCATTTTCCTCAATGTATACAACGCTTCTGGCATGGAACTAAACCTGCTCTCAGTGAGTCAGATCATGCGGCATTCTCCTCAGCTTGATGTGGTATTCAATGCACAGAAGTGTTCGATTGTTGATTGTGTGACACGCACTACTGCTGTTGTTGGCATTGAGGATCATGGTCAATACAGACTTGTAGATACTGGTGATTCTCTTGAGCATGCCTTCACAACAAAATCATCTTCTATCAACAGTCTTTGGCATCAGCGATATGGTCACCTGAACATTCATTATCTTGCTCAGCTTGTTCAAGAAGATTTAGTACATGGCCTACCTGAAATTCAAACTCAAAATCAACAAGTTTGTGGAGCTTGTCAAGCTGGGAATCAGCACAAGACACAGTTCACGGAGGGTGACTCATGGCGAGCTTCTAAGGTACTACAGTTGGTTCACGCTGATGTATGTGGTCCAATGAATACTCATGTTACTGAATGCAGGTATTTCTTGCTTTTTGTTGATGATTTTAGTCATAAAATGTGGGTGTACTTTCTTATCGACAGAAATCGAATGTGTTTACTGTATTTCAAAAATTTAAGGCCTTAGTAGAAAAAGAGCTTGGTTGTTCTATTATATCACTTAGGTCTGATAATGGGGGGAGTTTTGTTCTACTGCTTTCTCCACTTTCTATGATACACGTGGCATAAATCATCAGATAACCAAACCATACACCCCTCAACAAAACGGTGTTGTTGAACGCCACAACCGCACCATTACAGAAATGGCTAGGTCAATGATGGAACAAAGAAATGTTCCCAATAAATACTGAGCAAAAGGAGTGTTTACTGTGGTCTATCTCCCTAATCGGTCTCCCACACATGTAGTTAAGGGGAAGACTCCTGAGGAAGCCTCGACTGGTTGCAAACCTAGGATCAGTCATCTAAAATTTTTTGGCTCTTTAGCATATGTATGGATTCTAGATGCCAAGCGCTCCAAGTTGGATTCCAAGAGTCAAAAGCTTATGTTTACAGGATATAGTGACAACCATAAGGCTTACTCACTGATTGATGTAGACAGTGATCATCTTATCTTCAATCGTGATGTTGTCTTTGATGAAGAACGAGGACCATTTCAGCTTTCCTCGTCTGAGCAGAATTCTGAGGACTAGCCTTTGAAGGCTTTTGATTTGGGTGTCCGCCTTCCATTTGGTTCACTTGATGGGAGGGATGATGTAAATTCTATATTTGATGATGCACTACATTAATTTCCTCTGGATGATGCTAATCTTCCACTTGTTGTAGATCCTCTTCCACCTTCAGCTCCAGTTATTACTCCTCCATCTAATGTTGGCACATCTACTCTCCAACCTAAATGGTGGGCTAAGACCATCGGTGATCTCCATCTTGATGAGCTCATTAAGGGTAGATCTTCTAGAAATAAGGGCAAGCAGCAATATATAGTTAACTTTGCTCTCATTTCCAACATTCATAGTATTTATGAACCACAGACATTTGCAAAAGCAAAAGGGATTCCAAAGTGGGAACAAGCAATGAATGCAAAATACCAGAGTCTTCTGAAGAGCAACCCTTGGGTTCTCTCTGATATTCCTCCAGGGAAAAAGCTCATTAGCTGCAAATGGGTGTATAAGGTCAAGTATCATGTATATGGTACCTTAGATAAATACAAGGCTAGATTTGTTGCTCGAGGATTCACACAACGGGAGGGCATTGACTATGAGGAGACTTTTGCTCCTACTACCAAGATGAGTACAATTTGTCTTCTTCTCGCCATTGTAGCTCAGTTTGGATGGAAAGTTCATCAAATGGATGTTAAGAGTGTCTTCCTCAATAGTGAGTTGCAAGAAGTCTACATGACGTAGCCTCTTGGTTTCAAGGTTGCCGGCAAAGAACAGCAAGTATGTAGACTCAAGAAAGCACTCTATGGACTCAAACACGCTCCTCAAGCGTGGTACATCAAGATTGATCAATACTTTGATGCTCATGGTTTTCAATGTAGCCCTTTAGACAATAATCTGTATATCAAACATTCTAGTGATGATGTTCTCTTTCTTTTCGTCTGTGTTGATGACTTGATCATTACTGGCAATTCAGCACATTTGATTATCGAAATCAAACAAGACCTGTGCAAGGATTTTGATATGACAGATTTGGGACTTCTCCATTATTGTTTAGGTGTTGAGGTTTGGCAGACTAATGATAGCATTTTTATTTTCCAGTCTAAGTATGCTAGGAACTTGCTTGACAAGTTTCAAATGCGGGATTGTAAAACTGCTTCCACGCCTATGGAGAAAGGACTAAAGTTGTCAGCCAAGTTTGATTCTCCTCCTGTTGATGAAACCACTTTCAAGCAACTAGTGGGCAGTCTCATCTAACTCACTGCCACTAGACCTAATCTCAGTTTTGCAGTGAGTTATATTTCACACTTCATGACAGCCCCCAAGGGTGATCATTGGGTAGCAACGAAGCATGTGCTACGTTATGTGAAGGGCACCTCTGATTATGGACTTCTTTACACTAGGGTCATGATCCTAGACTCAGTGAGCTCACAGATTCAGATTGGGCAGGTTCAGTTGATAATAAGAAATCAACCTCTAGATATGTGTTTAGTTTGGGATCTGGTGCAATCACCTGAACTAATAAAAAGCAACAAGCAGTGTCTCTCTCCTCGACAGAAGCAAAGTATCGAAGAGCAGTTAAAACATCTTGTGAGGTAGTTTGGCTTTGTCGGATGCTTGCAGATATGCATATATCTCAAGCAGCTCTGACTCCCTTGTTCTCTAATAGTGAGGGTGTTCTCAAGCTTGCAAAGAATCTGGTCTTCCTTGAAGGAACCAAACATGTGGACATTCAATATCATTATATTCGGCAGTTGGTTGAAGACGGATTAGTTCAATTGCAATTTGTTTCAACTACGGTTCTCACCAAGCCTCTTAGCCCAAATAAGTTTGCTGAATTCGAGGGCAGCTTGGTGTTGTTGACAAATTGACCATTAAGGGAGGATATTAGAATATTAGAATATTATCTTATGTAAATTAGGTGATAAGATCGTTTCTACAATCTTCTTCAATTTCTTATTAGAAACATTCTCTTCTTGTATCCTTGTATATTCTATATAATGATCGTTTTGATCATTTGTTAATACAACAAAGTATTTTACCAATTACTTCCCAGTAATACCAATTGTTAAATATCCTGGACAACTGAGAGAGGAGGTGAATAAGTTGTTTATTAAGACTTTTCTCAACTTTACAGATCTGGATCAAATTGTTTATAATTCATTTACTCAACCAAATTAGATAAACATAAATAAGTGCACACACAATAAACACCAGATTTTTATGTGAAAAGCCCAATATGGGAAAAACCACGGAGAAGCTAATTCTCATGAATAAAAACACCGGTTAAGGTGACATACAAAGGGTGGCTCACTGCCAAAATGCTCACTATAGGTGGGCTCACTGCCCTGAGAAAGAAGAGAAAAAAGGAAATCCACAACCGTAATACAACTGTCAGAAGAAACCCTTGGCTCACTACCTCCAGTGTCTAACTGCAACAACACACATTCTACTCACAAACCAATTTTACACTATATCTTGGGTCTTCTCAATCAACCTCTCTAAACCATCACAAACAATCTCATACTTATACTGAATTGAAATTACCAAGTCGTCCTTCATGATTTTGAAATAGGTTCAAACTAAACATTCCCGCAATGGGGAGAAATGAAAAGTGGACCACACTACACATTGTCTCAATCAAACAACGCATTACCCAAATGCCATAATATCTAGAGCCCAATAAGAAATAACAAGCTAGCAATTATGCCTCCAAACTACATCAACATGATCCAAAACAAAAAACAATGAAACCATACTTCCACAAACCATATCTAGAACAGCAGAGAATTCCAGAACATTGTCAAACACAGACATCACAAAATACACCACCAAAACACATTTTCTACAGCACCATCCTTCCGGAGCACCAGCCTCCAAACCAACAGAACCTCAAAACAATGTATGTAAAGTTTCTTGCTCATTTCTAGCTCCTAGCTGGAAATCCTGCCCCTTTGTTGAGCATTTCCAGCTCCTTGTTGGAATCCCGCCTTTAAGAAAATAAAGACACTTAAAGGTAAAAAGTCACTAAGTCAAGTTGAAGTTTGATACAAGAAGATAGAGGGCCAAATAATGTTGAGTATCAAGAGATATTGCTAAAGATGTTGAGACTTCTTTATGATGATAAAGAAGTGGAGTTGAAGCAAAGATAACAAGATTCACATGCTGAGGTGGCACCTATTCATCTTCAACCAATCAAGTGATTCCAAGTTGACTTGTCCAAGTTCATCAAACATAACTCATTCACAAGTGGACATCTGGAAGGCATTTAATCATAATGTATTATCACAATGAATTTTCTTATTAGTTCATCCTTAAAAGGATATGCATTCAAAGATTTATAATCATCTCATTTTTTGACATTAAATATTTGTAAGTGGTTATTGTAACAAACCCTAATTAGGGTTTTCCTTGAATCATCTCAGTCGTTGATTTTGAATCAATTTGGGCTCTTCATTGTAATCGAGAGGCCTATAAAAGGCTTGGCCTTCTCATTTGTAAATTATTAGATCATTAGAGAATTAGTCATTAGATTGGTATTAGCAAGTAGAAGTAGGAGGAGATCAGAGATTGTGGCCAAGACTATGTTGAAGTTCATATTCAATGTTCATTGAATATATGGTGGATCTTTGTGTGTTGTTTCAACATTTTGCATGGTTTCTACTTCTCGAAGTTTAGTTAAAGTTCATTGGTTTTAATGAGGAAATGGGAAGACGTTCAATGAATTCCTTGGTTCATACCATTTGTAGTTTGTTGATTGCAAATTGCAATGTATGGTTAGTTTGAACTTCATTTTAGGCATAGTTCGATTGTGGATGTTCATTTGGATTGTGCTAGAATTGGGTATTTAGATGGATTGGTTACAATATGAAAATATTTCACTACCTTAGAGGATTGTGCTCTTTCTATGGCGTTGTGAGCTATCTCCAGTCAAGTAGAAAGTATTCCCATAATTTGTCCATCTGAGCATCATCTATTGTCATCATTGTCCTTAAAAAAAGTAGCTTAGATTCTCTAAAACCTTATCCTTTTTATCTTTATTTGAAGTTCAAGTCGGTTCAAGAATTCAAGTTCCAACCACTTTGTGGGAAAAGAATTGATTAAGTCCAAGAAAATTTACGTAAGTTCCCTTGTGATTACCAGCAAGATCACATCATATTCACTGAGTTATATCCAACATAAAATCGTTTGTTCGCATTGTAAACCTTGGGGTTGGTTCATTTGATCACACATTTGTTACATTGTTTACCATCTGAAGTTTCCTTGTTCAAGAGATGATAGGACCCGTAGTATTTTATTCTGCATATTGGAGTGGTCACAAAACTCACATCAACAGAGCCCTTTAAATATATTGTGTACCATCAAGGAAAGTAGTATGATCTAGTCAGATCAACTCCAATCCCTAGCTGACCATCTCCGGTCTTCTAGTATAATAATTTCATGCACGAATAAAGACAATTTATTCCTGTATCTGGTATGCATGTCATCTTTATCATTAATTCATGTATTTAATGTATCTGATATAATTCATGTATTTAATATAACGAATATAGCAATAAACAGACCATCTCAGAATACAGTCAAGGAATCTAGATGATCTTGTATCTTTTCTTTGTGATGCTTTGATTAAGTACTGATAATCCTGACAAGTGCCAACTGATTTGAATTATACAAAGAAAAAATACATATATCTATCAGGTTTCTGGTAGCCCAAATGGGGTGTTACAGTTTCCTTTACATTTTCTAGCCCTAAAATTTCTTGGCTACTTCATTTGGGAAGTAGCCCATACTGGTTGCTTCACTTGAAATTTGATATCCATACATTTGATCAGTAATATTTCATTTAAAACATAAATTATCTATTTTGAGATTGTCATGAAGTTGAATGATGCTGGGTAATTTAGCGAAGTTGTGCTTTAAGGCATCTTTGGATGTTATCAGCTTATAAGAATGACATTAAAGAAATATGCAGAAAATACTTGCCAGTGTGTCCTAGGACTGCTGATATGAAGCTTTCCTCACATTATCCATGAGTACAGCAAATTTGGACAATTTCCACTGAGTAAGATTGATAAAAAAAACTGGATTATGAGATGAGTATTTCCAGGACTATTAAGAGAGCACATAGCATAGAGATATGGCAGAGTATCAACAAAAATAAAGGTCTAAACTACAATTACAGAGTAAGAACTGGTCGGCAGAAAGAATCAGAACAGAGCTTGAAATATGCAACGTCCAGGTTTGATGGCAATTATTTGGGAAGTTAAAGCCTCACTTTGGCTTGTATTGAATCTGTAGTTGTTATCAGCTAATAAGGATGACATTAAAGAAAGATGCAGAAAATACTTGCCAGTGTGTCCTAGGACTGCTGATATGAAGGTTTTCTCACACTATCCATGAGTACAGCAATTTGGACAATTTTCACTGGACAAGATTGATAAGAAAGATAAGAAAACTCAATTATGAGATGAGTATTTGCAGGACTACTAAGAAAGCATATAGCATAGAGATATACCAGAGTATCAACAAAAATTAAGGTCTAAACTACAATGACAGAGAAAGAACTTGTCTGCAGAAAGAATCAGAACAGAGCTCGAAATATGCAACATCCAGGTTTGGTGGCAATCATTTCGGAAGTTAAAGCCTCACTTTGGCTTGTATTGAATCTGTTGTTTTATATATGAAGCTTTCTAAATTCCAACTGTTAACTTATAATTATAGACCAAGTCTACCTAAAAGGCTAAAACTCATTGAGCTCGATCAGGAAGACAATCATAATTCTGAAGCAGTTTTGTCAACCTTCAATGTCTGCATTTATGGATTTTCAGTCCATGTCAGCCATCTAATAATGAGTCCACGGTCCAATCAAAGATATACAAGTGCTACTGCTAACATTAGGGCAGTGATCAAAATTCTGAATCAGATTTTTAACCCTTTGATGTCTCTATATAGCTGATTCACTTTTTACATTAATACAACATGTTCTCCATTCTGAGAAGAAAGTTTACGGAGCAATTAAAAATTTTGTGTATTGCTGATCATAAGAAACTGAAACATCTACATTAATATGCATACCTGTATTACTTCATCGAGAAACAGAGCATGTGTAAAAGGATCTCTCTTCTTTGATAGCACCCTCTGTAAATGCCACACTGCAACCATGATTGAATGCAACTGATCCATACAAGCCCCCATCCTTTGCCACAGTCCCTCCTTTGCTTTCAAACTGCCTCCCAGCTGAGGAGTCCCACTCCTCTGAATCCCGCCTGGACCAAAACCTGAACCCACACTAGCTGATATTGCCTTCATATCCAACGCAGAACTCACACTCTTCACACCTTGTGCCTTGTACTTCCCAATCATACCTTCCACAGTGGACTTCAGCTCCCCCATATTATAATACACCTGCAAAATGCTCAAAGAGTTCAAATATTTTACTAGAGTAGAATGGTTCACAATCATTCTACTCCGAGGAAATAAAAATATACATACTACACGCTACTTGCAAGGAAAGAGATCTGTTTACCATAAAATGTATCCACATAATAGGAAGTCTAGTAAATTTATACAGGTTTTAATCAAAAATTGACAAATATTTTCCTGGGAAAGCTTTTCAACTGGCAACATATTTTGGTAGATATACTAATTGGGAAATCAAATTTTAGAAAATTTGGTGAAAAGTTAGCAAATTGGAGAAAGATGCCCTACCTGCAATGCACTTCCTACTTCAGCCTGGTTCAGTGCCTCCATGCCACTCTTAAAGACCTTCAATGCCTCAGACCGTAACCGTCCTCCTGCATCCACAAGCCAGGGAATCTCCTCATCGACAACTTCAATGCCAACCAGATCACCTTCCCTTCTCAGACTCTCGATTTCATTATACAATTGAGCAGCCTTACTTAAATCCTGCTTAAGGGCACCACCGCCATCCATCAACTCCCTAAGTCTCTTCACCTGTCTCAAAACCCTAACAATACTCTGCAGAAGCTCTACAGTCTCATGAAGGTTCTTAAGCTGCTGTGACTTCACCTTGATCTGCTTGTACGGCTCGGCAATCTCAGATCTAACCCTAGTTACACTCGCCTGCAGACCGCTAACCCCGGATTTAACCACAGACAAGGCCCCCTCTGCGTCCTTCAAGCTGGACAGTTGTTGAAGCAGCTCATCATGGCGTAAATACACTTCATTTCTTAACTGTTTTTCAAGGAGGCGTATGCCTTCTTCTAATTTATCCGCGCAAGAGGCGGCCGATCCGCTGCTGAGGGCTTCACTGGCGAATTTAGTGGAATTAAAATTGTCTGATAAGAATTTGGACAGGATGGGATCTTGCTTGAATTCTTCTTCCAGAGAAGGAGGTGCGTCATTCGACTCCCACACACCTGAACTGTTTTCGCGGGGAGTCGATGAGGGTTTCATGCTTGAAATGCGGTGCATAGGAGAGGAAGGAGTAACATTATTATTGTTTAAGGCTAATACCCCTCCTCTGTGAAATGTGTTGATGGATCTTGCCATTCTCTTTCCTTTAGATATTTCCCTTCACTGGGATTTCATTTTCTTTCTCCTCTAATGAAAATTAACCATGGAATTACAGAGACAAGCAAGCATACCTTGTAGAAATGCAAGATTGGTGGCACTTGTAATGCAGATCTGCAAGCTATATTTTTCTTTCTTGTAACTGTCACAGCTCTGATTTATTCAAATTGTAATGGCGTCCATCTATTTCGAACAAAAAAAAGGCATTTGAATGATATATGACTGTTGTGAAGCGAATTGATATATGGTAACGCAGATTAAATTTGGCCGATCGTTTGTTCCTCTGCCTCAGAACAGAGTATCCTGTTTCGAAAATTCATATCCTGTTTATAAAACCATTCGCAAAACTTTTATTTAATTCACTTCCAAAAAGTCTAAAAATAAAAATTGAACTCACCTGACTATGTGAAATTAAGGTCCCGCGACTATGATCGGAAAATGCATAATTAGTCTAAATATTTTAAATATGAATATATGAAAGAGATATTAGTTTCAAGATGTTTAGGCATTTATATTATATTATATTATTTATACTAGTAATTGTATATTGGTGCAATAGGTATATCATAGAGGTGTGGAAGATCAATAAAGAAAAAAAAACTTATATTATATGTGTGTGTGTGTGTGCACATTTCATGAGGTCAATTTTTAGGCCATTTAGCAAATGATATTAGTAGTGCAATGAAGATCTTAATGGAGAAATAATAGTTTCAAATCAACTATGCATCAACTTATAAGGATCCAACCATGATTGAAATAAAACCTCTAAATCAAGAAGATAATAAGGCTTCATCAATAGAGAGAGAGAGAGAGAGAGAGATGGAAGAAGAGATATAGAGAGATATAGAGAGGAATAAAGATATAGTTATAGAGGTCTAGGAAGAGGGAGAGGGAGAGAGGCAAATGGCTAGATGGATATATGTGTAGAGATAGATTGGAAGAGATGAGGATAGAGGGATAGAGAAATATAGAGAGAGGTAGAAAGAGGGAGAGGGAGAGAGAAAGATGGAGAGAGATAGGGAGATAGAGAGGGAGGGATATATATATATATATATATATAGAGAGAGAGAGAGAGAGAGAGAGATGTGTGTAGAGGGAGAGATGGAGAGAGGGAGGGAGAAATAGGGGGATAAAGATATGGAACACACACACATATGTATTTATCTATACATACATTGTGTGTGTGTGTAGAGAGACAGAGACAGAGATAACTTTAGTGGCAAATTTGTGTCAATTGGCAAATATTTCATGTCGCATTTATAAAATGGCAAATAATTTGGGATCGAACGGGGTGGCTAGTTCACCCTAGGTTTATAATTTTTTGGTCAAATGCACTTCCATTGACCCAATTTTTTAATTAACTAATTGTATCAATATAAAGATTTGGCCAATAAAATCTACATTTTCCATGTGGTCTATTTAATATTTTCACCCACAATTTTGAAAGTATGTCATAATTGGCATTCATAATTCACTAAAAGCCATAAAAAGTTCTATTTACATAAGGATCTAATTCGCCTCGCATTTTTGGAAACATGTCTCAATACATCGCAATATTCCCCAATTCTATTATAAGTTCATCCCAATGGACAATTCATAAATTGCTTAGAAAATTATAATGTATATGTTTTTTGTAGAGGTTTGATTCACCTTGTATTTACATAAGACGTATTAGAATTAAGTGGGAATCGCCAAATATACAAACCATTTAAAATTCTCGTTAAATTCTCTAAATATGGATTAGTATAAATACAATCAAAAATCAATTTTATTTTTACACAATTTGGTCAGTTTTGAGCTCTTGATTCCAATCAATAGCCAAGTTTCAAACTAGGTTCAAGCAATGTTGCATTGCTGACTAGTGTATGCACCCTAAAATGGTCACCTACACTTTGGGTCCCATTCTTAAATTTATCAATTTCCTGAATCAACACTTGGCAATTTTCAAATCAATTTCCTTGATCAAATCCTAATTCTATCATTTATTCGATTATATTCTATGGATTAACCATTTTATCCTAAGTCTTTATTTAATTAAAAAGAATTCTCTCCCATTTTATAAAATAAAAAGTCCCCATTTTCCTCTTATCCTAAGTTGCACAAATAAAGCATTATTCTAAGAAAAGGCCTTTTTGTCTCACATGGGACACAAAAGTCAACACTTCTTTCTCATTGGAGGAGACTTGTGCACATGGATTGATCCCACTTTCAAACTCCACCCTTGATCAACTCTTTTGCCTCTTAATCTCCATGGTACATTCCTTTTCAATTCCTTTAAAAGGAGAGCTCTCTTCTCATTTTAGGATCCAACTTTTGAATACTAATCTTATGTTGCAGGTTTTCTTGGAGATTTTGGAGCTTTGGAGATCTTCTTGCATCTTAGCTTTCATTCTTGCATTTTAGCTTAACTTCCATGGCATTTCTAGTTTATCTTCCTTTATACTCTAGTTTAGCTCACATAGCTTAATTAGTAAGGACTTGTAATACTTTCATTTTCCTTTCATAGTTTAAGTTGCATTGTTCATTCTTAGCATAGTTGCATTGCATTTTCATTCAAGATTCTTGAAGATATTGGCATTCTTTCCCTTGTCTCATTTGAATCTCCCATTGTGTGGTTTACTAGCAAGGCCATATGCTTCATAGCTCTAGCTGAGAGCAATCTAAATATCTTTGCAACTCCATGCTTAGGGAGCTCTAGGTCGCTTTCTCAAGGTTTCCTATTCATGGATTCTCTTGGAAGTAATGACTTAGAGAAGTGCACGATTTGAGTGTACATTTTTGGCACCTACTGTGGGGCAGAACACTTATGTTTTGTCCTTCATTTTCATGCATTTTCACAAATTTTTTGTCATTGTTTAGCTTGTTGTTTCACCTGTTTCTCTGCATTTTTTCTAATAGAATATCGTACGACAGTTTTTTGTATACCCGTGTGATACTTTACCAGTTAAAGTATCGTACACCCTTGCAGGATTCTGTCACACTGTTATATTACTTTTTGTCGCCTACAAGTAGCACGAAGTATCATTATGAAAAGAAGTATCGCATCTATATACTGTGAAGTATCATGCGATTCTTCTGCTGACAGAACTGTCACCCAGGCCTGGCAATGAGTAATTTTGGTTCTTTCTTGACAAAGATTTGGTTTGATTGCTTGTTGGTTTCAATTTTCTATGTTAGGATAGGGTTCTATTTGCAGATTATATTAGATTTTGATGCACTAATCCTTGTGGGGCTAACAAGTTGTGTTTGTAAGTGTGCCCTAGTTGCTTGCATAAATTGTTAAAAGGAAAGCATGTCAAAGCTTCAAATGCACAAGGGCTACTAATCATTTTTGTAGGGCTGCCCAAAGCATAAAAACAATCAAGTGCTTGTTCATTTCTTTCATTTTAAGTGTGGCATATACTAGTTGTTTCTTTCTTAGGCACTTAATATCTTGTTGTAGGAGTCTTTTGGTGGTAGGAGAGTATGTTCTTCACTCTTGTGGTGAACCAAAAATCTTGACCCACTTCTAGATTTTGAAAGAAAAAGGCTAATTGAACATTTCTTGGTGTGTTTGAGATAGGAGAGTATGCTCTTCACCCTTGTGGTAAACCAGAAATCCCAACCCTCAAAGGTTGATCCACTTCTTGTTTAGTTTAGAATCCTTTAGCGGGCCTACTCTTGAGCAATCAAGAGGAATGACCCAAGTGGGGACAAGCTAATACTGAGCTATTCTGACCCACTATAAAATCAAGGCTATCAAGGACACAAAACCTTGGTAGACGTAGTACTTATCTTTGCTTAGTGTGAGTACTTGTGGGATTGTGACCATGAGGAAAATGCTAAGCAAGAATGCTTAAGGTACTCTTGTGGCCATGAGGTCCGTTACTTGCCGCAAGGTAAGGAGTCCCTTTGGGGAGCAAGAGGGGTATTACGAATGGAAGCCCTTACTAAGAACCATAGATAGAAGCTACCCAATTTTGTCGCTTAACATCTTGGTGCAAGGATTGATCCTAGTGGACTAACCCGGATCACACCAAGATTACTCACCATATGTGGTCCTTTGATTGTGTCATTGACACTTCCATAACAAAGCCAATATCTATTGTGGGCAACCACTTTATGTGAGGCGATGGGACATCAAGTGTGGTCCAAGTTGTTAAGTATTGAGCCTTTGTCCTTCTAGGCTAGTAAGTGCTTGAATTGTCTTTGCTGTGATCTACCCATGTAAACGTTCTTGAACATTAAACATCATGGTAGTGCTCAAGATTTTTCTATTTTGATATCCCAAGTGCTTGTCTTGGCAAGGTTGTTTTTGCCCTTGTGCAAGTGTTTTATGACATGTTTGATCACCTACTATTTGCAAACATATCTGATTATTGTTGTTACTGTGTTTGAAATTGAGATATTCAACTTACCAAACTACAACTTTGACCAATTATCTTTAAAATTGAGATTTGCACACTAACTGGTCAAATATCATGCGATACTGCATAACCCTCACACCACTTGCTTGGATAATATCGCATGCACTACTTGGAAAATATTGCACTGCTTCTTGTGAAATATCGCACTGAAAAATTGTATTGCCCTGTTACCCTGAAAACTATCACACAGATTCATCCTATTGTCTACAATCCAAAGTTGATTCGTTGTCATGTACAGTCCTCCTTGGTCAGTCCAGATCAGATCTTAGGTGCTATGACATGTTTCTCAACATCCAAATGAACTTAAATGGTATCAAGTTGCACCAAATGACTCTTGGTTTTCTCTCTTCCACATCTCCCATGTTTTTCTAGTCTTCCATTCCCATGGGAAACTCTGCCTATCTTCTTGATTCTTTTCCTCTTATTACCTAGTCTACCTTCTTCTATTCATTCCTTCTATCTCTTCTACGCTTGATAACTTTTCTTCCAGAACCATAAATTTCAACTATCTTGTTATGGAACCTCTCTTGAAAATAGATGATCTCGAACTCATTGCTCAATTCGAAGAGTTTTATCCTCCAATAGTCCTTCTAGATATGGCATGGGTGATAAACTTGAGACAAAAATAGAAGCAAGATTGAATGAATCAGATGCCTTTGCTAGGGTCCTTGACATGATCATGTCACAACCTTCTTCCAAACATTTTTCATCTTCTAAGTCTTCTCATCCTTCCTCATCTTCCAAGTCTCACCATGACTCTTCTAAACATTATTCACATTCCTCATTATCCAAGTCTTCTTCCTCCACTAAGTCTTCACTTTCCTCTTCTTCACAATCTCATTCCTCTTCTACTTCTCCCAAGAGTCTTACTTCTCTTCTCAAGACATACCATGATGAGTAATATGATAGCCCTTGTGATACCTCTGCAACAAAGAGTGATACGCCCGTCTTTGATGACTATGATGACTATGATGATGGAAAATGTAGTGATACCTATGACACCTTTATTCCTAAGAGTCCTCCTAGTCATGTGCTCATCCTTACTAGAAATGGGTCGTCACATTGGATAGATCGTGATGGTGATCCATATGATTCTGATTTTGAAAGAGACTTTGATAATTTTTGTGAACAATACTTAGATGATACATCTACTTCTATTGAGGAATATAAAATGTACCATGTGTATGCACCCAAAAATGGTCGCCTAGACTTTGGGCCCCATTTATTTAATTTATCAATCCTGAATTAGTTTTATCAATAATCAATATTTTCAACATTATCAATTTCTTGATTAAATCTTAATTTTGATCATATATTAGATTTTTATCTTTGGATTAACCATTTTATCCTAAGCTTTTATTTACTTAAAAGGAATATTTCCTCCCCTTTTAATAAATAAAAAGCCCCCACCCTTTCCTCTTATCCTAAGTTGCACAAATAAAACATTATTCTTATTTTATAATTAAAAAAAAAGTATTTTTTGTCTCATATGGACACAAAAGTCAACTCTTATTTTCTCATTGGAGGATATTTGTGCACAAGGATCAAGCTTCCATTTTTCTCCACCATTGATTAAGTCTTTTGCCTCTTAATCTCCATGGTCCATTTCTCCTCATTTCTTATAAAAGGAGAGCTCCCTCCTTCATTTGCATATCCATCTCTTTCATGCTAATGTTATGCTGCAGGTTTTTAGGTCATTTGGAGCTTTCTTTGAAGACATTCTACATCCAAGCTTTGAAGACTTGCTTTCATTGTTGCATTACATTCTAGTTGCATATTTTCTTTATTAGTTGCATTGTCATGGCATATTAGCTTAGATTTCCTTTCATAGATTAGCTTCACATAGCTTAATTAGGGGAATTGTAATCCATTGCTATTTCATTTCTTAGTTTAATTTGCATTGTCATTTCATAGACTATTTTGCATCATCATTTAGATTTGCATTGCATTGCATACCTTGATTCCATTTGGGGATATTGACATTGTTGCCCTTATCTTCATTGTGAATCTCTCATTGTGTGGTTGACTAGCAAGGTCACTAGTTTATAGCTCTAGCTGAGAGCAATTTTACAAATCTTGCAACTCCATGCATAAAAAGCTATGAGTCGCTTTGTGAGGCCTCATTGTTGAACAACCTTGCATGTAATGATTCATAGGAATGTGGTCATATTTTCACCATACATTTTTGGTGCCCACCGTGGGGTAGAGTAGCTTAACTTTGTCTTTTATTTTCTGCATTTTGGCAAAAAAATTTGTAAATTTTCAGCTTTATTTTCGGTCTCTAGTTTTTCTGTCTCAGAGTGTTGTGCGACATTTTACCAATGTCATGCGACAGTTCTTTGTACAGCGGCACGACACTTTACCAGTTAAAAGTGTTGCCCCGATTGATAGAAAGTGTCGCATTGTTTGAGGAGTTTTATCGCCTGCTGTAGTGCGAACTGTCGCCTAGAAATAAAGTGTCGCACCTGTATACGGCGAAGTGCCGCATGACATTTTTGGTGACTGTACTGTCACCTGTACCCGATAGTGAGCTATTTTGTTTATCTTGCAAGTTTGGGGTTCTTTGCTATCTTTTTGAAAAAAATTTAAAATTTCAGCGTTTTCAAATCCGTGCCACTCTAGAAAATGGGCACCCATTTTTTTAGAAATTTTCACAAATGGTATCAAAAGTTTAAATGTGATATATCGTTCGAAAGGTCTTTCTCAGCCTAATCCAACCATGCTAGTTTCATTCTCAAATTTTACCATTTGATTAGCTATTTTACTTGTAGATTATCTAATTTTTTATGTGCTAACCATTGTGGAGCTAACAAATTGTGCTTGTAGGTGCTCTCATTGCTTGGAATTTTCCAAAAGAAACACATGTCAAAGAGGGCTACTAATGGTTTTTGCAGGGCTGCCCTAAGCATAAAAACCAAATCAAGTGTTTGTTTAATTGCTTTATTTATTGAGTGCGGCATATACTAATTATTTCATTTCATAGGCACTTAATACCTTGTTGTAAGAATTTTGAGGTGGTAGGAGAGTATGCTCTTCACCCTTGTGGTGAAACAAAAATCTTGACTCATCTTGAGATTTTGAAAGCAAGGGGGTAACTAAATCTTTGCTTGGTGTGTTTGCGTGAAATTTTTGAGATAGGGGAGTATGCTCTTCACCCTTGTGGTGAACCAAAAATCTTAAACCTCAAAAATTGATCTACTCTTTGTTTAGATTTAGAATCCTTTAGCGGGCTTGCTCTTGAGAAATCAAGAGGAACGACCCAAGTGGGGACAAGCTAATACCGAGCTATTCCAACCCACTATAATCTCAAGGCTATCAAGGACACAAAACTTTGGTAGACATAACACTTGTCTTCACTTGATGTGAGTAGCTCATGGGATTGCGACCATGGGGAAAACATTGAGCAAGAATGCTTAAGGTACTCTTGAGGCTGCGAGGTCCTAGTCCTTTATGAGGAGCAAGAGAGGTGTTATGAACAGAAGCCCTTACTACAAACCATTAGTTAAAAGCCACCTTATTTTAGCTGCTTAGCTTCTTGGTGCAAGGATTGATCCAAGTGGACTTACTCGGATCACCCCAAGACACTCACCATATGTGTTCCTTTGGTTGTGTTTTGACACTTCCATCACAACGCCAATATCTCTTGTGGGCAACCACTTGGTGCGAGGCAAGGGAGCATCAAGTTGTGAGCCACATTGCTAAGTAATGAGCCTTGACCTTTTAGGTAGTAATTACTTGAATTATCTTCAATTGTGCTATACCAGTGTAAACGTTCTCAACATTCAAACAAAACGGTAGCATTCATAAGGTTTTCTATTTTGATATCACAAGTGTTTGTCTTGGCAAGGTTTCTTTTGCCCTTGTTCCAAGTGTTTTATGACATGTTCGATCACCTACTGTTTGCAAACTTGTCTTTTACTTGCTGTTACTGCTTGTCAAACTGAGAAATTGCACTATCCAACCTTTGAACTTCATCAAAACGCTTTAAAACTGAGTTTTCACATTCACTAGTCAAGAGTCGCACTTTTGCCTTGAAACTATCACATAGCGAACATTTGTTGTCTACTTGATTTGTGTCATTTTCAGTCTTCCTTCGTCAGTCCAAGTCGGATCTTAGGGGTTATTACATGTTGCTCAATATCCAAATGAATTTCAATGGTATCAATTTTCTCAAAATGACTCTTGGTCACCTTTCTTCCACATCTCTCATATCTTCCTAGTCTCCCATTTTCATCCTTTCTCTTCTTTCTTCATGCTTCTTTCTCTTCTTCCTAAAATTTTCATGTCTTCTTGATTCTTTTCCTCTTATTTTCTAGTCTACCTATTACCCAAAAATGCCTTATCATTCATTTTTGGCCACGGTCCTATTTTTCAAAGAAGTGCTCAAGTGTCGAAAGTCCAGTGTGTTTTCTACCTTTTGGCCTGAAAACTCAGTGTGTTTTCGACCTTCTCTCTGAAGGATCGGTATGTTTTTGACTTTTGATCCAAAAACCCTCTGTATTTTTGACCTTCAAGTGCGCAACTCCAACCAGGCGGGTCCCAGTTCCTCATAGTCGTGCAACTGCAATGGAGATCCGACGGTTGTCGCATAATCTCATGGAATCTTTCAAGCCCATGAGATCATGTGACAATGGTCAGATTAGAATCTCAGTGGGTCAGCATTTTTTGAGTGAGGTGGCATATTTTCCAAGCGCGCTATCGCGACCAGGTGGGTCCCAGTTTGTAACATCACTGCGAGGCCAGTCAGCAGTCAAGCAAACAACGAGGTGGCAGTCAGTGGCTAACATCTTACGGTTGGTCGCATGATCGCATGGGCTCTTTCGAGCCCATGTGACCATGCAACAAACTGTCAACAGTTTCAGTGGTGCCGCCAGCGGTCATCGGGTAGCATCTTCCCCTTGGTCGCATGATCGCATGGGATCTTCCGATCCCATGAGACCATGCGACAAGCCGTTAGCGGTTGCGATGGAGTTCAAGCAGGTGGTCGGCGTAATAGTTCCATGCTAGTCGCATGATCGCATGCGGCTTCCTAACCGCATGCGACCATGCGACAAGCCTCTAGCGGTCAAGTAAAATAGACTTCGACAGCTACTGCTGGGTCCGTGAAAGGTGATGTGTCCACTTCTTAGTGGCTGGCTGGTGGTCAGCAAAGGTTGTTGCGGGCCTGGTAGCATGTGGCCCCGTAGATGCAAGATCTACGGTGGTCACATGTTCACATGGGATCTTCCGATCCCATGCGATCATGCGACCACCGTTGGATTCTAAGGGGGCATTTCCTATGGTGTGGTCATGGGTCCAACCGCGGTGTTCGGTTCCTGTTGGTCTGCGTGGTTGGTAGTTTGGATATTTGGCGGGGCCATGTGTCTTGCGTGGTGATGGTGGATTCAAAGAGTTGTCGCATGATCACATGAGGCTTTTTTAGCTCATGCGATCATGCGACCAGTGTTTTTTCAAGGCGGTGCGACTAGTTTTTCGAGGGCTTTCTTCTAAGGGGGATGTTGCAAGTGCAGGTAGCTAAAAATTTATGACTTTGGAGGCAGTTGCAGTTGGATAGAATTTTGCAGAGATGTTAGGCTACCATTTTGGGTCCTTTCCAGTATCTGATCAGATTTTGAGAGTATTCATGACTCAGTGGGCTTGCAGGGAGGTAGATGGATCAAGGTTGTTGATCTACAGGCAAGATTAGTACAGGCATGGGCACGCAAGGAGAAATATCTGATCGGTTGAGATATTTGCAAAATTATATTTATGATCAGAAGTGACTATTTTAGGGTCAGATTATTTTATGCATATCTATGTAGCCCTAAAAGTTGGACTCCTGCCTGCGTGCAGTGGAGTTTGTATATAACATTTTTTGGAGCCTGTAGTGCTCAGAATTTGCCAATTGTAAAAAGGAAAGTTTCTTTCCCAAAGGTTATTGAAGGCATTCTTTCAGCACCTTAACTTTCTGTAATTGTTAAATTTTCATTGATTGTTCAGATATTGCAAAGCATTTTGTGACATTTTTCCTGTCCTCATGCCTTCTTATGTGAGTTATCTCTTATTGGATTGAAGTTTATGAATGTTATCAATAGAAATTGGGGTTCCTGGTCCCTCTCACTTTCTGTGATTTTGTGTGTTACTATGTCTGATCTGATTTAGATGTTTTGTGGGTATGCTACAGCCCCTAACAGTCTTGTCTCAATCCTACACGAAGTTGTAGGAGTGAATGTTTGTTTGCAGGTCATGGATTGATGTCTAATCCTAAGAGTCTTGTTGTTGTGAAAGAATCTTTCTCTTTCCTTGAACACCCTCTTTTATTTGTAGACCCTTCCATGAAACACTTATGCAAGCCTATTCAGTAAGTTGTGATCTCCCAAACCTAAGCCTCTCATTGGTTTCATTCCTCTATACTAAGATCCAAACCCTAGTTTCGATGCATCACCTAGTAGGTAGATTTGCTTTCTATTATTTCCTTTTCCATGTACTCCTTCTATCCCTTTCCCTCAAAGATTTACTTTCTTGTTTAAGAGCAAATCAGGGTGATTATCCAAGAGGAACCAGCCTAGAATCTAGAGGTCTCATCTCGGTTAGCAAAAGGTCCCACAACCTTGAGATGATTCCCATGTTATACTGGATTATCAAGACCAAGAGAGCTTGAGATCAGAGGTGCAAATTCAGTGTATAACATTTTTGGCATGCCCGGTGGGACAGTAAAGAAGTTCATTTGTTGAAGATCGTGTCATCTCTGATATGCAAATTGCATAATACAGACTTTTGGAGGTTGTTCTATCAAGTATATCTGGCGACTCCACTGGTTTCAAAGATTCAGTCCAACCTTGTTTAAGGTTTATGAGAAAGATCAAGACTAGAAGCTCAAAGCCTACTGGATTTTCAAAGTTGCCCTTGAAAAGAAGCTACAAAGGTAGGTCAACTCAGAGAGAATCTCCTACAAGAAGAGTCCAATCTACACCTCCTAATACTTTAGAGAGGAGACCTTTCCTCTTTCATTTTAGAAGAAGAGGCAGATCTCTGACCAGAGATCTAGAAGAAGAAGAAGATCCAAATCTAGCAAATACAGCTCATATAGTTGTTAATCTTTAGGTTACACCTCCTACAATGGCTAGAAATTTCACCTTTGCACCTTTCAATCAGGGGAGCCCATTAAATTTTGTAGTGCATCATGACGTGCCCTTGGTGGCATTAAAGAGTATACCTAATTTCATAGGGGAGGGACAGACAACAACCTTTGAGCATATAAGAGATGTGACCACCATTTGCAGCATACACAACATTACTCAAGAGGATGTGGCCACCAAATTATTAGCAGCATCTCTGAAAGGTAAGGCTCTAGAGTGGTTTAGAACTTTAACTGTTGGTTTTATTACTTCATGGGATGAATTAGGGGATGCATTAAGCAAGCATTTTGAGGATAAATCAGATAATTTGTCTCTGGTTGAGCAATTAACAACTATAAAGAGAGACCCTCAAGAGCAAATGACAGATTATAATAGTAGATTCCTTAAAACATGGAATAGAATCACAGTCTCTGTAAGGTCATCAGCTGACCATGCCTTCCTGTACTACTTGCAAAGTCTAAATAAATAAATTTATGTCATGATCCAGTCTATGGGTGGTACCACTTTACCCCAAGCCTTTGACACTGCTGTCAGGGCTGAAAATTGTTTGATCCAAGTAGGCATGATACAGAGAAGACCTCCCATGCCTATCTTCCCTAGTCTTCAGCCCATTGCACCTACACAAGTACCCCCATTTACCCCTATTCCCACAATATCAGCACCTCAAGCTAGTACCAGTGGTCAGGAACATGCTGCAACAAATTTCTCCCAAGGGTTGCAAGAGGTGAAGAGTAGTCAGCAAACTAGTATACAAGAAATGACAAACTTGTTGCAGACTCTAACCAAAGAGGTCACAAACTTGAAGAAACAAAACCAAGGCATCAGGCCACCCTTCCAATCACGAGGCCAAAGTCCTAATCAGCAATACCAAAATCAAGGATAGCCTTATCAACAAAATAGGCCACCATACCAAGGAGGCTATCAAGGGAAAAGACAAAATTTTAATCAAAGACCATTCCAACCGTATAACCCTGCACCTCTTAATTCCATAAATCCAGTCAGGGATATGGTTCCTAGTCAAAACAATATGGCCATGGATAATGAATGGTGTTTCCCTTGCAATCAGGCTACGTGTTCTAATGGATGGATGAACCAAGCACTAATGGTTCAAAATGCTTCACAAGCTCAAACAAAAGCTCCTTTTAGTGGGACAACTCCTCAACAAGAAACACAAGAGAATGAGACTACTCTTTTTAATTAGGAGCAACCAGATTTCAATGGAGTCAATGATGAAGCTACTTTTGTTGCCTACACAAGAGCAAAGAGAAGAGCCCAAGACATGGAGAGAGAAGATTATGGTACTAAGGCCACTACAGCAAGTTGCCCCTATCACATCCAAGGAGGCCCCTATCGTCACAAGCAAAGAAGGCCAAGTTCCAAAAGAGGCAGAACCCATCATAGTAAAAGCACAACAAAGAGTACACATTGTGGCACCTTATACTATTGTAGACAACATGAAGAAGGTGAATGTCACCATGTCTATGTGGGACTCTTTGTCTATTCCAGGACAACCTGAAATTTTGGAGAAGGCCATGAGAGAGGTAGCAAATCCTCAACCTGCAAAAGAAACTGCAAAACCAGTGTTGGTCAACATTGATCAAGAAAAGGAGACTCCAACTAGCAACTCCAAGGCCGATACCATGCAAGGTAGGAATTTAAAGCCACCTCCCTTTTACATATCTTTAATTATTGGGAAATCTTTAGTGCATAATTGTATGGTAGATAGTGGAGCTACTAGCACTGTAATGCCCAGGAAAGTGGCTGATCAATTAAGACTTAAATATGAACCCTTCCAAAAGAAGGTTACACAACTTGATGGATCCTTAGTCAATACTATAGGTGTGGCCAAGGATACCAGACTAATTCTCCATGCTAGTCCTAATTTTTCCATTCTCCTTGACATATATATCATAGATCTCCCTGCATTGTTTGTCATATGTTTCTCAAGAGAGTTCACAACCAAGATAGGAGGTTATCTTTCTTCCGACGGATCTCACATGCTCTTTCATACAAGGTATGGTACCAAAGTCACCATTAAATCAGAAGCCTTAGCAATACATCATATAGAGCCATATGTGTCTAATTCCATCAATACTAATTGTCCTATATTTGATGACAATGATTTCCCAACCATTAGTGAAGCAAGCACCAAAATAGAGAATATCCTTGATATTCTCCTAGATGAAAGAACCTTAGAGATCCAAGAGAGTCTTGTTTGGGATTTTGGTTTGGGGAGTTATCTGATTCAAGAAAGTGGAGCCATAGAACCAAGCCTTCTCAAATAATACACTGATTCGAATGATCAGGATAGTCAGGTCTGGTAACTATTTTTTGATGGAGCTAGAAGTAGACATGGTTCTGGTGGAGGTGCTATGCTGGTTTCCCCAAAAGGAGAAAGGTATTATACTACCTTTAGATTCAGTTTTTCCTGCACCAGCAACACTGTAGAGTATGAAAGTCTGGTTAATGGACTAGAATGGGTTAGAAAAAGAGGGCTTAAAGCGTTAAAAGTATATGGTGACAGTGAACTTGTTGTTAGCCAAGTAAGAGGGATGATTGCAACCAAAAATGATGTCATGAAAGCATACAAACATAAAGTTTTGGATGCAATTGAAGATTTTCATGCTTTCAATATCATTGCTATCCCTAGAAAATTAAATCAAAATGATGATAGGTTAGCTGCTATTGGATCTCAGTTTGACATCCCCAATAGCATTTCAAAAGAGGCAGATCAGCAACACATCAAGATTATTGTCAGACCTTCAATTCCTGATAATAATATTAATTGGCAAGTGTTTGACAATGATGAACAAATTCTGCAATTCTTGTTTGAAGATGTCTTTTCAAGGCACAATCAAAAGAGGTTATCACAGAACTATGGTGATCAAGTGATACAACTTAGATCTAATAAGATGCCTAAAGGTCTTGTCACCTTAGAGACTATCTTCAACAAGGATGATGAAGTCAAGAAAAATAAAGCTGGCCTGGTAGTCCAACAGGAACATTGTGCTGAATTAGAGTTGGAACCAGGTAAGAGCCTACAATTTGGAAAAGTAAACACTAATTTAGAAAAGAAAGCTTACACTAAATTATTCAGAGAATTCAGTGATGTTTTTTCATGGAGGTATGGAGACCTCAAGGGTTTTGATCCTACCCTTGCTTAGCACACTATTGAATTGGAGCCTAATGCTAAACTAGTAAGGCAAAAGCAAAGGCCTGTTAATCCCAAGCTTGAACCACTTATGCATAAGGAAGTACTCAAACTAATAGAAAGTGGCATCATCTACCCCATCAAACATACTAGTTGGGTTTCCAACCTTGTTCCTGTCAGGAAGAAGAATGGGGAGCTGAGGTTATGTGTTGATTTCAGGGATTTGAACTGAGCCTCATTAAAAGACTGCCATCCACTACCCTTTATAGAAAAAATTCTACAATGTGTCTCTGGATCCGAGAGATTCTCATTGTTGGATGGCTATTTAGGATACAATCAAATCTTAGTGAAAGAAGAGGATCAATATAAGACTGCATTTACAACCAAGTGGGGAACCATGGCATATCAGAAGATGCCCTTTGGTTTGTCAAATGCAGGTGCTACATTTCAAAAGGCAATGGATATGGCCTTTAAGGGCCTCATGTACAAGTTTGTGCTGGTCTACCTAGATGACATAACTGTCTACTCAAAGCATGCAGTAGACCACATCAGACATTTGAGGTAGATTTTTGAAAGATGCAGAGAATTTGGGATATCCCTTAATCCCAAGAAATGTGTGTTTGTAGTTCATGAAGGAAAACTATTGGGATATGTGGTATCCAAAGAGGGAATTACAGTGGATCCTGAGAGAATTGCAGCCATCTTAGAACTACCATTACCACATCACAAGAAAGGTCTCCAATCTTTCATAGGAAAGATTAACTTTGTTAGGAGATTCTTGCCTAACATTATAGAGTTACTCAAGCCTTTGACGGCCATGTTGAGGAAAGGTTCAACCTTCAGTTGGACCAAAGAAGGAAAAGTTAACTTCCAAGCTATTAAAGAAGCCTTAACAGAAGCTCCTTCTCTCCTAAACCCAAATTTTAGTAAGGAGTTTATCCTTTATGCTTATGGGGGTCATGATGCCATATTTGCAATGTTGACTCAAGAAAATGCTGAAGGATTGGAGCAGCCTATTGCTTTCTTTAGCAAAGGTTTAGAAGAGTATGAACAAGATACTCTTTTGTAGAAAAACATGTTCTTGCTATGGTAAAGAGCCTCAAAAAATTCAGACATTTGTTGACCCATAGCAAAGTGCATTTGATGGTTACTCATCCAAGTGTCAAAGAATTTTTGCTTTCTAAGGACCTAAATGAAAAAAGAGCTGGTTGGATCACTAAGGTGATGGAATATGACATAGATATTTAGACTACCAAGCTAGTTAGAGGAAGAGGTCTTTGTGAGCATTTGGTAGAAGATGGAAGTTCAAAGAAATTGGAATACATAGATGCATCTCTGGTGGTGCATTCTACAGGAGAGCAAGCCAAGGCAACTAGCTGGTTGGCTAATATGATCAATTATTTGAAGACAGGACAATATCCTACAGGCCTAGATTTGGCAAAAAGGAGGTATTACAGGTTACAATCTGTTCCTTTTGTGCTGATAGATGAAATTATTTTTAGAAAGGATCACAATGGTGTCCTTCTAAGATGCATAGATTTAGAAAGGGTTGCAGATGTCTTATTTGAGTTTCATGATGGAGCTTCTGGTGGCCATTTCTCTCCTAGGACTACAGCTTTTAAAATCATGAGGGTTGAATACTATTGGTCATCTATCTTCAAAGATAGTCATGATTATGTTAGAAGATGCATCAAATGTGCTATTTTTGCAGGGAAAGAAAGATTTGCAACTCTGCCCCTATAGCCAGTCAAAACAAAGCAACCCTTCATGAAGTGGGGTATAGATTTCATTGGCATGATTAACCCTCCATCTAGTGCAGGACACAAGTGGATAATCACTGCAACTGATTATTTCACTAGGTGGACAGAGGCAGTTGCTTTAAAAGAAGCTAATGAGAATGTTGTTTTAAGTTTTTATGATGACATCATTCATAGATTTGGCATTCTAGATTCTATAGTTTCAGACAATGCATTAGCATTTACAGGCCTCAAAGTCTCAGAGTGGGCAGTCAAGAAGGGCATCTATCTGAATACAAGTTCTAATTACTATCCTCAAGAGAATGGTTTGGCAGAATCAACAAATAAGAATCTGATTAGAATAATCAAAAACACCCTGCAAGACAGTCAGAGGGACTGGCATACTAAATTGAGATCTGCCTTGTGGTTAGATAGAATTACTCCAAAGAAAATTATTGGTAGTTCCCCATACATGTTGGTGTATGGTAGAGAGGCTAAGTTATCTATTTCAACTGAATTACTAGCTTTGGACTTGGCCACTCAGTATGTCTTGTTTGAAGAAAGTGATCCTATGCAAATCAGATATGCCCAGTTGATGGAGCTAGAAGAGATTAGAGATAAATTAATGCAAGATATGACATTCCATCAGAGTCAAACAAAGAGAAGCTTTGATAAAAGAGCCAGGGTCAGAAACTTCAAGGTTGGAGATGTAGTTCTCAAATGGGATGAGTTCAGGTCAAAACCTAGCAAGCACACAAAGTTTGATTCCTTTTAGGGTGGACCATTTGTTATAACAGAGTCTAGAGGATCTAATGCTTTTCAGCTTTCAACCCTTGAAGGAGATGCCCTGCCAATCTCAGTGAATGGTTTCCACTTGAAGCCTCGCTTTGAGGTTAATCCCTCTTTGTAGGTCCTTCTTGTAAATTCTTGTAAATATGTTTCTTGCTTTCTTTCCCTGCTTTCTAGGTTAGTTCATGTTTCCCAAGAAGTGCATGTGCACAGGTTTGTCTTTTGGTTCAGTTTTATCTCTCCACCAAGTTTTCATGCTCAAAATGACCCCATGCCCAATGGATTGTTAAGGCAACTGGTCTAAATGTCTAGCAGGCTAACATCCCGTAGAAGTCACCAAAATGTTACCCAAAAATTCCCTATCATTCATTTTTGGCCACGGTCCTATTTTCCAAAGAAGTGCTCAAGTGTCAAAAATCCAATGTGTTTTCTGCCTTTTGGCCCAAAAACCCAGTGTGTTTTCAACCTTCTCTCTGAAGGCTCAGGATGCTTTTGACTTTCGGTCCAAAAACCCTCTGTGTTTTTGACCTTCAAGTGCGCAACTCCGACCAAGCGGGTCCCAGTTCCTCATAGCCGTGCAAGTGCAGTGGAGATCCGATGGCTGTCGCATAATCTCATGGAATCTTTCGAGCCCATGAGATCATGCGACAATGGTTAGATTAGAATCTCAGTGGGTCCACATTTTTTGAGTGAGGTGGCATATTTCCCAAGCGCGTTATCGCGACCAGGTGGGTCCCAGTTTCTAACGTCACTGCAGGGCCAGTCAACAGTCAAGCAAACAACAAGGTGGCGGTTTGTGGCTAACATCTTACGGTTGGTCACATGATCACATGGGCTCTTCCGAGCCCATGCGACCATGCAACAAACCATCAACGGTTTCAGTGGTGCCGCCAGCGGTCATCGGGTAGCATCTTCCTGTTGGTCGCATGATCGCATGGGATCTTCCGATCCCATGCGACCATGCGACAAGCCGTTAGCGGTTGCGATGGAGTTCAAGCAGGTGGTCAGCGTAATAGTTCCATGCTGGTCACATGATTGCATGCAGCTTCCTAACTACATGCGACCATGTGACAAGCCTCTAGCGGTCAAGTAAAATAGACTTCGGCAGCTGCTGGTGGGTTCGTGAAAGGTGATGTGTCCACTTCTCAGTGGCTAGCTGGCGGTCAGCGAAGGTTGTTGTGGGCTTGGTAGCATGTGGCCCTATAGATGCAAGATCTACGGTGGTCTCATGTTCGCATGGGATCTTCTGATCCCATGCGATCATGCGACCACCATTGGATTCTAAGGGGGCATTTCCTGTGGTGTGGTCGTGGGTCCAGCCAAGGTGTTCGGTTCCTATTGGTCCATGTGGTTGGCAGTTTGGATATTTTCCGGGGCCATGTGTCTTGCGTGGTGATGGTGGATTCAAAGAGCTTGTCGCATGATCACATGAGGCTTTTTTGGCTCATGCGATCATGCGACCAGTGTTTTTTCAAGGTGGTGCGACCAGTTTTTCACAGGCTTTCTTCTGAGGGGGATGTTGCAAGTGCAGGTAGCTAAAAATTTATGACTTTGGAGGCAGTTGCAGTTGGATAGAATTTTGCAGAGATGTTAGGCTACCATTTTGGGTCCTTTCCAGTATCTGATCAAATTTTGAGAGTATTCATGACTCAGTGGGCTTGCAGGGAGGTAGATGGATCAAGGTTGTTGATCTGCAGGTAGGATCAGTACAGGCATGGGCACGCAAGGAGAAATATCTGATCGGTTGAGATATTTGCAGAATTGTATTTATGATCAGAAGTGACTATTTTAGGGTCAGATTATTTTATGCATATCTATGTAGCCCTAAAAGTTGGACTCCTGCCTGCATGCAGTGGAGTTTGTATATAACATTTTTTGGAGCCTGTAGTGCTCAGAATTCGCCAATTGTAAAAAGGAAAGTTTCTTTCCCAAAGGTTATTGAAGGCATTCTTTCTGCCCCTTAACTTTTTGCAATTGTTAAATTTTCATTGATTATTCAGATATTGCAAAGCATTCTGTGACATTTTTCCTGTCCTCATGCCTTCTTATGTGAGTTATCTCTTATTGGATTGAAGTTTATGAATGTTGTCAATAGAAATTGGGGTTCCTGGTCCCTCTCACTTTCTGTGATTTTGTGTGTTACTATGTCTGATCTAATTTAGATGTTTTGTGGGTATGCTATAGCCCCTAACAGTCTTGTCTCAATCCTACACGGAGTTATAGGAGTGAATGTTTGTTTGCAGGTCATGGATTGATGTCTAATCCTAAGAGTCTTGTTGTTGTGAAAGAATCTTTCTCTTTCCCTGAACACCATCTTTTGTTTGTAGACCCTTCCATGAGACACTTATGCAAGCCTATTCAGTAAGTTGTGATCTCCCAGACCTAAGCCTCTCACTGGTTTCATTCCTCTATACTGAGAGCCAAACCCTAGTTTCAGTGCATCACCTAGTAGGTAGATTTGCTTTCTGTTATTTCCTTTTCCATGTACTCCTTCTATCCCTTTCCCTCAAAGATTTACTTTCCTATTTAAGAGCAAATCAAGGTGATTATCCAAGAGGAACCAGCCTAGAATCTGGAGGTCTCATCTCGGTTAGCAAAAGGTCCCACAACCTTGAGATGATTCCCATGTTATACTAGATTATCAAGACCAAGAGAGCTTGAGATCAGAGGCGCAAATTTAGTGTATAACACTACCTTCTTCTATTCATCTATTCATTTCTTCTACACTTGATTCCTCCTCTTCTAGAATCATGAATTTCAACTATCTTGTTAAGGAACCTCTCTTGAGAATAGATGATCTTGAACTCATTACTCAATTTGAAGAGTATCTTTATTCCTCTAATAGTCCTTCCAAATATCTCATGGGTGACAAACTTATAGCAAAAATTTAAAAAAAAAAAATTAAATCAGATGCCTTTGCTATGATCATAGACATGATCATATCACAACCTCCTTCTTCTAAATGTTCTTCATCATCTAAGTTTTCTCATTCTTCCTCATCTTCCAAATCTTATCATGACTCTTCTAAACATTATTCGAATTCCTCATTATCCAAGTCTTCTTCTTCCACTAAGTCTTCAATTTCCTCTTCTTCACGATCTCATTCTTCTTCTACTTCTCACAAGAGTCTTACTTCTTTTCAGAAGACATACCATAAAGAGCAACGTGATAGTCCTTGTGATGTCTCTTCCACAAAGAGTGATACACCCACCTATGATGACTATGATGACTATGATGATGGACAGTGTAGTGATGCCCATGAAATTTCTATTCCTAAGCATCATCCTCGTGGTACACTTTTGATTTCTAAGGGGGAGTTGTATTGGGTAGACTGTGATGGTGATCCATATGACTCTAAATTTGAAGAATTCTTTGATGATTTTTGCGAACAATACAATATTCCTACTGAAGAAGAGAAAATCTACTGCGCTGATTTCAAATGTCAAAAGAATCTCTCCTCTAAAAGTTCTCATGCTAAAAATAAAGGTTGCACTCTCAAGCAAGATCATATTAATGTTGAACATTTGTCTTGTGATGGTTCCCTTCCATCCTCTACTTCCTCCAATACCCACACACTTCCTAAAGCTTCTAAGTCTTCCAAATCTTTCATAAATCCTTCATCCAACAAAGATCCTAAGGCTTTCCATGCGGTTCCCTATAGTTATTCTCAAGGGCCACCTCTTAAAGATACTCAAGCTAACCTTCACTTGGCTGCAAATACTTTCAATAATGCTAAACTGAAAGATCTTAAGCCTTCATCTGCTATACTGCCTACTTCAGCTAATTCTTCACCATCTCTTCTAAAGTCTTCCATACAATCCCAACATGCTTCCTTGTCCTTAGAAGTGGCTCCATGTCAAGAGGACTTTAAAAATGATAAAGAAAAAAATATAAATAAAGATCAAGATCAGGAACCCTCCATATCATCCAATTCTCTTCATGATGTATCTCCTTCATTTCATGGTTCTTTTGATCCTCTACGCTCTTCCGCATTCATTCCCCCATCTCCTAAGCAAGATCAAGCTACTACTTACACCGTTGAGCTTATTGATAATCAAAATAACCTTACCACACTTGCGCTCTCCAAAGATGAGACTTCCATTAAGGTTATTGAAAATGATGTTGTTACTTCCAATGATAAGCCTATTCAAAATCAAGAGAAAAATTCTATGCTTGTGCTATCCAAAGATCCTTGTCAAGATCAAAGTCTTCCATCTTCTTGTTCTACCACTCCATGTTCACTTTCACTTTCTACTCTTCCTAAGTCTTCGTAAGCTTTGAATGATCCTATCAAAAAAACTGCTCCTATTCAAGATGTCTAGGATCCTATTGAAAATTCTAATTCTCACTCTAAAGATCTTGATATCCTTGGTTGTGATATAGATGTTGATGAACTTATTGATTATCCTTTTGCATCTTCCACTTCCATCCTTGGACCTCTCCCACCACTACTAAGGGCTTCATGTCTTCCTTCCATCTTGGGTCCTTATGTCCCTTCACTTTCCCCTCCTAATTCTCCTAATTCATCATCCATTTTGGGTCCTTACATCCCTCCATCTCCTATCTTCCCTCAAGATCAACATAGATGCATACCCTTGAATCATTTTCATCCATCCACCCATCTAAACCAATCGTATTTTCCTTCTTCTTCTACAAGTCTCAAGTCTTTTGGAAGTAACTTGAATGTTCAATACAAGAAAAAGAAGCAATACAAGAATCCATCAAAAAAGAAGATCACCATGTCTCCTCTAATCGACATGGAGGTATAAAGTCAAAAGAGATATCTAAGAAGAAAACTACAAGACAAGTATGGGTTCCAAAATCTATCATTCAAGATAGTCTCTCTAAATCATCAAAATGAAATAAAAATCCTAAGACTATATGGATTCCAAAGTCTCTCTTGAAAGAGTCTAATATTGAACAAAAAGTGAAGTTGACATTCAAGCTTCCAAAGGCTTCCACTTTATCTTTTTCCAAAAATATTCTTCCATTCCATGCACCTAAACCGCAACCTCTGCTAAACATTCACCATATTCCTTCATTCAAGTTTCCTCCACCCTCTCACCACCCTTCAAGTTGTGTGTTGATGTTGATCTTGCCTTCCTTTTCATCTACCCTTTCACAATCCTTCCATTCATTATCCTTCTACCTTCTATCTTTTTCTTCATTTTCCTATTCCCCATATCTTCCAACCTCACTCGCTTTGCATAAAAACTTTATCCTCCATTTTTTTCTTCCATCTTCCTTTCCCTATCAGCATCTTTGAGCATATCATTTTGAATCATTGGCATATTATGGTTTATCCTTTCAAGGAGCATTATCTGAAAAGCTTGCCTTCTTCCAACAAAGACAAAATTCAAAAAAAGAAAAAGAAAAAACAAATAAAATGAAAAAATTGAAAATTTACCATCGTGAAAACTTGGAAATAGGCACCTTGGTAGCAAAAGTAAAGAGAAATAAATTTGTCTTATGGTGAAAACCACTCCCTTGTGGTGCCTTGGATAAGTACAGTGATGAAAACCTGGCAATCAGGCATCATGCGTAGTTCTTCTACATTTTTCATCAATTCCATCTTCTCTCTTTGATCTTGACAAGGTTGAATTATACACGAACATTTAGCTATCTTGTGAGCTATCTTACGATGATCTTGCTCTCATTCCTTCATGTTTAGCCTTCATATTCATTTTCCTCCATTTATTCTAGCTTTTCGCTATCCTTTTCCCCTTTGGTCTTGATCTAATAAAAAAGAGTAAAACACGATGCTATGAAGTCTCTTGACATGTCTACTCCTTTGGACTGCATCTTTTCCTTCTTTTGCAATGCACTTTTGTGACTTATCCTATGCTGGCCTTTCATTGCTTGTCTGAATATGCTTTTCATGACATTTTTTTCCCTAGCTTGGGTACTCTTGAGGAGTTTTCCTTTGAGGATTTCTTCCCTCCATTCACCTTCATTCTATTTTCCTCCATCTCTTTCACCAGCTTGCTCATCCTTCTTGTCCTCCACCTTGCCACATTTTGGGACTACACGATGTAATCTTGCTTAGGAGTTTGATGTTCGTTATGTTTGGGGGCATCCTTTGTATATATCTTATTGATCCTAAAAAAAATTCTAAAAAAATTCATATATGATGCTGAAAAAAAAATCTTAAAAAGCATATAAAGTCCTGAAAAAAAATAAAAAATAAAAAAAATCTCCAAGTGGTGAAAACCTGGAAACGGGCGCTACTTGAGGCCTTTGCACTCCTATTTGTTAAGCATGCGTCCTCAACATTGAGCCTTTCACCATCATACCTTGACCTTATTTGGCATAGTCTGGAATTGGTCTTTATCTTTGTCTAGGGGGCATAACTGTTAGCATAGGTCCTTCAGGTGCGTTTGTCTATTGGGGCATTTCACAACAGGTATTTTTCAACACCACCCCAAATAGTGTTTTTCAACACTACCCTTGCGTCGAGTGTTTCTTAACACTTATCAGATGTCTTACCCAATAGTCCAAGTGTAATGTGATATTTCTCATTGGCAGATGCGATGATCAGAGTCTGACTCTATGACCAACACACGCACTTAAACAATCAACTTGTTGAGATATGTTGACTTTATTTTTTCTTTGTGTGTTGTCTATGAGGATTTCTTTGATGAGTGGTCTCTCCCTAAGAAGTTTTCGATGATGCACAGCTAGGGGAATGAGGGTATGAGAACATGTTTTATTTCTTTATCTGCTTGTGGGTATATTTTGTTGGTCCTAATTGACATGAGCATTTTATGCTAGTCTTACTTGACACTATGAATTGACAAGGTATTATCCTTGACTATTTTGTGAGTGCATGCTTCTAGTTATCTGACTTTCATGTGTCTTGATACAAGAATAATCTCGCAATATCAAACTTAGGTGATCTCGTTGTACTAGTCATCTTGACCTACATGTCTTTGATGCCTAGGTGAGATTCTCACATTTTTATCTGATAAAGATCATATTCATATTCACATAGCTATGCTAGTGTGCATTGTATGATCTTACGGTGCTACCTAATGTTCAATGATGATAATTAGATGTCTATAGGTGTTGTGACCTTGCAAGTCAACCACTTTTCATAGTAGTTTTCATTTCTAGGTTCATGATTAGTTTAGTTTTGCATTTTGCATATGGAGAGAGCTCTCCTTTTCATCATTCACAGACTGGTCGGTCAACTATGTTCACCTTTTGCTTCTTCTTGATCATACCTTTCACTTCTTGTCTTTCACATCACATCTTTTTCTATTCTTATAGCATTTTGAATTTTTGACCTAATTTTCAAAACACCTTGGAATTGCGTGAAAATTGCACCCTTGGCTAATTTCAACATCTTGGATTCATTTTTGAACTCGAAATCAAAATTCAAGGTCATCTTTATAGTCAAAATCGCATCTCAAAATTTTCTTTTTCTTCTGTACAGTTGACTGACATTTTGAGGCATAATTCTTTGATCTTTGATGGGATTTCTTCCTTTTCATGTATTTCAAACTTCTAGTCTTTCATTCGCCCTCTTCTTTTCTTCTAATTCATCACTGGGGAATGTTTCATTGCTTAATGGTTATCTTATCGACCTTATCTTCGATTGTGATTGATTATGATTTGATCAAATCTTTATCAGTTTGTTGTTCCTCTCTACCTGATTTCGATTTCGATTCCGAAGGGGCAGTATTTATGGGATTCTCATCCCCGATTCCTTGATTTTTTTGATTCAGACATCTTTTGTGAGCTTTTTCTCAAATTTGAGATTCTTATCTCTTACTTTGAATGTGATCCCGAATCGACCTCATGTTCAAAGGCCTTTGTTTATGCTTTGTCTAGATGTGATCCCGAATCGACCTCATATCTGAGTTGTTTTGTGATCCCAAATCGATCTCACATTTCAACTTCATTCTTTGACTACATGTGATCCCAAATCGATCTCACATTAGTCAAAGAGGGACAAATGTATGCACCCAAAAATGGTCGCCTAGACTTTGGGCCCCATTTATTTGATTTATCAATCTTGAATCAGTTTTATCAATAATCAATATTTTCAACATTATCAATTTTTTGATTAAATCTTAATTTTGATTATATATTAGATTTTTATCCTTAGATTAACCATTTTATCCTAAGCTTTTATTTACTTAAAAAGAATATTTCCTCCCCTTTTAATAATAAAATGTCCCCACCCTTTCCTCTTATTCTAAGTTGCACAAATAAAATATTATTTTTATTTTATAAAAAGAGAAAAAGTATTTTTTGTCTCATATGGACACAAAAGTCAACTCTTATTTTCTCATTGGAGGATATTTATGCACAAGGATCAAGCTTCCATTTTTCTCCACCATTGATTAAGTCTTTTGCCTCTTAATCTCCATGGTCCATTTCTCCTCATTTCTTATAAAAGGAGAGCTCCCTCCTTCATTTGCATATCCATCTCTTTCATGCTAATGTTATGCTGCAGGTTTTTAGGTCATTTAGAGTTTTCTTTGAAGACATTCTACATCCAAGCTTTGAAGACTTTCTTTCATTGTTGCATTACATTCTAGTTGCATATTTTATTTATTAGTTGCATTGTCATGGCATATTAGCTTAGATTTCCTTTCATAGATTAGCTTCACATAGCTTAATTAGGGGAATTGTAATCCATTGCTATTTCATTTTTTAGTTTAATTTGCATTGTCATTTCATAGACTAATTTGCATCATCATTTATATTTGCATTGCATTGCATACCTTGATTCCATTTGGAGATATTGGCATTGTTGCCCTTGTCTTCATTGTGAATCTCTCATTGTGTGGTTGACTAGCAAGGTCACTAGTTTATAGCTCTAGCTGAGAGCAATTTTACAAATCTTGCAACTCCATGCATAAAGAGCTATGAGTCACTTTGTGAGGCCTCATTGTTGAGCAACCTTGCATGTAATGATTCATAGGAGTGTGGTCATATTTTCACCATACACCGTGCTGATTTGAAATGTAAATATTATAAGAATCTCTCCTCTAAGAAATATCATGCTGAAAATAAAGATTACACTCTCAAGCAAGATTATGTTAATCATGGACCTTTGTCTTGTGATGGTTCCCTTTCATCCCCTACTTCCTCCAATACCCATACATTTCCTAAAGCTTCCGTGTCTTCCAAATCTTTCACAAATCCTTCATCCAACAAAGATCCTACTACTTTTCATGTGGTTCCCTATAGTTATCCTCAAGGGCTACCTCTTAAAAAAACTCAAGCTAACCTTCACTTGGCTTCAAATACTTTCAATAATGCTAAACCTAAAGAGTCTAAGCATTTACACATTATAATGCCTACTTCAGCTAGTCCTTCACCATCTCTTCCAAAGTCTTCCATACAATTTCAACAAGCTCCCTTGTCCTTAGAAGTGGCTCCATGTCAAGAGGAATCTAAAAATGATAAAGAAAAGAACATAAAGAAAGATCAAGATCAAGAACCCTCCATGTCATCCAATCCTTTTCATGATGTCTCTTATCCATTTCATGGTTCTTTTGATCCTACACGCCCTTTCTCATTCATTCCACCATGTCTTAAGTCTTCTCCTAGCTACTACTTACACTGTTGAGCTTATTGACAATCAAAATAACCTTACTCCACTTGCGCTTTCTAAAGATGATACTTTCATTAAGGTTATTAAAAATAGTGTTGTTACTTCCAATGTTAAGGCTATTGAAAATCAAGAGAAAAATTATACGCTTATGTTATCCAAAGCTCCTTGTCAAGATCAAAGTCTTCCATCTTGTTCTACCACTCCATGTTCGCTTCCACTTTCTACTCTTCCTAAGTCTTTTCAAGCTCCGAACAATCCTATCAAAGAAGTTACTCATATTCAAGATGGTCATGATCCTATTGTAAATCCTAATGCTCACTCTAAAGATGTTGATATCCTTGGTTGTCATATAGATGTTGATGAACTTATTGATTATCCTTTTATATCTTCCACATCCATCCTTGGACCTCCTCCACCAATACTAAGGGCTTCACATCTTCCTTCCATCTTGGGCCCTTATGTCCCTTCACTTTCCCCTCTTAACTCTCCTAATTCATCATCCATCTTAGGTCCTTACGTCCCTACATATCCTATCTTTCCTCAAGATCAACATAGATGCATACCCTTGAATCCTTCTCATCCACCTACCCATCTAAACCAGTCATATCCTCCTTCCACAAGTCCCAAGTCTTTCAGAAGTAACTTGAATGTTCAATACACAAAACAGAAACAATTCAAGAATCCATCTAAAAAAGAAAATCACCATGTCTTCTCTAATCGACATAGAGGCATAAAGTCGAAAGAGATATCTAAGAAGAAAACTACAAGACAAGTATGGGTTCCAAAATCGATCATTGAAGATATTATCTCTAAATCATAAAAAAGAAATGAAAAGCCTACAGCTATATGGATTCCAAAGTCTCTCTTAAAAGAGTCTAATGTTGAGAAACAAGTGAAGTTGACATTCAAGCTTCCAAAGGCATCCACTTCATCTTCTTCCAAAAATGTTATTCCATTCCATGCACCTAAACCGCAACCTCTGCTATCCATTCACCATATTCCTTCACGCATTCCTTCATTCACATTTTCTCCATCCTCTCGCCACCCTTCAAGGTGTGTGTTTATGTTGATCTTGCCTTCCTTTCCATCTACCCTTTCACAATCCTTCCATTCATTATCCTTCTACCTTTTATCCTTTTTCCTCGTTTGCCTATTCCTCCTATCTTCCAACCTCACTCACTTTACATAAAACCTTATCCTCCATTTTTCTCTTCCATTTTCTTTTCCCTATCAACATCTTTGATCATATCATTTTGAATCATTGGCATATCCTGGTTTATCGTTTCAAGGAGCATTATCTAAAAAGCTTTTCTTTTTCCCCCCAAAAATTTTTTTTTAAAAAAAAGAACAAATTGAAAATGTGCCTTGGTGGAAACCTTGAAACATGTGCCTTGGTAGCAAAAGTAAAGAGAAATAAATTCATCCTATGGTGAAAACCACTCCCTTGTGGCACCTTGGATAAGTACCGTGATGAAAACTTGGCAATCAGGCATCATGCATAGTTCTTCTGCATATTTCATCCATTCCATCTTCTCTCTTTGATCTTGACAATGTTAACCTATACACGAACATTTGGCTATTTTGTGAGCTATCTTACGATGATCTTGCTTTCATTTCATTCATGTTTAGCTTTCATATTTATTTTCCTCCATTCATTCTAGGCTTTCGTTATCTTTTTCCCCTTTGGTCTTGATCTAATTAAAAAAAAATTAAAACATGATGCTATGAAGCCTCTTGACATGTCTACTCCTTTGGACTGCATCTTTTCCTTCTTTTACATTACCCTTTTGTGACTTATCCTATGCTATCTTTTCATTGATTGTCCAAATATGCTTTACATGACATTTTTTTTGCTTGGGTACTCTTGAGGAGTTTGCCATTGAAGATTTCTTCCCTTCATTCTCCTTCATTCTCTTGTTTTATGTATCTTCCACCAGCTTGCTAATCCCTCTTGTCCTCCACCTTGCTAGACATTAGGGCTACACGATGTGATCTTGCTTGGGAGTTTGATGCCCATTCTGTCTGGGGGACTCCTTTGTACATATTTATTGATCCTGAAAAAAATCCAAAAAATGATATATTGTTAAAAATTCTAAAAAATTAAAAAAGTCAAAAAATCTGCCAAGTGGTGAAAACTTGGAAACATGCGCTACTTGAGGCCTTTGCACCCTTGTTTCTTAGCACGCGTCCTCGACACTTGGCCTTTCTCCATCATCCCTTGTCCTTGTTGCCTTGGTTTGGAATTGGTCTTTGTTTTTATCTAGGGGGCATAACTGTGTTAGCTTTGGTCTTTTGGATGTGTTAGTCTTTAGGACACCTTGCAAACAGTGTTTTTCAACACCACCCTAATTATGTTTTTCAACACTTCCCTTGTTTCAAGAGTTTCTTAACACTTATCAGATATCCTACCTATAGTCTAGAATGATACGATATTTCTCACTGGCGAATGCAATACTCAAAGTTTGACTCTATGACCTACACACACACACACACTTAAACACTTGACGCACTGAGACTTGCTTGACTTTATTTCTTTGTGTGCTATTTATGATGATTTCTTTGCAGAGTGTTCTCTCCCTAATAGTTTTCGATGATGTCGAGCTAGAAGATTAGGGACATGAGGACATTTTTTATCTATTTTCTACCTGTGGGTATATTTTGTTGATCCTAACTGTCATGAGCATTCATGCTTGTTCCACTTGACACTTGGATCTACAAGGTATTATCTTTGACTATTCTCCGCAAGTGCATGCTTGTAGTTGTATGCACCCTAAAATGGTCGCCTAGACTTTGGGCCCCCATTCAACAATTTATCAAATCCCTGAATCAATATTTTCAAAAATCAACATTTTTCAATAATATCAATTTCCTTGATCAAATCCTATTTTATCATTTATTCAATTATTCTTTGGGCTAATCATTTTATCCTAAGTCTTTATTTATTTAAAAGAAATATCTTCTCCCCTTTTAATAAATAAAAAGCCCCACCTTTTCCTCTTATCCTAAGTTGCACAAATAAAGCATTATTCTTATTTTATAAAAAGAAAAAAAGAGCTTTTTGTCTCATATGGACACAAAAGTCAACTCTTATTTTTCCATTGGAGGATATTTGTGCACATGGATTGCTCCTCTTTCAAGCTCCACCCTTGATTAAATATTTTGCCTCTTAATCTCCATGGTCCATTCCTTTTCATTTCCTATAAAAGGAGAGCTCTCTTCTTCACTTTCATATGCATTTTTTAATACTAATGTTATGCTGTAGGTTTTCTAGGTCACTTTGGAGCTTTTAAAGATTTGGAGCATTCTTGGCTTTTGCATCTACATTCAATTCTTAGTTTCATTCTTGCATAGTAGATTCATGTTTATGCTTTCATAGTTTAGATTTCCTTTCAAGCTTTAGAATAACTCATCTAGCTTAACTAGGAAGGCTTTGTAATACTTGCATCTTTCCTTTCATAGTTTAGCTTGTTCTTTCATTTCCATAGCTTAGTTTTCACTTTCATTCATAGTATAGCATTGCATTGCATTTCATAGTGATTCTTGGGGATATTGGCATTCTTGCCCTTGTCTTCATTTGAATCTCTCATTGTGTGGTTGACTAACAAGGTCATTAGCTTAATAGCTCTAGCTGAGAGCAATTTTAATAATCTTGCAACTCCATACATAAAGAGCTCTAGGTCACTTTCTAAAGTTTTCCATTCATGGATTTCTTTGGATATAATAACTTAGAGAAGTGCACCATTTGATTGTGTACATTTTTGGCACCCACCGTGGTGCAATTTTTGCGCAATTTTGAGGTGTTTTGAAAATTGGTCAAAAAGTCAAAATGCTATAAAAGGGGGTAGAAAAGGTCATTTTCAAATTCATATATGATGATAAGATTAACCCCTTGTGATGATAGGAAATAGAAAATAATGTTATGTGAAAGATAAGGAGCGAAAGACATGATCGAGAAAAAGTGAAAGGTGAGTGCAATTGACCAACAAGTCCGTGAAAGAAAAAGGAGAGATCTCTCCATATGCAAGATGCAAAACTAAACTAACATGAACCTAAAAATGCAAGCTACTATGAAATGTGGTTTACTTGCAAGGTTACAAAACTATTAGTCTCTAATATTCATCATCGAGCATTATTGATAGCGTCGCAAGATCATACAATGCACACGAGTATGACTATGTGAATCTGAATATGATCGATATCAGATAAATATGTGGGAATCCCACCTAGGCATCAAGGACATATAGGTCAAGATGACTAGTGCAGTGAGATTTCCTAAGTTTAGTATAGCAAGATTATACTTGCATCAAGACACAAGGAAAGTCAAGATGACTACAAGTATGCACTTGCAAAATAGTCAAGGATAATACCTTGTAGACCCCAATGTTAAGTGGAACAAGCATAAATGCTAATGATAGTTAAGATCAACAAAATATACCCATAAGTAAAAAAAGCAATAAAACATGTCCTCATGCCCCTAGTCTTCTAGCTATGCATCATCGAAAACTATCTTTGGGAGAGAACACTTATCAAAGAAATCATCATAGATAGCACACAAATAAAACAAAGGGAAACCCTTTTACCCCCTTTTATAGCATTTTGACTTTTTGACCAATTTTTAAAACACCTCAAAATTGTGCAAAAATTGCACCCCTAGCTATTGACTATGATTGTGTACACACCCGTCTTTGATGACTATGATGACTATGATGATGGACACACCCATCTTTGATGACTATGACTATGATGACTATGATGATGGACAATGTAGTGATACCTATGACACCTCTATTCCTAAGAGTCCTCCTAGTCATGTGCTCGTGCTTACTGGAAATGGGTCGTCACATTGGATAGATCATGATGGTGATCCATATGATTCTGATTTTGAAAGAGACTATGATGCTTGTTGTGAACAATATGATACATCTACTACTACTAAGGACTATAAAATGCACTGCACTAATTTAAAACATAAATATTACAAGAAGCCTTCCTCTAAGAACTCTCATGCTGAAAATAAAGATTACACTCTCGAGCAAGATCATGTTGATGATAGACCTTTGTCTTGTGATGATTCCCTTCCATCCCCTACTTCCTCCAATACCCATACATTTCCTAAAGATTCCAAGTCTTCCAAATCTTTCACAAATCCTTCATCCAACAAAGATCCTAATACTTTTCATGCAGTTCCTTATAGTTATCCTCAAGGGCTACCTCTTAAAGAAACTCAAGCTAACCTTCACTTAGCTGCAAATACTTTCGATAATGCTAAACCTAAAGAACTTAAGCCTTCATTCGCTATAATGCATACTTCAGCTAATCCTTAACCTTCTCTTCAAAATTCTTCCATACAATTCCAACATGCTTCCTTGTCCTTAGAAGTGGCTCCATGTCAAGAGGATTCTAAAAATGATAAAGAAAAGAACATAAAGAAAGATCAAGATCAAGAACCCTCCATGTCATCCAATCCTTTTCATGATGTCTCTTATCTGTTTCATGGTTCTTTTGATCCTCTACGCCCTTCCTCCTTAATTCCACCATGTCTTAAGTCTTCTCCTAAGCAAGATCAAGCTACTACTTACATCGTTGAACTTATTGAAAATCAAAATAGCCTTACTACAGTCACACTTTCCAAAGATGATACTTCCATTAAGGTTATTAAAAATGGTGTTGTTACTTCCAATGTTAAGCCTATTGAAAATCAAGAGAAAAATGATACGCTTATGCTATCCAAAGCTCCTTGTCAAGATCAAAGTCTTCCATCTTCTTGTTCTACCACTCCATGTTCACTTCCACTTTCTACTCTACCTAAGTCCTTGCAAGCTTTGAACAATCCTATCGAAGAATTTTCTCCTATTCAAGATGTTCAAGATTCTATTACAAATCCTAATGCTCACTCTAAAGAGGCTGATGTCCTTGGTTGTTATATAGATGATGGTGAACTTATTGATTATGCTTTTGTGTCTTCTACATCTATCCTCAGACCTCCTCCACCACTGCTAAGGGCTTCACATTTGCCTTTCATCTTGGGTCCTTATGTCCCTTCACTTTCCCCTCCTAACTCTCCTAATTCATCCTCCATCTTGGGTCCTTACGTCCCTTCATCTCTTATCTTTCCTCAAGATCAACATAGATGCATACCCTTGAATCCGTTTCATCCACCTATCCATCTAAACCAGTCATATCCTCCTCCTTCTTCCATAAGTCCCAAGTCTTTTGGAAGTAACTTGAATGTTCAATACACAAAATAGAAGCAATTCAAGAATCCATCAAAAAAAGAAAATCACCATGTCTTCTCTAATCGACATGGAGGCATAAAGTCAAAAGAGATATCTAAGAAGAAAACTACAAGACAAGTATGGGTTCCAAAATCCATCATTGAAGATATTCTCTCTAAATCATCAAAAAGAAATGAAAAGCCTACAACTATATGGATTCCAAAATTTCTCTTGAAAGAGTCTAATGTTGAGAAACAAGTGAAGTTGACATTCAAGATTCCAAAGGCTTCCACTTCATCTTCTTCCAAGAATATTCTTCCATTCCATGCACCTAAACCGCAACCTCTGCTATCCATTCGCAATATTCCTTCACGTATTCCTTTATTCACGTTTCTTCCATCCTCTCACCACCCTTCAAGGTGTGTGTTGATGTTGATCTTGTCTTCCTTTCCACCTACCCTTTCACAATCATTCCATTCATTATCCTTCTATCTTCTATCCTTTTTCCTCATTTGCCTATTCTTCCTATCTTCCAACCTCACTCGCTTTACATAAAACCTTATCCTCCATTTCTCTCTTCCATCTTCCTTTCCCTATCAGCATCTTTGAGCATATCATTTTGAATCCTTGACATATCATGGTTTATCTTTTCAGGGAGCATTATCTAAAAAGCTTGCCTTCTTCCAAAAAAAAAAAATTCAAAAAATAGAAAAAAGGAAAAGAAAACAAAAAAAAAAATGAAAAAATTGAAAATGTGCCTTGGTGAAAACCTAGAAACAGGTGCCTAGGTAGTAAAAGTAAAGAGAAATAAATTCATCCTATGGTGAAAACCACTCCCTTGTGGCACCTTGGATAAGTACTCTGATGAAAACCTAGCAATCAGGCATCATGCGTAGTTCTTCTACATATTTCATCTATTTTGTCTTCTCTCTTTGATCTTGACAATGTTGACCTATACACGAACATTTGGCTATCTTATGAGCTATCTTAGGATGAGCTTGCTTTTATTTCATTCATGTTTAGCCTTCATATTTATTTTCCTCCATTCATTCTAGTATTTTTCTATCATTTTCCCCTTTGGTCTTGATCTAATTAAAAAAAAAAGTAAAACGCGATGCTATGAAGCCTTTTGACATGTCTACTCCTTTGGACTGCATCCTTTCCTTCTTTTGCATTGCACTTTTGTGACTTATCCTATGCTGGTGTTTCATTGCTTGTCCAAATGTTCTTTACATGACAATTTTTCCCTAGCTTGGGTACTCTTGAGGAGTTTTCCATTGAGGATTTCTTCCCTTCATTCTCCTTCATTCTCTTATCTTTCATCTCTTCCACTAGCTTGCTATTCCCTCTTGTCCTCCACCTTGCTAGAAATTGGGACTACACGATGTGATCTTGCTTGGGAGTTTGATGCCTATTTAGTCTGAGGGCATCTCTTGTACATATTTTATGATCCTAAAAAAAATTTGAAAAAAAAAATTCATATATGATGCTGAAAAAATCTTTAAAAGCATATAAAGTCTTGAAAAAATACTAAAAAATTTAAAAATTTAAAAATTCAAAAAAATAGAAAAAGTTCTTTGGTGAAAACCTAGAAGCAAGCGCCTTGGTAGCAAAAATAAAAAAAATTGAAAAAATAAAAAAATCTATCAAGTGGTGAAAACCTGGAAACATGCGGTACTTGAGGCCTTTGCACCCTTGTCTTTTAGCATGCGTTCTCAACACTGAGCCTTTCTCCATCAGGCCTTGACCTTGTTACCTTGGTTTGGAATTGGTCTTTGTCTTTGTCTAAGGGGCATAACTGTGTTAGCTTTGGTCCTTTACGATGCATTGGTCTTTAGGACATCTTGCAAATGATGTTTTTTCAACACCACCCAAACAGTGTTTTTCAACACTACCCTAGCGTCAAGTGTTTCTCAACACTTATCAGATATCCTACCCACAATCTACCATGATGCAATATTTCTCATTAGCAGATGTGATACTCAAATATTGACTCTATGACCTACACACACGCACTTAAACGCTTGACCCGCTGAGACTTGGTTGACTTTGTTTTCTTTGTGTGCTATCTATGATGATTTCTTTGATGAGTGTTCTCTCCCAAAGATAATTTTTGATGATGCATAGCTAGAAGACTGAGAGCATGAAGACATGTTTTATTGCTTTTTCTGCTTGTGGGTATATTTTTTTGGTCCTAACTGTCATGCTTGTTCCACTTGACATTGGGGTCTACAAGGTATTATCCTTGACTATTTTTGCAAGTGCATACTTATAGCTATCTTGACTTTCTTGCGTCTCGATGCGAGTATAATCTTGCCATATCAAACTTAGGTAATCTCACTGCACTAGTCATCTTGACCTACATGTCTTTGGTGCCTAGGTGGGATTTCCACATTCCTATCTGATATAGATCATATTTATATACCCATAGTTATACTAGTGAGTATTGTATGATCTTATGACATTACCAATAAAGCTCGATGATGATTATTAGATGTCTATTGGTGTTGTGACCTTGCAAGTCAACCACTTTCATAGTAGCTTGCATTTTAGGTTCATATTAGATTAGTTTTGCATCTTGCATATGGCGAGAGCTCTCCTTTCATGTTTCGTGGACTTGTCGGTCAACTGCGTTCATCTTTCCTTTTCTTGATCATGTCTTTCACTCTTTGTCTTTCACATCACGACCTATTCCTGTCATCACAAGGGGTTAATCTTATCATCATATCTATATCCTATGAGAATCATTTTCAGAAACATGAGTCTATATCATACACATGAGAATCAAACATACATCTATGAGAGAGAATATACATGAACATTTATCACATACATTTTGAGCAATATGACAAGACAATATAAAAATTGATACATCCATCACAAGTGAGACAAACACACAAGATAAATCACCAATGTAGTAAATCTCATATATAAATCATGATACAATATACACTGTGAGATCCCAAAATCTGGATCAAAGTCCCAAGATATGTCCAGCATATCTAAAACCTAATCCCTAAACCTAGGACTTGCTACCACCATCATGTGGACTTGGTGGTGGAGGAGGTGGTGCCATTAGTACTATATCAGATCTCCCAACTATAGCAGAGTAGGACGGTGCTCTCTGACCCTGTGGCACAACCTGTATGTAGAGCCCATGATAGTATGTGGCTCGAGCTACCTCTCTCTAGCTCTCTGCTATGGCAGCCTGTAGCGCTCTCTCTTGCCGCTTTATCTTAGTCCTTTCATCCATTAGATACTGCTCCCTAACAACTATAGTGATCCTAAGCTACTACATCTCTACCTCTAGAGCCTATATCTTGGCTCTCAGGTCCTCTCCTCCTGCAGGTTGATCCTGCCTAGCCTTTGCCTATCGACTAGCTGGTCTCGCCACATCCTCACCCTCATCAGCTGAACTATGTCCTTGTGACCATTTCCAGCCACTTGATTTAGAACCCTCCCTTGTCTCCCTCACTCTCCCTCTCCCTCTCCCTCCATCCCCTCCATCTCCTCTGTCCCCGCCATCATCTCCCTCATCTCCCTGAGTTGTTGGCTGTGCATAAGGTACAGTAAATTGAGGAAATGGTACCCTCCGCCACTCTACTCTATAGGCTGCATCAACCCCTGCATCCGCCATGTCTGGGAGATACTCCCATGGCTCCCTACAAATCAAACTTGTATCCTGTACTACCTACTGGTAATCCAGCATCAACAGCCACCCATGACCCTCCTCATCTCGGGCCCGTGCATAAGTCATGGTCTCTGTAGATACCCGCTCCTGGTGCCCAAACTGCCTCTAGACATGAGTGATAATGAATCTCTCTACAATCTCTGGATGTCGACCTACCAGTGGTCGGCTGCACAACATATAACTAAGCTCATCCTCTGCATCTCCCCATGGCTCCACTGACTTGTAAGGTCTCCATATGAATGAGATTAGCTCATCCAACACTCTCCTATAATAGGTCACATCCTCGCTATGAGGCTATGACAAGAACCCTGTATACCTGTAGATGAAAGGATGTCTCCTCTCTCTCGGCTGTACTCATGGGTGCACCACAGTGATGTGCTCCCATGCCCAAACTTGTGCTAAGATAGCACCGCATGCCCATGTCCTGCTCTCCCTGTAGACTATCTCATGTAACTCATGGTACATGTCTACTAGGATGGTCGAGCCCCATGCCATCCATCGTGGGTGTGCTACTAAATCCCCTAACAACCTGCCCCATCCCAGTGGAAAACCCTTTTGACTCTTGTCAGTGATAAGGGCATGTGCAATAATGGAAGCGACAATGCAAGGTACTGGTAAGTCCCTGCCAAAATCATCCATCAATCGATCCTAGCTGACATGTCTATCTATAATCGTGACATCCTAGAACATGCCCTGGATGGCCCGCCATCCCTCGGTAGCACCCTGATCATAGTATACATGTGTCATCAAACAATCATGTTAGTTTCTATTATATGGAAACTTTGCATTTATGACTATCTCTAAACATGATTATACTTACAGGATCGCCATGGCTAGGCACTCGAAGAATCTGATAGACATCCTCCAGAGTGATCGATGCCTCTCCAGTAGGCAGATGGAAGGTGTTGTGCTCACTATGCCATCTCTCGGCTAGCACAGTCAACAACCCATGGTCAGCTCGAATGTAGGGTAATTGTAGCAAGTACCTGAAGCCCATAGCCCTCAGATCTGCCTTGCCTAGATCATCCAAATCTCAGAGGAATCATAACCCAGTCACCTTCGGTGCTCTAATGAGTAGCGTTGAAAAGTGCTCCTGCAAGCCATCAACCCAAGCCAGATGTTAGCACATATCATGATGGATGTCTAAAAATCAGTACAAAACATCTTAAAAAACACACATTGTCTAGACCCATGTCATTTTGCTCAAAAACACTACAACATGTCAAATTTTCACACTGAGCGATACTATTTTTTGCTAAAGTATCGTGCGATACTTTCTTCAGTAACAGTACGATAATATCTTTGCATGTGATACTTCACATAGGATCGCGTGATAGTTCACTAGTTATCATATGATACTGGCTTACATACTCGAGCGATACTATATGGACCTACGAAGTATCACGCGATAGATACTCTCGAAAGGAGCGATACTTGTAAAGTATTGTGTGACTTTTCGCCTAAGTCTAAAATTTGAAAATTTTAAAATTTTAAAAACATGTTTTAAAATGCATTAAATGCTCATAATGACTCAAAAAAGGGCAAGTTTTTCTCAAAACATACCGGGGCACCATACTGTGGAGGCCGGTTGTGCAACTGAGAGCACTCAAATCGATGCCTGTGGACCAGAACTACTACTTGCTAGGCCATTTTCTCTCTCTAAGCTCTTAAGATTCTCAAATCACTAAATTTTTGAAAATGATCTTTTTACCCCTTTTATAGTCTTTTGACTTTTTTGACCAAATTTCAAAACACCTCATAATTGCGCAAAAATTACACCCCTAGCTAATTTCGACGTCTTGGATCCATTTTCAAGATTGAAATCAAAATCCGATTTCATCTTGATAGTCAAAATCATATTTCAAATTTTCCCCTTCTTTTGCGCAGTTGGCTGACCATTTGAGACCTGACCCTTCGATCATTGTTGGGGCATCTTTATTTCTTCACCCCCATCTCTTTCAAACTCCTAGTCTTTCATTTCATTTCCATTCACTTCATCTCTCTGAGGTTTGCCTTCATTTTTATTATATATCCTTTTTGGTCAAACCTAGTCAACCTGGGGCATATCTTCACTGATTGATGGTTATCCTATCATCTTTCACCTTCGATTTGATTTCTAGTGACTTGATCAAGTTTATCAATTTGTTGTTCTCCTCTACTTGGTTTCAATTTTGATTCTGAGGGGGCAGTACCTATCAACTTTAATCCTTGATTCAGCTTTATCATTCAGCTCAATTTGAGATTCTTATCTCTTATTTTGAGACTTGATTATCACTCAACAACAATGGTGTTGATCTTGTCTTTCAGTTAGCTTATGCTTATGCTTGTCTTGATGTGTTCCCATACGTCGAACACACATCTAGGTTGTTTTGTGATCCCAAATCGATCTCACACTTCAATTCCATTCTTTGACTGCATGTGATCTCGAGTCAACCTCACATTAGTCAAAGAGGGGAAAATGTATGCACCCTAAAATGGTCTCATAGACCTTGGGCCCCCATTCAGCAATTTATCAAATCCCTGAATCAATATTTTCAAAAATTAACATTTTTCAATAATATCAATTTCCTTGATCAAATCCTATTTTATCATTTATCCGATTATTCCTTGGGCTAACCATTTTATCCTAAGTCTTTATTTATTTAAAAGGAATATCTCCTCCCCTTTTAATACATAAAAAGCCCCACCTTTTCCTCTTATCCTAAGTCGCACAAATAAAGCATTATTCTTATTTTATAAAAGGAAAAAAAACACTTTTTGTCTCATATGGACACAAAAGTCAACTCTTATTTTCCCATTGGAGGATATTTGTGCACATGGATTACTCCTCTTTCAAGCTCCACCCTTGATTAAATCTTTTGCCTCTTAATATCCATGGTCCATTCCTTTTCATTTCCTATAAAAGGAGAGCTCTCTTCTTCACTTTCATATGCATTTTTGAATACTAATGTTATGCTGCAGGTTTTCTAGGTCACTTTTGAGCTTTTGAAGATTTGGAGCATTCTTAGCTTTTGCATCTACATTCGATTCCTAGTTTCATTCTTGCATAGTAGCTTCATGTTTATGCTTTCATAGTTTATATTTCTTTTCAAGCTTTAGAATAACTCATCTAGCTTAACTAGGAAGGCTTTGTAATACTTGCATCTTTCCTTTCATAGTTTAGCTTGTTCTTTCATTTCCATAGCTTAGTTTGCACTTTCATTCATAGTATAGCATTGCATTGCATTTCATAGTGATTCTTGGGGATATTGGCATTCTTTCCCTTGTCTTCATTTGAATCTCTCATTGTGTGGTTGACTAGCAAGGTCATTAGCTTAATAGCTCTAGCTAAGAGCAATTTTAATAATCATTCAACTCCATACATAGAGAGCTCTAGGTCACTTTCTAAAATTTCCCATTCATAGATTTCCTTGGATATAATGACTTAGAGAAGTGCACTATTTGATTATGTATAGTAGTCATCTTGACTTTCTTGTGTCTCGATGCGAGCATAATCTTGCTATAACAAATGTAGGGAATTTCACTGCACTAGTCATCTTGACCTACATGTCTTTGATGCTTAGGTGGGATTCCCACATACCTATCTGATACAGATCATATTCATATACCCATAGTTATACTAGTGCGTATTGTATGATCTTGTGATATTACCAATAAAGCTCGATGATGATTATTAGAGTCTAATGGCTTTGTGACCTTGCAAGAAAACCACTTTTCATGTAGCTTGCATTGTTAGACTTCATGTTAATTTTCATTTTTAGGCTACATTAGGAGTTTGAGAGGGTTTTCATTCATCTTTCTTTTGGACTTTTAATCAACTGTGGTCACGTTTTGATCTTCATTTCCTTATCTTCTTTCGTGATCTCAATCAAAATTTTCTATCTTAAACAGTTGATTGATTTTGAGGCATCCTCTTTCTTGAGGCAAATTATCTTTCTTCTCTCCATTTCTTTCCACCTCTTTCAAACTTTTGTCTTCCATTCACTTTCACCCCACTTCTTTTCTTCTACTTCAACCTTGGGGAATAACCTTTCATGCTTGATGATCTACCTTGGTTCTGTGATCCTTAATATCTTTTATCTTACATCAAGAACCTTATCTTTAGTTTGATTTGATCAAATTTCTCAATTTACTGTTTCTCCTCCATCTCATTTCAATTTTGATCACGAGGGGGCAGTACCTATCAAACTTCAATCCTTGATTCAGCTTTATCAAACCTATCAATCAAACCTTACTTGAGACATGATAATTACCTATTTACAGGGGTGTTGGCCTTGTCTTTTTTAATTAGCTTATCTTTGTCCTGATGTGTTCCCATCCGTTGAACACATGTCTGGGTTGTTTTGTGATCCCAAATCGATCTCACATTTCAATTCCATTCTTTGACTACATGTGATCTCAAATCAATCTCACATTAGTCAAAGAGGGGCAAATGTATGCACCTTAAAATGGTCGCCTAGACTTTGGGCTCCATTCTTCAATTTATCAATTTCCTGAATCAACACTTGGCAATTTTCAAATCAATTTCCTTGCTCAAATCCTAATTCTATCATTTATTCGATTGTATTCTATGGATTAACCATTTTATCCTAAGTCTTTATTTAATTAAAAGGAATTATCTCCCCTTTTATAAAATAAAAAGTCCCCACTTTCCTCTTATCCTAAGCTGCACAAATAAAACATTATTCTAAGAAAAGGCATTTTTGTCTCACATGGGACACAAAAGTCAACACTTCTTTCTCATTGGAGGAGACTTGTGCACATGGATTGATCCCACTTTTAAACTCCACCCTTGATCAACTCTTTTGCCTCTTAATCTCCATGGTCCATTCCTTTTCAGTTCATTTAAAAGGAGAGCTCTCTTCTCATTTTAGTATCCAACTTTTGAATACTAATCTTATGCTGCAAGTTTTTTTGGAGATTTTGGAACTTTGGAGATCTTCTTGCATCTTAGCTTTCATTCTTGCATTTTAGCTTAGCTTCCATGGCATTTCTAGTTTAGCTTCTTTTATGCTCTAGTTTAGCTCACATAGCTTAATTAGTAAGGACTTGTAATACTTTCATTTTATTTTCATAGCTTAAGTTGCATTGTTCATTCTTAGCATAGTTGCATTGCATTTTCATTCAAGATTCTTGAAGATATTGGCATTCTCTCCCTTGTCTCATTTGAATCTCCCATTGTGTGGTTTACTAGCAAGGTCATATGCTTCATAGCTCTAGTTGAGAGCAATCTAAATATCCTTGCAACTCCATGCTTAGGGAGCTTTAGGTCGCTTTCTCAAGGTTTCCTATTCATGGATTCTCTTGGAAGTAATGACTTAGAGAAGTGCACTATTTGAGTGTACAACTAGTATTTCTACTCATTAATAAAAGGTAAGTGATCATTTTTTAAAGTAATATAATATTATTCATGTCAAACTATTTATAATTTTTAGTTCATTCTTATTGAGTTGGGAGAACTCAAACATCTAGATTGTAGGAAGGTTGTGGTCAATGAATCATATAGTCTATTATCACTTCTTAATCAAGTATGTTAAGGTTTTAGGATCATTGCAAATGTAATAGAACTATCTCATTGTATGTGTTTTTCAAATGCAACAATCTCTTGCATTTATATTGAGAATGAGCCAAGAAGAGACATGTCCCTTCATGGGACATGTATATTCATTATTATGAAATTAATATAATGATAATTATGATTTTATATATATATATATATATATATATATATATATATATATATATATATATATATATATATATATATATATTTAAGTATATATATACATCTCATATACATACATACATACATACATACATATATATATATATATCTTCACTAGTATTGTTCATAGTGTTTGTCTGACCGAAGCTACAAAACATCAACACTCCCTCTTAGCCAGAGAAGATTAAACACATGATTAGGATAAGAAGATATCATTTGTCGTGATATCAGAGATATGGTCTAACTAGGAATATCAAGTCGCGTGATATTCACCATAACTCATAGATTCATAAGAATACCATCTCATGATATTAGGAGTAGTAACCATAGAATATAAAGTCACATGATATTCACCATGTACTCCGAGTACTGGCCTACCAACATCAAGTCTCATGATGTCCTCTAGGTACCCAACAAATATTTTAGATATCACCTCAATAAGATATCAGAGATATGGTCTAACCAAGAATATCAAGTCTCATGATATTCACCATAACTCAAAAAAATGTCATAGGTAATGTATCCTTAATGCAAGGTATCATCTATTGTGATCTGTTCCAGCCATCACACGATGTCTATCACAATAGGAGTTCAATGGTCTGTTTAAGGAACTAAATCCACCATGTAAGGAAACATCTATTATGATCAATTTCAGCCATCACATGATGTCTATCACAATAGAAGGTCAATGGTCTATTTAAGGAACTAAATCCACCATGTAGGAAATCATCTATTATGATCTATTTCAGTCATCACACGATGTCTATCACAATAGAAGGTCAATGGTATGTTTAAGGAACTAAATCCACCATGCAGGAAATCATCTATTGTGATCTATTTCAGCCATCACAAGATGTCTATCACAATAAAAGATGCCATCTATTATGATCTATTTCAGCCACCACATGATGTCTATCACAATAGAGGATCAAGTTATTGTAAGATCGTCACCTTCCGATAACTTTTGTAAATACAAGTGATTATCATTTAGAAGTCATCACTCCTCATGATTTACATGGGGGTAGGCCCATTAAAAACATTCATGATTCATTAGTATAATAATCAATTATATCAAGTTTACCTTAGAAGTGTTTCACCTTCAATAGCGAACTCCCTCTCAATCAATATGATCAAGATTGTCACAAGTTAACTGAACCATTTGCTCCCTCTGAAGCTCAATTTTATCAACTTCTTGACCTCTTTAGAAATGTCAGACTCCCTTTGCATCTAGTCTCAATCATCAATTCTTTTGCAAGCATCAAGTTCTTTCTCCCTTGAATGCAATTAGCTTGTGCTTTTGTCCTTAAGGTATGTCAATGAGAGATTACAAATAGCTCACTAAACTATCTTGGTCATAAATACCAATGATAGAAGCATACAATATTTTACTAACCAATATTATAGCATGAATTACAAACTCAAAACTTATGTACATTAATAAAACATGAAATACTTATCTTTTATAAATTTCAAGTATTTCATTTTGCAAGGTGAACCCATATAGAAAATATCATGCAAATTCACATAATGATGTCTTTGTTCTCAAACATTACCATAATTCTTCACATGACCTATCTTGAATATCCAAATGTTATATACACTATCACAACCTTCAATCTTATTAGATCTCCCTTCAAGAGGTTAGGCTTTTAAAGAAGGAACCTCACTCTTTTACATATTTTGTTTTTACATAGACCTGTACACATTCGGTCATAACTTTTGAACCAAACAATTTCTTTCCAATCTCATCGATGAGATTCTTCTAAATTTGGTTTTGACAAACATATACGAAAATTAGAAATATCTAACGGTGAATTTGTGAGATATGGTCCTCATACCGAGACTATATTTTATGAGATAGACACACATTCACTATCAATAAACTACTCTCTTACATTTGCAACTTGGTTCTGATACCATGTTAAGGTTTTAGGATCATTGCAAATGTAATAGAACTATCTTATTGTATGTATTTTCCAAATGCAACAATCTCTTGCATTTATATTGAGAATGAGCCAAGAAGAGACATGTCCTTTATGGGACATGTCTATTCATTATTATGAAATTAATAGAATGATAATTATGATTATATATATATATATATATATACATATCTTCACTAGTATTGCTCATAGTGTTTATCTGACCGAAGCTACAAAACATCAACAAAGTAGATAGTTTTTTGCAACCATTATTTCATTGGAAATGTCAAATAGGAAGAAGGGTAACACTCATGAATGTCGTGAAGGTCAAGAGAGGCTAGAAAAATGTAAAACCACAACTTTAACTTTGTACTTTGGCAATGATGTGGTCAAAATTGTGGAGGGGGTGACAGCGGTAGGCGGCGGGCACCTGGTGGAGATGTCAGCCAATAGAGTCGACAGCAGAGACTGATAGTCCATGCTCCTCAGAGAGATATAGGTATACTCCTTCATAGGGATCAACATGCGTAGCAACAAAGGGCAGCAGTAGGGGGTGGCGGCAGTGGTGGAGGTGATCAACAACCTCCTAGGGATCCATCAACGGGTAGGGATGGAGATCCTTTGTCCTAGTGAGAGCATGATAGATCCACACTTCGCTTGGAGATTGCCATACTTAGGGCATGACTCGTAGAGAGAGATTCACATCTAGTAGAGATGAGAGCAGAGAGAGATCGACACACTCACTTGACCACTCATCAGGGACAGAGGGCCACATATTACTTTGCTTTGTACTGCGTCAATATTCCTGCTACACAGAGAGCATCATTATATTCATTTATAGCTTAGCAGTTTGATAGTGTCATTCCTCCACTTGTCCTAGGCAGAGCAGATGCGCCCCCTCCTGATCCTCCATGAGAGGATGAGGGTGCCAACCAGATCTAATATTTTGTACATTGGTTATATTTGTATCATTTTATCATTAATATATCTTATACTATGTACTATTTTTGATCGATGTACACAATGATGTCTCCTAGAGTACTCTTGAAACTTGATATACTGATGTTGTTCATTATTGATACTCTAATACTCTATTTTATTTGATTCTCTAAGACACTTTATGCTTTGATACACTATATGCTTTAATACACTAATATTGTGATGTTTCTGATATATTGATGATTCTGATTCTGATGATCACATGATATCTTATCTTATTTATGTTGCTCATATGATGTTTTCTAATTTTGGCACATGTGATATATACTGATATGTGTCTCATGCTTTGGATATTATGTTATGTTCATACTTATTCATGATTAGATTAGATGGTGATGGATATGATGACATCATGATATATTTCACTGATATGTATGCAAATGTTTTTGTATTTTGAACGCTTTATGGAGGTATGAATGCAAACTTACACAATGTATGCAATTTTATTGTTATGTGTGGATATATGAGATGTAATGTGATGCGATGTATGGACATCTCACTTTTATTTATGTATGGATGATTATGGATGCACTATGCAAACATGTTTATGATATGAGATGGTTTATGAATGTGAATGGATATCAGTGATATATATTTAGTCATTTCATTTAAGTTCAAACTTGGAAAATGGTTAATATTTTTAGAATTTTCAGTTTATGATGCTTGGTTAATTGAATTCACACATTCATACTGATGCAACTTAAAATGAATGCAATTATAAAATGAACTTCAATGTAACTAAAACATGAAATGCATCTAAATGAACCTAATGCAAATTAATATGAAATGCAACTAAAATGAACCTTAATGCAATTAACGAATGAAATGCGCCTAGACTAAGACATCTAGGACAGTCGTTGTTTATTCAAAGTGGATCAATTATCATCACAGAGTGTTTGTAAATAGGACCTTATAGGTTAGTATAATTTTCATTGATAGATTTAGCAATCATGAAAATATGAATACTTCCCTTTTATTTGTCATGTCGAAAAATAACCTAAACATTAAAGCATATAGGCTAGAATGTTTTGTCAGTTACTTCCTTTTTGATATAAACCTTTTCTTTTCTGGTGCAAAATATATATGTATACTTGCAATGACCTTTCATTTTATATTCATATCCTTGGGTAGTTTCTCATTTTATTATGCACCTTACTACGAAGTAGTTTTTCATTTTTAGTTTAAAACATGCAAGGAAATAAATCTAACCTCACTAAAGCTTTCATAGGAAACAGGTCGAGGTATACGTAGTGTTCCAATCATGATGGAGGCACTTATCATAGACACCCATTTCCTACAATCACCTTAGATCATCGGATTTATCACCACAAACAGAAGACAAAGAAAATGTTATGCCCCCAATCCTTGTCTCTCTAGTGCAGTTTAGACATCATTGAGTCACTTGAGGAAACATAACAATCAAAAAATTGATAATAAGAAAAGATTCATTATTCCCTTATAATAATCAATGTATTTTCTTTAAGAGCAAACATTTGTGGTTATAGTGTTTAGGAACATTGTTGACTAATTTGAAAACACATGCATAGAAATTATTATCAATCATAGATTTCTTCCTTCATCAAGAAGTGTCTCACCTGTTTAGTGTTTAAAAACACCCTTCTTGTCATAACATAGTGTTTAGGAACATTTTTTAGGTCTGAGTATTAAGAAATACTATTTGTTGGTGGCATTGAGAAATGCCTTTATGTTCATAGTTTAATGACTATTACGGACTAGGGATAAACGATGCCCTAGTAGAAAGTCCTAACAATGACTTAGCGACATGTGTGGTTTTGATCATTGCCCCCTAGGGAAAATAGTTTACCTAGGACCTCAATGTGGACAAATTCCATCCTTAGGAAGATACGATTTTCTGATAATAGGCTTTTAGGAATTTGGCTTGTCACGAAAGTGACTAGAAGATATGTACAAATTGAAATTTACATTGGCCAAGCATTCAAGCGTTGTCTTGATAGATAGAGCGTTGATTACAAGTAGCACCTGTTTACCAGGTTTTCACCACTTGGCCAAACTTTTCTATTTTTTCTATCATGATGCCTGATTACCAGGTTTTCACCAAGACACTTTTTCTATTTTCCAATTTTTTTGTACTTTTTCTTTTTCTTTTTTGGACTCACCAAGGAACCTATTTGCCAGGTTTTCATCGAGATGGTCATTTTTTCAGGACTATTATTTTTTATTTTTTTTCAGGATCCATATTTGTTGTTTTAAAACTTTTTTCAAGAACTATTTTCACTGTACAGGTGCTACATCATGAATGTCAGGCATAAAACCTTTTCATATGTATAGTGTTAATTGGATCTAGTAAAACATATCCTTCCAGTGTAGCCAATTGATAGGCTCATGATCCAAATGTTTTTGTGATAACAAAGGGACCCAACTAGTTGGGTTCAAATTTTCCCTTTTGCTCTCAATTTTGTTGATTTTTAGGATTTTCTCTCAAAACTAGATCTCCTACCTGAAAACTTATTGGTTTTGCCTTCTTGTTATATCCTCTTGACATTCTTTTCTGATAGACGTTGAGATGGTCAAACGCATGTTGCATGCGCTCATCTAGCAATTCTAGCTCTTGTAGTCTAGAGATTTGATAGTCCTCATCAGTGACTAGATGTTTCAATGACACCCTCAGTGATGGAATCTCTACTTCAACTGGTAATATTGCTTCTGATCCATAAACTAGTGCAAAAGGAGTTACGCCATTTGGTGTTCTGATGCTGGTTCTGTAAGCCCATAATGCTGGATTGATTTGTAAATGCCAATCCCAACCTGATTTACTCATTGTCCTATGCACAATTTTTCAGAATAGTTTTGTTTGATGCTTCACCCTGTCCGTTACCTTGAGGGTAATAGATCAAGGAATAGTGTTGAGTGATTTTGAATTGAAGACGCAACTCATCTATGTCTTTGTTTCTGAATTGACCCCCATTATCAGTCATAATTGACGAGGGTATTCCACATCGACAGATGATACAGTTCAAGATAAACAATGAAATTTGTTTTCCAGTTGCATTAGACAATGGCACAACTTCCACCCATTTTGTGAAATAATCAGTTGCAGTAATGATGTATTTATGTCCATTTGATGAATTTGGGTATATTTGTCCAACTAGATCAAAGACCCATTGTTGATATTAGATTTAGTTACCTAGTCTTTTCAAACAAAATAATAATTAATTTGATTTTAAGCGATTCTTTGCTTACAAAATAGTTTTTTGTTCTTGACTTTCTTTTTGTGTAAACCTATATGACTTTAGTGCCAGATTTAGAAGTGCATAGTGCACGTGCAATATATCATATGTAATTTAAACCTCTTCTTTGTCAAAAATTTTGCAAGTTTATATCATTTTACAATAGTCTTTGATTAAAAAATATTTTTTTATTCTTCACTTTATTTTGTGTACACCTATATGACTTTAGTTATAGATTTGAAACTACATAATACAAGAACAAAACATGGTTTGCAATTTAGACCTCTTCTTTACCAAAAATTTTGTAGGTTCATATCATGTTTAATTACATTACATAGTGGACACTGAGTAGCACTTACAAAATTTGAATATGGACTATTTCATAGCGTTGAATCTTTCCTCCACTTTGGATAATCTACTCTTCAGTTTCTCAACTTCTATTGCAATCTCTACACATATTTGATAATGTTTTTGTATTCCACTACTATAATTTTCACCTTTACTAGATAAGGAACAACTTCCATTGCATATGATCCCAATTGAAATATTGTTATTGCAGTATTTGAAATAAAGCATGTTGTGCATGTCTAGTATGGAATAAACCAAATTCCTCCTTATGTGTGGAATTTCTGGTTCACAGGATGCATGAAAAGGATTTATAGAAGAATCAACAACCTCTCCACTCCCTAAAAATTATTTTGAATGGAAAAAATTAGAAATTTAGTTAGAAAAATACTAATGTTTGTATAAGCGATATATAAATAATAACCTATTTATATGCATCATCCACTTTGATAGTTATGACATATAAATAACAAATAATAAGAAATCAATTTCATTAAAGGGTATACCAGGGCATTAGTACACCTATAGATAATTGGAGGCCACATTTTTCAAGTTGTTCAAAGTTGATGTAGACAAATTAGGTCCACCAGTGTTGCAATTGTATGAATTATTGGCAGCTCTTAGGAATCTCAGAGACTGACTACCCTCTTTATTATTATTTCCAGCACCTTTCTTGTAATGTTTGATACTCTATGTTGGTAAGTACCTGTAAAATATTTCATTTAATAAACCTCGATCAGGAGAAGTGTCAAACATATACAATTTTTTTTTAAGATGATCAAAATAATTTGATATCACTTGTTCATGATTTTCAAATGACAAAAAATTGGTGTCCTTTTTTGTATAGTGAGAAACAAAATCAGTTTCAATATTGCATGTTGAAACAAAATTGCATTGGTAATGTTTGTATAAGCTATATATAAATAATAACCTATTTATATGCATCATCCACTTTGATAGTTATGACATATGAATGACAAATAATAAGAAATAAATTTGATTAAAGGGCATACTAGCGCATTGGTACACATGTAGATAATTGGAGGCCACATTTTTCAAGCTATTCAAAGTTGATGCAGACAAATTAGGTCCACCAGTGTTGCAATTGTATGAATTATTGGTAGCTCTTACGAATCCCGGAGAGTCACTACCCTCTTTGTTGTTATTTTTAGCACCTTTCTTGTAATGGTTGATACTCTATGTTGGTAAGTATCTATAAAATATTTCATTTAATAAACCTCGATCAGGAGAAGTATCAAACATTTGCAAATTTTTTAAAGATGATTAGAATAATTTGATATCACTTGTTCATGATTGTCAAATGACAAAAAATTGGTGTCCATTTTTGTATAGTGAGAAACAAAATCATTTTCAATATTTCATGTTGAAACAGAATTGTATTTGTAATTAGGAATTTTATTAGTAGATTCATTGACCATTGATGAAGATTCATGGTTGAAACTAGAAGATAAGTATAAACATGAAAGGGAACCCCATGGAGATGCTTAGTATTGGGGTCCTTGATTTTTGTGGCATAGTGACCCTATGGACATCTTCTAACACCTTTATATGGGCTTTGCTTGGCATGTCTCTTGGTCTTTTTAGATATTAGAAATATATTTTCAAAATTACGGTTCCCTTCATTGCACATTTCAAAAGTTGATTTCTTTGACAATATATTCATTTTATTTTTCCACTCTATAGGCAAAGCCAACAATTCCATGAGAACATTTTGATTGTGCGTATGTAATACATTTAATGTGTTGCCTTTCCCATTAGATGATAACTACAATTATTGCATGATCAAATATTCAAGTAAAATTAAACTATGTCAAACTTTAAAACAATACGCTATTTTGTGCATTATTTACAAAAAAGAGATGAAAATTGAATATGCTTTATTCTTTTATGAAAAATAATATAGGAAAAGTTCCACATTACATGTCAACAACAAAAGGAATCAGGGCATGTTTTTCACTATGACAAGAAGTAGAAGATGATGCACATTTCTACAAGTAGGGATACTACACCAAAGACCATATTATCATCATAGAAAGAGACATCCATTGTCAGGATGCACTACTATATTGCTTTAATAACTTTGAAATGAGATAGCACTATTTACGTTTGATGCTTTGACGACCTGCATAAGTTATATTCAAAATGTCTTTTATTGATAACACATGTGGAATGAAAAAAAATTGTGTACAAAGGTTGAACAATTGAGAAATGGTAGAAAAGATTATGGATTTCATTTTTTCCATTAGCTATAGAACCTGACAAATTCATTGTAACTACCAATTCATATACTTAAACCATTTTCATTTTATAAGAGTATTGGAGAAAAAAATTGTAGTATTTTATGTATATTGATACATATGATTATTGTTTACATATACTTAACATGTTTTGGAAATGAAAAGGCCACTTCTTCTATATGACTATCATAGTGAATCTTTAGCATAAATAGGATTCTCAAACAATTCAATCTACTCTTCTTAGAAGGAAAATTTTCATTATAACAAATGTGTCATATACTTAGATATATGACAACAGTGGTAAATTACTACCATGAAAATATGGTCTAAATAAGTTCAACATTGCAAGAAGTCTACAAATGAAGCATTTACACCATTCTAATTTTCTTTATGAGAAAATGGTGCCCAAGAGCATGTATTTTTTGAACATGAAGCGAAAATGCAAGGAGGCATGTGTATATATAGAGACATTAGTGACTTGAAGACATTTGAAACTCTTTTTGTAAGATGTTGATCCTAGTGAACATGGTGTGCATCCAAGGCATGTGTAGGAACAAGTTCACAATTACCAGTGATAACTACTTTGAGAGCATTGTATGCACATGACACAACTTCACAATTTTAAAGAGTTTTACAAGAGAATAATCCCCTTACAAGAGCATCACCTTTCTCTGTAACCTTCACAACAATAACTTCCTTGTATGCACATAGTGGAAGAAAGTAATCCTTTACATATGCATCAACCAATTGTATTACAAACTCAAACTTTGTACCAAGTCCATAGAGTTTGACAAGAAGTGTGACACAATGTTAGAGTAGAAGATTGTTCCTAAATCATTCTTCATAAATTATTCACCTATTATGGACTACAATGATTATTCAACATGTGAACAATGAATGGAGAAAACATGTCCCATTTTGGTAGAATTGATTGGACCTATTATATGGCAGTCCCATTCTAGCCTTGGAATATATATTCCTTCTTTCATTTGGACCTGAACTACAATTTTTTATAGTGTTCAAATTGATATATTGTAGATTAAGATTTCAAAGATGAAAAATTTAAATGAATGTATTTTAGTTTCAAGGAAAAACTTTTATATGCATGTTATATGTTTCTATTTAAATATGGTCATAATTAGAAGTCAAAATATTCTACATCAAAATGTGAATAGACTAACAATCTAAATATTTTAATAGTTAAAAACATGGTGCGCGGGAGAAAAAGCAATGGCAGAGTGGGCGGAAGCCGAGCGGGGGCAATCCCTAGTTTTGATGGGGATGAGGGCAACTCAGAAGAAGTGGACGATGACCCAGGAGGGGTTGTGGGGGCATTCATGGTGGGGGGCTACTGGTGTTGTGACCAGGGCCCTCTTCTCTCTCCTTTTGCGGCTTCTAAGGTTACGGTTTGTGTTCTTTGCGACTGTATTTGCTGGGGGGCCCTTTTCCCTATTTTTTTGGAGAGACATAGGCCCTAGTTATCTCAGAAGGTTTTTGAAGGTGAGTGGCTGCAATGGATCCTCCTTTGGGATGTTGTTGTGTAGGCCTGTACCTGGGTTCATCATTCTCTCTGGGTTTCTCAGCTCCTTTCATTCATGTGGGAGAGTGGTGAAGGTTCGATTGGTATAGTCTCATGTGGGACTCCTATAGAGGTGGGGTTGCAATCTTGTGCTCTATGGAATTCTATGGTCTCCTTTCCCCATTACTCCTTTTCTTTGCTTCCTATTGAGATGGAAGCTCATTTTGAGGTGAAGGCTCCTCTCCCTCTTAACTCCTCTTTCCTGCTTTCTATAGAGGTGGAAAGTCCTTTTGAGGTGGAGGCTTTGCCTACAGAGGTGGCTAGTAGCTGGATGGAAGAGGTGGGTTGGAGTTTTGGTGGTAAGTTTGGCCATAGCTGGAGGGTTTTGTTCATGCCAGAGATCTTTGAAGGTTTTATTCTTTTCCTGGAAGGTTGTGATCAGGTGGAATGGGGAGCTTTCCTCATTCCTATCTCTTTGTTTAAGGTTGGGGGAGCCTTTCAAAACCCCTCTGGGCTTGTCCTTTGTTGGAGAGTCATGTGTTTGCCAGTGATCCTAGAATGTCTTTTCTTTCTTCTGGCTGATTATTTTTTTGTGGTGCCAGAGATCTTTGAAGGTTTCATCTTTTGTCTGGCAAGTTGTAATCTAGTGGAGTGGGGAATACCTTTCTTTTGCTCCATATCTATGTTAAAGGTTGGGGGAGCCTTTCAAAACCCTATGAGGTGCGGCCTTTGCTGGAGACTCCTATTTTTTCCAGAGAGCCTTGAATGTCCTTTCTTTTTTTTGGCAGATTGTAACTTGGGGGTTTGGGGAGTTATCTTCACTCCCATTTCATTGTTAATGGTTGGGGGAGCCATTCAAAACCCTAAATACTACGATACAAATAAAGATTTTCTAGGTCATATTTATAAGTTGTTGTTTCATATTAGGTATGATCATGATAGGGTGGACTAGTCTATCTGCTAGATCTATTAGATGTTAAGTCCTATTTTGTTAAGTCCCATTTATATTCAAAACCCTAAAGGATTGGTGCAGCTGAAGCTCTACTTGCAAATCTATGTGAGTTGTTTCATTAAAACTGGTTATGAGAGCCATCAAAACCCTTTTGTTTAGTTTAGGGAACTTGAAAACCCTAGTATGGTGATTTTGTAAGGCATTGGTCTTACTCTTTAGTTCTTAGCAGCTTGAGTTTTTCTAAGTATATTTATTTTGGTTGCTGTTGTAACTCTAGGTTTTTTCTACTGGTATTTTTACTGGTAGAATGTGCTGGGGGGTTATGTAAGGTTTATCTTGTTCCCTAGTTGTCTCACTTTCATTTGAGCTAATTCTTCCTACTATTTTTCTCTGGGTTATAGTCCCCACCAAAAACTAATTGTATATGGGTTTGGGGCCCATTCAAAACCTGCTTTTACCTTATTCAAAAACAATATAAATATTTTATGACTTAATTGTCAAATTGATCATTTTTTCTATATGGATAAATCATGAAAATGCAATTAAAAAGTATTTTACAAAAAATGAGTTGCTAAGCTTATCGTAAACTTTGATGTTGAAATATTTGCTTCCCTTTGTTGTTTTTGATTAAGGTAAAAGCAGGTTTTGAATGGGCCCCAAAACCATATACAATTAGTTTTTGGTGGGAACTATAATCTAGAGATTACCAGTAGGAAGAATTAGCTCAAATGAAAGTGAGATAGCTGGGGAACAAGATAAACCTTACAGAACCCCCCCAGCACATTCTGCCAGTAAAATTACCAGCAAAAAAAACCTAGTGTTACAACAATAGCCATAATAAATATACTCAGAAAAACTTAAGCTGCTAAGATCTAAATAGTAAGACCATCACCTTACAAAATCACCATACTAGGGTTTTCAAGCTCCCTAAACCAAACATAAGGGTTTTGATGGCTCCCATAACCAGTTTTAATGAAACAGCAGCTCACATAGATTTGCAAGTAGTGCTTCAGCTACACCACTCCTTCAAGGTTTTGAAAGGCTCCCCCAACCTTATTGATGGCTCCCATTACCAACATGGGATTTAACATCCAATAGATCTGGCAGACAGACCAGTCCACCCTATCATGATCATACCAAATATGAAACAATAGCTTATAAAAATGAGCTAGAAAATCTTCAGCTGCACCAAAGTTTTTAGGGTTTTGAATGGCTCCCCCAACCATTAACAAAGAAATGGGAGTGGTGATGACTCCCCAAACCACCAAGTTACGATCTGCCAGAAAAAGAAAAGACATTCAAGGATCTCTGGCAAAAACAGGAGTCTCTAGCAAAGGCCGCACCCCATAGGGTTTTGAAAGGCTCCCCCAACCTTTAACACAAAAATGGAGAAGAAGAAAACTATTCCCCACTCCACTAGATTACAACTTGCCAGACAAAAGATGAAATCGTCAAAGATCTCTGGCAGAAACACAGCCCTCCAGCTATAGTTGAACTCACCTTCAAAACCCCAACCCTCCTCTTCCAACCAGGACCTAACCACTTCAATAGGTAGAGCCTCCACCTCAGAAGGAACTTCCACCTCTATAGAAAGTAGGAAAGAGGTGTTAAGAGGGAAAGAGACCTTCACCCCAAAACAAGCTTCCACCTCTATAGGAAACAGAGAAGAGGAGTTGTGAAGATGAGAAACCAATAGCTACCAACAAGCATTTGAGTGTAGCCCCACCTCAATAGGGATCCCACACAGGGCCATTCCAAACAAACCAACACCCTTCTCCCACACAAATGGAAGAAGCGATGGAACCCATAAAGAGGCCCACCCGTGAGGTTCCCAAAAATAATCTAGCATAGCAGGATCCCAAAAAATGACCCAAAGCCGCCACTCACCACCACATTTCTTATGATACAAGGGTCGCCTCCACTCCAAAATAAAGAGGGAGAGAAACCCCCCCCCCCAAAAAAAAAAACATTGCCATCGCTTGGAGCACAAACCCTAACAGTCCAAATGGGAGAAAGGCGGGAGCACCAACCACAAATGCAGCTGCCCCCCACCATGAACTCCCGCAGATCCCCACCTGGGTCACCGTCCTCCACATCTGCTATTCCCTCCTCATCACTGCCAAGGATCCCTCCCGCTGTGCTCGCCCCCGCACTACAACTGCTCCCGCTCCCGCTCGGCATTTCAAAATGTGATTTTAAAATACATAAAAGGATCTTCCCTTTGTTGTTGTTGCAACTCCCAATCTACCTTACTTGGAATATGTTCGCATTTCCATTAAATGAAAAAGTCAATAATGTAATTTCAAAATTCATACTATTATACAAAGCCTTAAAATTTTACAAATAAAATGAATACAAAAAATTTAAAGAAGATTAATACCAACTTTAATAAGATGTTTAATAGAAAGCTTTAGTTATATACACTCTAAACATGTTTTTAACATTTTAGTTTTTCTTTATATCTATATTATGTAGGAATATATTATAAATTGAACATCTATTTTCCTTTACATGGTCTTATATTTTAAAAAATTGTTTATATATCTAAAAAGATAACTAAAAGAGAGCATGCTATGTGAAGAATGCATGTGTCTTGCTCTTGATTCAATAGTTTACATACTTATTTAGTATTGACAACAAAGTATTCACATATTTTTATTTTGACCAAATATGACTTAAAATCCATTAGTTGTTGTAAAATGAGACATAAAACATTAAATTGTGAAAAGGCAAAACAATCATACAATGTCATTTTTTTTCTACAAGAATTACAACTTGGTGACAATACCACACATTCCAACATACAAAGCCTTTTTAAAACATTAAAATTAGGGCAACTAACATGAAACAATTTATAAGAAGCAAAAAAGTCAATGAAATAGCCAATGTTTCATCGGATACCCTAAGCTAAAATTTATACCCAACAGTTTTGGGTTATTAAAATCCATATAGTAAACAATTCATATCTATTATTGAAAAATAATTGAACTGAACATTTTCATGCTAGTACCATAGATACTAACATCCACAACCTTATATGGGACTAGTAATAGAAAATATACTTCACTAAGATGTTTTTTAAGTTTAATCATCTTAAGATAAATAAATAATACGTCCTATAATTATTGTAAGCAATGCTCTCTTACACACTTATCCTTATTGCTAGTGCTTATTTTGACTAGTTCAATTTCTTTTGCTCATTTATGCTATTTGGAATAGTTATCTTTTTAGGCATGGTATATCTAATCTTTTAGTATTTTTGTCACACTTATATTTTGCATCCATCTCTTAGTTGCTGCTAAGTGTAGGCTTGAGCTCTATGAACAAGTAATTCAAATATTAAAGAGGTCGTTAGCCATGTATACCCTTGAGATGGGGCTTTGAGCATGCAATCAAAGTATTTGGAGGGCATATGCAACTTGGAGATATTTTCCCAAAGAAAACATAAATAAGCTTTGTTTAAAATTTTCATTTTGAATTTATTGTTTATTTATGTGAAATTTGTTTAAGCGCTATGAAAAATCATGGAATTTTATATCCACTATATTATATAATGCTGATTTTGTTGCATTTGCTTTAGAAAATATTTTGTACCATTGCCAGTAATGAAATAGAGGAGAATCGTATTTAGGAATTTTGCTACATTTGATATTAGGATATAATTGGAATCTTTTATACAACCTTGTAACACAAATTCTAATCCCTGTAATAATCTAGGGACATAAAATTCTTTGATAGATACAAAGCAAATTCTTCAAAACACTGCATATCAATTACAAAATACTACTTACAATTGTTCACATTATATAATTGAATGGTGAATCTCAAAGATCCCACCAATGAATTTGGTATATAAAGGGAATTGAAAACTTCAATCATCATTCAAATATATCTTGTTAAACAACTAGGTCTTTGAAGATAAATCTTCTTACCATACATGCCTAACCTTAACTCATTTCTTCAATTATAGACACAAAAAAAGTACATAGAATCTTGTAGATAATTAATATTTCATATTAAATTTTGCAATTATGAATAGGGAATATAATATTAGGCATAATTACATTATTTAAATGAATGAGCTTAATCAAAAAATTATTGTACAATTTTATACTAAATCCTAGTTTCAACTCCCCAAGAGATACATAGTAAGATAAAAGTTAAAAGTATTGACAATGTCATAATTTGAGGTGTGACATGCACTAGAAAATCATAAATTGATTTACACAAATTTAGAAAATACTAGTTTGAAAGAAACATTTTAAGCTTTTTGGAAGCCTTGACCATGGACAACAATGTGTAATTAGCATGTCATCATGTTGTCTTGTCATTTAACACAAATATAAAACAAAAAAGTATAAAAACTCTTGTCACTTGTTCCTTCATGTACATAATGAATACTATGATCTCAATATATATAGGAAATATTTGAAATAACAAAAATGTAAGGAACTAACTATGATATCTAAAACTATAAATATTAAAGGAAACACAAGAGAGAGAGGGAAGACATCAAAAGAAAAAAGAAGGTTAAAATTTTTGGATTTTGATAGATGTTGTGATAGAAAATTAATTTGGGAAGCATGCTCAAGTGCAATTTTTTTTAAAGTAGAATTCATACTATTATTTGTCCTTATTGAACATGTCAATGATTTAAACTATTTTTCAAGACTTTTAAAAGAATTACGCTTCATGAACATAACAAAAAAGAGGCCCATGTCTTATAGTTTTTGGCAAGCCCTCGACATTATAGAAATTTTTTTATTAAAAATAGAGTTGGAGTTCTGGTTATTATGTGGTATGATTATCAGGAATTAATTTATTTTGGGTTGCAGATGATCTAGAGAATTGAATTTTTGAGGTTTAGTTTCAGAGAAATCAAGGTACAATACAACTACAAAGGCATTGATACTAATGAGAATGGGGAGAGGAGAAAACAAAGTAACCATAACAAGACAATTTGTAATTATTGTATTCTCCTTGATTTACATCTGATATTGGGTTTTTCTATTATGAATGTTCAATTTGGTATAGAAATTGGTAGTGGAGAGAAAGAGGAATCACAAATTTATTGACCAAGCTCAACACCTAGTAATGCAATAAGACAATGTCAACATGCAGATGTTGAACTCTGAATATTCAACAATCCCAAATCAACCAAAAAATGCATATTTAAATAATATTTTGTACACAAGATAGCCAAATTATGAGATATATTCTTCCTAATATATTTATATCTATGACTTTTCAGCTATTGGTCCACCATAAAATCTTGGATCAATACATAAACAAACAACAACAATAGAAGAAAAAATCAAAAATGAAAACTTTCATGCACCAGCTAATTGTAAAATAAAAATTAAAGTAGTTACAAAAATTATCTTTTCAAAAACTTAGAATTTGAAATAGTTTTTCTAACGTCTTCAATACCTACTATTATTTTTTCTAGCTAAATTAAATTTACCCTTGAAAAAAATTTGAAGTAGAAATCCCTAGAAATTCTAAAACAACTTAAAGCCATCCCACATCTCAAGCATCCAAAACAGAGGAAAGATAAGAAAAGATAATACTATACGTAAATAGAAAAACACCTCCTCAAATGAATTAAAAGAAAGCTCTAAAGATGGAAAATCCTTCTATCACCTACAAATACAACCTTAATAACAAAGAAGAATTTTTTAAAAAAGAATTAGCACTAAAGGGCCACTATGTCACTCAACCAAAAATAGTTACAAACTAAATCCCATAAATATCAAGGAAATAAGGAACAAATAACTAGTCAAACCCATGCCACAAAGAGGCAGTTACACGCGTTTGCCTCCTATAAATGGGCTCCAATCCAATCTTCCTTGTAAGTGAACCTTATGAACTATTTTAAGGATTATTACAAAGTGCAACTTTTTAATATTTAAATCATTGGCTTAAAACAAATTCATGGCATCAGGGTCCTTTTACTTCTTTTTGTTTTAATACAACTAAAGAAACTGGCTTTACCATGAGAAATAAGGAAATGTGATTATCCTACAAGTTTGGTAGCAATGGCACATGAAGCATGTTGCAGTTCAACCATATGAGAAGAAAGAGTTTTGAGAGATCAAAAAGTTAAAATTTAAGGATATAACATGGAAATAAAATAAAAAATTGCCCTTATTACTTCAAGAAAAAAATACCCAAAACAAATGACCTAACAACCTTAATTATGAACCAAGGGAATTAACCTCCATCCATGGAAAATACAAATCCATAAGGAAAATAGGAAGTGATGCTTACGTCAATGCTATCACACTATCATGAAATCTACAATTGCTCGAGTAGAGGTTGAAGAGAAAGAAACTACAAAAATATCTTTTCAAAAATTTAGAATTTTGAAATAGTTTTTTCAATGTCTTCAATACATACTATCATTTTTTCTACCAAAATAAAATAACCCTTGAAAAAAATTCGAAGTAGAAATCCCTAGAAATTTTGAAACCACTAAAAGCCACCCCACATTGCAAGCATCCAAGAAAGAGTAAAGATAAGAAAAGCAAAGACTATAGGTAAAATAAAAGACAACTCTTCAAATTAATTAAATGTAGGCTCTAAAGATAGAAAATCCCTACATCACGTATGAATGCAACTTTAAAAACAAAGAGCGAAATCTTAAAAAAGGATTAGCATAGATAATTTATTTGTATTTATTAATTAATTTAAAAATTATAGTACAATGCTTTTATAAATTTTAATTTATTTTAAAAATAAAAATAAATTGTCTTCTTAGGTGCATTTTGGCTCCTACATAGCCAAAACTGTCATTGAGAGCTATAAGGAGATTGGCGTAAGAGGCATAAGGGGAGCTTCATCGTAGGGAGAGATAAGGTGGTGTCTAGTGCACAAGACATAAAGGTCAGAGCAGTGGAGAGATAAGATGGTGTAGGGAGGCATAAGGTGTGGATAGAGATTTAAGGTAGTAAATAGAGAGAATGTTAGATCTACGAAGTGTTAATGTTTCTATAGCCTCACAAAATATTATCATGGGGACAGGGTCTTCTAAATCTAATTCTATTGGTTCAAAGCTCCAATAAAAAATGATTATACCTCCAATGTGTTTTGGGAATAGTTGAGTTATCTAGATTTGTGTTACCATTAAAATGTTGTAATATAATAGTATTATGTATAGGGAATAGTTAGATTTTTTATACTAATGACCTTGTGTGGGTGTGGGGGGCATGATGACATTTTTAAAACAACACAAATGAGGGAGAGGATTAGGAAAAAAGATATGAACAATTATATTCCATCAAATTAATGACTCAAAAATACTCCTTCATATCAGTTCATTGCATGTTAATGATAAGAGATACATAAATTATTGAATTCACATAATGACTCATGTGAACATTATATAAATGATAACGCTTTCGTAGAGATAATTTTTACTCTCTTGTGGACGATTGAGAAATATTGTGAATTGTTCCTTATGTAATATTGTAGTTGAAAAGGTATTTATGTGTGGACTTTATTTTCAAATATTTTGTATGGATAAATATTTTTGTATGACTATGAGTGTCTGTAACATAAGGATAAACCAAAGGATACATTATGATTGAATGAAATAATATGAATTATTATGGTGTGAGAGAAACAATCATAAGTACTCAAAGAAAAATATTGGTTTGTTGACCCTTATCATTCTATACCATTATTCTTAGATTAGACTTCAAGTAAACTATCTTGAGGAAGGATATATTTTGGGTTATTTGGCATATAAAAAGTATATCTTGCCTGATGTAAAATAAATTGATGTTTATCTTTGCTGATATATGTATGATTACAATTTTGTATTGTCTACATTACTTAAGATGGGTTCGTGTTATGCTTAAAATGTGATTGAGATGAAATCAAGACCTTGAATTGATGGTCAAGCTAGGATTGTTGCTTCTATATTCATATTATGGTATATGCATCCAATATATAGTGATATTGATATATATTAGTATTAGGATGTGGATATATCATGGTACACAAGCTCCATTACTCCTATCAAATTTTCCTTGTTAGTCTTCTTCGATTTGGGTTGGGTATCTTTCATGTCATGAAGATTATGGGGAAGAGTAACTGCTTTGTGGTAGGGAGGAAACACACTCCAACAATATTCTCGCCCATAATGTGCTTGAGTGTAACAGGTGTCAAGAGTTCCTATCAAGGGTTGGTCATCATGTTTTTCACAATATTTTTTCAATGTACTCGATCCAGTGGTCTATTATTAAGATATATGTATGTTCATGTTAGCCTAGTCGATGGCTCATGTCCTATTCTTTATTTTGAATGTAATTCAAAGTCCTTGTTTTGTCTATTTCTTACTTGATGTATACTAGTGTATTCAATGGGTTGGTCAAAATCTCATATCAATTTGTTAACTATTGTAAATTTGACAAGTTGGTTGAACTAGTTATTGATTATGATGTATCGTTTGTTGTTTGAGGAAACTATATATTATTGATTTAATTTAAATACATGTATATTTTTTACTTCTAACTTGCTATGCAACTTTGCCTTTTTTTTTTTCAGAATTTAAATCTTATGTGGCATGTTAGTCCTTACAAATAGAGGTTTGCAAACATGGTTTTTTCTCTTTAAAAGGCTAACACCTAACTAAGGGCGGTTGGGAAGCTTCACAGGTGTGAGACAGATTGTGCCATGTGAAACAACTTCTAGGATTTTAGAAGTCGGCTCTTCACAAGTGGTGTTTGGGAAAAGGAAGGCAACAATCTTTAACAAACAACCTAAGATAAGGGAGGCAATTCGCTAGATTAAAGATTTATTGGATGGACTAAGAATGTGTCAAATGGCATGTATAGGGGTTTGATCCTTTTTGGTTAGAGGTTCATATCTTCATTCCCACAAACACGGTGCACCACAAACCCTTCATTATTGGTTGGGAGAACAAAAAGCCAAATTCGCTAGACATAGGGCTAAAATATTCATATCCCACTCACAAGAAGCACTTGCAAGGGTCCAAATAAAGACACAAACTCCTAAAGAATGTGCTAGCCTTTTCACCAAAAACCACAATATATTGACACTATTTCATAACAGAAATAAATATTTTGTATAAGGATCAAATGAAAAGACCACAACCCATAAAATGAACCTTTCTAAGGAGCGGGTTGTGAGAAATATAATTCATCCTCATAATTCATAATGAGGAGAGAGAAACCATCATGATCATAGACACATCTAAGAAAATATAAAATCATTGCACAGGCATAAGTAAATTGGACCAAACCCATAAATAATCAACACAAAACACTTTGATTAACAAAAAGGAAAAGGAAACATAGGTGCAGTCCCCATAATTCATTAAGAGAAAACATGCCAAGGCAACAGAGTATGTCCTAGAATACAAATGTCACAATATACACCTCTGGTTGACAATCCAAAGAGGCTTGTTCTTAGAAATTAAAACCTCTACAAATATTACATTATATTTCTCAACTCATTGAATAGAAGTCCAATGTTCCAACCTCTCTCTTTTGAATAGGCTCTTTGGTTTTATAGAACAACCCACAACTGATTTGATCGTTTAGAATGATTACACTTAGTTACAATCGATCGACATGCCGAAGAATCAGGCATGTATCTCTCGATCTCCCATGTTGCGGGCAAGTGTTTCTTTTTGATTGATTAATCACAACATGTTTGCTAGTTGGACTCAAAAGAGTTTAAATCATCACATCTTGAGTAGGGATGGCCATGATTGCATGGGCTAACCAAGAATCATTTTGTGGGTAGTTTTTTAAGTTACTATTAGTCATAGGAGTCTTCATGTAGTGGTATATTCCTTGAATATGTGATGGTGGGTTCTTAAGAGTGTGGGTCTTGGCGGGGAAACACATCACACTAGTAGAGCTTAGAGGAGAAAGGGCCTTCATGGAGCAATTTGAAATCTTGATCGGTTGACATGTGTCAACCCTCACCGAGGGGCCTTGTTAATGTGAATGTGCCCCATGTGTTAATGCAGTCAAAGCTTAGAAAAGGAGGTGAGGCTGAATGGTGTAGGAGTCTACAATTTTTGGTGACTTTTAGGGGATCTCATCTTGTCAGGTATGAACCTTGCATCTCTTGTTGCAGAAACCAAAGCCTTATCCAATGGGTTGGGGAGTGTGCTCATTTCAAATTTCTTTGATGGGTTATCTTCAGTAAATTGTCTATACCACAACCATTGCATTGGAAATATCTACAAGTAGAACAAAAGTAAGAGATTTCCTTGAGAAAGAATAACAAAAATATAAATCAATCAACACAAATCAAACCAAAAGGTCCAAGGCATAAAAGAAATTGTAGAAAGAGGGCTTGTAGAGAGGAGAGAAAATACTAAAAGTACTACAAAGGAACTAGCCAAAAATAGCCATTAATCCTGTTTAAAATTTGACCAAACCAAATTGGCAAACCAGATAGTTGTAGAGGAAATAATTACACTGGGGTTGAAAGAAAGAAAAGACATTTTTTTTTGGCTTCATAACGTAACTTTATGTTTGATACCTCACAGTTTAATAATAACGTCAATTAGGAAGAAGATTTATCATGTCAAATGAGCAAAATAGCTTATCAGTGGATTCTTTTGTGTGCAAGGAGTTAATCATTTCCCTTATTAACATGATGAAATGGTTTCCACCTTCCTGCTAGGATATGTAGGTGAGATTTGTTCCATAGCCAACCGGATAGAGCCTTGTTGCGAATAAGGTGTTCATAACCTCGAAAAGGTTATCACCTTGACAATCGATAACATTTCTCTACTACCAACCAAACATCCATAGTCCTGGTAGAGTTGTTAGCATATCCTGAAATTGCAAGTTTTACATGCTTCTTTTATATTTTACTTTTAATTCCTTTGTCCTCTTTTTCTTTAGTCTGTACGAATGACCATGACATCATTCCTCCAAGCTAGTTGCCAAGGTGGTAACATAATAATCTCTTATTTTTCACCTAGTGTATCGAGGAAGCACATCTCATCAATCATTAATACGAGTAATTAAAGGTGAAGCATGTAAAATCCAACTAGATATCACCATTTTTCATGAAATGATAGATATTAATACTAAATACCACAAAAGTGTGTTAGTACATTGGGATATCAAATATAATATTTTGTTTTTAGCCAAAATAAATGCATTTACCTTTTTTCTTGATACCCAAGGTGTATGAATCTCCTCTAACCGCACTATCAACAACCAAAATTAGGCTCGACGACCCAAAAGTGAACAAATGGAAGTCCTTGGAAAATGATCATGCTACTTTTAGCAAGTTGATGTGACACTCTCCCATTAGTGCAATAAATGCCTTATGGTTGTGGGGTGGATGCTTTCTCTATAAAAAGGGCAACATTTTTTAAATGTGGCATAAGGTCTTTAGCAGAAGTGGAGAGTTGTAGGTGTAGGATTTTGAATTTATTGTCTAGAATTATAGATACACCAATGATATTGACTATCCCACTACCTCATAAACCTTTCCAAGGGTACATAGATAATGGTAGGCTAACCACGTTGAAAGGAACCAATGATCACTTGGTCCTTATTGCACTTAAATGAGTGCTTGGTGAAGATTTTCTGCACAACGAGGGCCACTATAGGCTCAATACGGACATCTCAATTAAGTTTGTGGGTTCTTTGCTTGACCCAGGGGGACCTACAAATGTGATAAAGTTTCTTTCCTTGGGCATGTTCGACAGAGTTCATTGCGGGGGCCTTGAAGATGTGTTGGTTGTGGCTCGCAATGGCATCAAGTTACTACTGGAAATTGACCTAAGGATATTCCTCGAGACTAGAGCGGAGGTGCCTTGGATTCATTTTGTTTTAAACTTTTGCTTCAAGCCTCTCTATGTGCATTGTTGCTATGCATGACACAAGATTGATTTCTGGAAGAAATACTTGGACCGAGATGTGGAAATGGACAAGGAGTGGTTAGGGGAAATCTTCCTAAGGGTTCTCTTTAAACAAGCCTAGGGCTCCGCTATTGAGTCAAGCGACAAGGTATCTTTTGGCTTGGAAGATGGCTTAGAGGAAAGCGATGATGACTTAGCTAGAAATGGACCTAACTCCAATGATGCATGACTCGTGGTGCTTGAAAAAATGTTTTTCTTTCCAAATAAAACTATTATGATATGAAAAATGTAAACGATGAAACAAAAATATCTTATTTTTTTGTAATTTTGATATGTAAATAGATTACCAAAGATAAATGAAAAATATGACTTTTTCTTATCTATACAGTGTATCTATTTGAGTCTTCATCATTTATCATTTAAGAACATTGTATTACCTTAAGGGTTAAAGAATGAACATTATTATTTTCTTGTAAGGTAACAACCTATCATAACAAGGGACCTACTATTGCACACATAATGATAGTTGTTAAAATAATATCTTCTAAAAAATGTGCACAAAAAATGAGGAAAACCTAAAGCGTTGGCATGCTTTGTTTTAACGGACAAAAAGGATTAGTGCTTGACATAATAAATTCATCATTAATAAAAAAATGCTTCATTATGCAACGATAATAAACATGAAGAACATACTACAAGACTAACACCAAGGACTAACAACTATACATGAGACACTAACAACGTGCCACCTTGTGCAATAGTACTTATTGAGAGGAAAACTATCTAACCTAACCATTTACACTAACCTAACAACTAAGCTTATTACAAAAACCCATTTACTAGTATTGAAAAGTAGCTATCCTTGTGACCTAACTTTTTTTTTTAATTAACAGTTCTATGACATTCTGACAAAAGAAAGGCAACATGGATATTACCCTTCTTGTGTGTGACACGTCAGAAACAATGACATAGTGGTTAATTTTAGGTATTTCCTCTAACATCACATGAGATAGCATCTCAAAATATTTGGAAAGGTTCTTTTCCTACTTTTTTGTGAGCGTGACTTGAATAGAGTGGCAAGCTACGGGTTTTGAACAATACCTAATTAGGCACCTATAGGTATACCCAAAATTAGTTGTGGTTTGGGGATCATTTGTATGTTCCTTGTCCTAAAAACCTGATGGTTCTACCTTTTGGGGTGCTGGGGAAGGCTCCACTCAAGTGGTTGGAGTGCATTCTATAAGTGATGCACAAAAAGCTTCAAGCTCATCCCAGAAAAGCATATAATCATCCTCTACTTTTATTTTCTCGTCATGAGCCTCAAGAGAAGGCTCCTAGGCTCATGCCTCATTTGAAGGGATCTCAAAAATTTTTGATACTTGCATGACAGAAACTTCTTCATCCTCAAAAAAATAGGGAAGCTGTAAAAAAGAGAGTTTGAATCATTGGTCTCCGGATGTAGCAGGGGAAGACTTTCCTCATCATGAAGTGGTCTTGCTTGTATCAGCTACAGTCATGCTATTTTTTTTCATTTTTCTGCTTTGAGCGCCAAACCACTGGTCCACCCTCAAACAAGGAAATTGTATCTGGCATCAGGCATTGGAAGGAGAACTCTGTAAAATTGTTCCAATCAAATTCACCTCCCATCATACATGAATCCTCTGAACATCGTGCATGTGTGAACTGGTCTTGCACAATCAACTCTTCTACCAAAGATGGCTCCTCAAGAAATGCCTCGAGTGCGTTTAGAGAATTCCAGAATGAATTATACTATCTTTCAAGCTATATTATCCATATATCACGTTGGAAATTGAGCAATATTCCCCATGAACTACGAATTGGATCCCCCTAAAAATGTTGAGGGGCAAACCAATTAGCGAAACTGTGGTAGCTTAGATCTATGTTTAATTGGACTGTGAACATTTCTTACCATGTTCACTTGATGGCTTCATTCAATCCAAGTAAAACCAAAGAATACATTGACTTTGGCAACTATGTTCATCTCTATCCCACTGGGTGTGCTAGAAAATATTGTTGATCCCTAATAGGCTCATGCCTAAAAAAGGGTAGTCAGGAAGCTTCATAGGTGTGCAACAAATTGTGTCATGTAAAATAATCTCCAAGATTTTAGAAGTCAGCTCTTCATGAATGGTGTTTTGGGAAAAGGAAGGGGGCAACCTTCAATAGACAACTTAAGCTAAGGGCGGTGATTTGCCAGATCAAAGCTTTATTTGATGGGCTAAGAATGTGTCAAATGGTAGTTATAGGGTTTGACCCTTTCTAGTCAAAGGTTTGTATCTTCATTCACACAAACACGGTGCACCACAAACCCTTCATTATTGGCCAAGAGAAAAGGAAGCCAAATTAGTTGGACATAGGGCTAAAATGTTCATATCCCAACTACAGGAAGCGCCTACAAGGGTCTGAATAAAGACATAGAACTCTTGAAGAATGTGCTAGCCCTTTCACCAACAAACATAGTATACAACACTATTTCGTAACAAACATAAATAGTTCGTATAAGGGTCAAATGAAAAGATCACAACCCCTAAAACTAACCTTCCTAAGGAGAAGGTTGCAAGCGATACAATTCATCCTCTATTCTAGATGCATAGTAAGAAGAGAAAAATGGTCATGATTATAGACACATCTAAGCAAACAGAAAATTATTGCACAAGTTTAAGTAAACTTGACCAAACCTGCAAAGAATCAACACAAGACACTTTTTTTAACAAAAAGAAAAAGGAAACACAAGCACAATTATCATAAATCATTAAGAGAAAACATGTCAAGGCAGGAGAGTATGCCCCTAGATACAAATGTCACACTATACACCTTCGGATGACAAGTCATAGTCTTGTTCTCATAAATTAAAACCTCTACAAATATTACAATATATTTCTCAGCTCATCAAACAAAAGTCCAATGTTCTAACCTCTTTCTTTTGAACATGCCCTTGGGTTTTATAGGACAACCCTCGATCAATTCAATCATTTAGAATGATTACAGTTAGTTACAGTTGATTGGCATACCGAAGAATTAGGCATGGATCTCATAATCTCCCATGTTGCGAGCAAGTGTGTCTTTTTGATTGGTTAATCACAACATGTGTTCACCAGCTGGGCTCAAAAGAATAAATTGTGGCGGCTTGAGTACCTAGATGACCATAATTGCATAGGCTAACTGAAAATTATGTTGTATATAGTTGTTTAAGTTATCATTAGTTGTGGGAGTCTTCATGCAGTGGAAAATTCCTTAAATATGTGGTGGTGAGTCCCTGCGAGTGCGGGTGTCCATGGGGACATGCGTCACATTGACAGAGACAGAGGAAAGAAGGCCTTCCTAGAGCAGTTTGAAATATCAACGGATCAACACATATCAATCCTCATTGGAGGGCCTTGTTAATGCGAACGCGCCCCACGCGTTGATGTGGTCAAAGCTTGGAAAAGGAGGTGAGGTCGAATGGTCTACAATGTTATAACCCAAAATGACTATCTTGAATATAACCATTGTTGTGGAAAACTATTTGCCTACACAGTTAAAAGAACATCTAGCATAACCACTCCACATAATAATACTCAAAGAAACGTAATCATCTAGCCTAATATTAGTCATAGAAATATATCAAATCATTAGATCTATGACTATCATGATCTAAGAAATAAGATACATAATCAACAATAATTAATAATGTTAAATTATATATAATAATTTCATCAATATCAAATAAAGTGAGAATAGTGGAACTAAAACATTATAATAATATACACATATAAGAACGCAACATTTGTATTCCATAATATAAAGTTATAAATACCAATACAAAACCCATCAAGAATAAATCAATATTAATACTTTAACATTACATAATGATAAAACATATAACATCACACCAAAAGTATTCAAATTGCACAATCAAAACACTTTAATGGTACAACAAAGCCTTTATTTTAAAAATGCAACAAAACATAACTCATTTATTTCAAAATACATTGTCAAGCCAATAGATACACAATGTAGTATTGAAGCCACAAAGGCACATAAGGTGCACACACTATTCGATAATAGAAGACATGAAATTGTTTATGTTTATATATAATACCATCACTTGAAGAAATATGGAAAAATATTGTATGATAGAAGTGTGTACTATTTACATATTAAATATTTCTAACCAATGTAAGACGTGCTTTGTATATATCTTTTTTTTTGGGTACGTTTTGAATATATTCATGTTTTGCAAATGTACTAGTAGGCATGTATAGAAAGATTTTCAATATAAAATTTTCATCATCCTTGCAACTTATGCAAAGGGAATTTTGAAACAAAAGGAGTATATCCATTAAAGCATAACTAAAGAAGGATTCTTGTCAAATAATTGCAGTTATAAGTAAAATGCTAAACATGTTCGAATGCTATCAATTTTTGTTGTTTCATTATATTTTTCCTGACAAAATGACTTCTATTTAAATTTTTTTTCATGTTGTTGATTTTCTTATGGCGGATTATATATTTTGAGGGTTTGAAGCCTTATGATGTATTACCCAACTAGTCACGTAAGTTAAATATCATTTATAAGAAATGGAATTCAAAGTTGTTTCTCCATTAAAAGAAGATACCTAGTGTGAAGTTTTAAAAGCCAATTCTAATTAAGTTTTATTCGATTTTACATTTTATAATAATACCATGCAAAGTCTTAATTTCACCAATTTTGTTAGTGTGCTTAGTTTAGAACATAAGCTGGAGACTTTACATTATATGAATTTAGCAAAATGATTGAATATTTACATTTACCAACAAAATTTTGAGGGTTTTAGGCTTTGTTCTATGTTGATTATTTGAAATATGCTTCCAAATTTTGGGAGTTTAAAGTTTATACTTTGTGTGAAATTTGAGAAGAAAATGTTGTTTAATCTAATTGGTAAGCAAGATCTAGTTGGTTTTAAAGGCGTAGTTTGATTAAATTTTGGTAAAATTTTAAAATGGTTACATTGAGTCATGTAGTATGATATGATATGTTGATAAAAAATCATACACAGTTTAATTCAGAAATGTAAGAATCTAATAGTTACATTGAGTCAAATTTAAGGATGATTTATTGAACAACCAAATATAAACTACTCTAATTTTCAAAAAAATTATATTAATCTCTAATATCGTTGGAGTCAAATAATATAGGACGCGGTTAAGCTCCCTGACCCAATTTCAAAAAATACAAAACACATTAAATTTTTGCTAAATTTGCACCATTTGTTGTTCATGATCTGCGTATTTTGTGGTCGAAAACCACAAAAAAATCGTTGTATTTTCGCAAATCTGGAAAAAAAAAGTTTAACATTTTTTTGTCTTTGGTTAGTTTTGTAGGGAGCTTAGCAGTTGCCAATGATATATTTATTTTTTATTGTTTTCATTTTTTTTACCAATGTTCATTATTTTTATAATAATATTATCATAACTTGATTTCATAAATTTTGTACAATCCCCTGTTAGCATTATAGTCTAAGAATGTATTTATTTTTCTTTTTTTTTTACTAATGTTCACAATAAATTATATAATTAAAATTGAATTTAGAAACTCTCAAAAAAGTTTTTTTTTAAAAGTACCTAGTTAACTTTTTAACATTGTGACATTGACATGACACACTCTAGCTCCACATGAAATGCTTTTGACCTAAAGCTATGAACCAGCGAGGTCACAAATGGGGAACCTCATCTCCTTATTACAAAATTGAGGCCCAAACCTGTGAGCACATTGGATCAGCAAAGGCATAAGCCTGCAATCACAATGGCCTAGCAAGGATTTGAACCTGGGTAGAGACAACAACAACACCACCACCACTTAACAAACACACTAAATGGTGAACCCCAAAACTCCCAAAAAACTTTAAAAGCATAATTATAAATGATTTTTTTGGAAGATATGGTAGTTGTAAGTGTCGTTTATTTGAGCTTGAAACTTTGGGCAACCTTGAAAATGTTTCTAAGTCAATAAGCTTAAATTATGTAATTTGGTTCCAATTGTGAATTTGAAAATTTGTCTTTTATGAACTAAGAGTTTATCTTCCAAGTCTTTAATCTAAAGCATATTTTCTTTGTTATCACACGTGTTTTTTAAAACTAGATTATATTTATATTTTACATATGTCAAAGGTATTTTTTCCATGTCAAAAGTATTTTACACGACATTTGGCTGAGAAGGTTTGGGAAAAGCTGGGTGGAGAGGTTTTTTTGTTGTTTTGTTGATTTTATGAAAGTTTTTGACACAGTTCCTACAAGTAAACTATGGCAGAGGATGGAAGAACGGGGGGTTCTGAATAACTATAGGGTTGTTGTCCATAGGCTTTATGAACTTGTGGAACTAAGGATGGCTTTCAAAGAGTTTTGGAAGTGAAATTGAAGTCAAACAAGGGTGTTTGTTATCCCCCACTTTATTTGGGTTATATATTGACAAATTGGAGGATTGGGTAACCAAATCTTGTGGTGGAGGTGTGAACTTGGCTACCTATGTAATAAAGCTAATGTTGTATGTGGATGATCTTGCTCTTCTTGCCAAGATGGTTGAGGGTTTTCAAGATCATCTAAGAGCTCTAAAATCCTTTTGTTAGGAAGTGGGAATGCAAGTGAACACTGGAAAAACCAAAATTATGATCTTTATCTTGAGAAGAAAAAAGAAGGAAGTAAAGTTTGAATTTGAAGGTAGCCATTGTAAGTGGTAAATAACTACAAATATTTGGGGCTAGACTTTCATAGCAACCATAGTTGAGAAGTTTGTAGAGCAAGGAGGATACAAGGGGTATGGAAAAAATTATACATGCCTCAAAATAGATGCAAAACTATTGAATTATGAAACAGAAAAACCAAGATGTTATTTGGGTTACTCATTATCCCGGTAGTTCTTTATGGCTGAGGTTTGGGGCAGCAACACCTAAACATCAAGATGGAGGCAAATAGAAAGACTACAAAGATATCTTATCACAAACAACTTCAAAAGTAAGACCACTGTCCCATACAAGAACATCTTAGCAGAAGTTGGGGCCTTCCTTATTGAAGTGGCTGCAATGATTAGGTTGTTAGGCTGTTTGAAGAGAACAGAGAAAATGGAAGATCACCGCTAGCCCTTGTGACAAATGAAAGATTAGGTAGAAGAAAAAACACTTAGATGAAACAAAATATCAAGTAGCTAGATAAATGGGGAATTAATATGCATTAATGTCCAAATGCAAACACTGAAATCAAAAAGTATGCAAGAGAGTTAAAATTGCATTGTGCTCAAAACAACTTGGAAGAAAAAGAGAATATTACATCAAACATTTTAATCCCAGGTGATGACCAACAAAAATATTACATAGAGGTAGATATAAAATGGAAAGCAAAAATGCTAATTGCCCAATTGAGAACGAGCTCACACCATCTTGTCTTATTTGCATGTCTGGATCAATCGAAACAGAATGACATTACATCGTTGATTGCATGGCTCTAAAGCAAAAATATGGATGTCCTAAACGTTGAGTCTCTAGATACCTTGTTTGAAGAAGATCAGATTCTTCAGATGGCAGATTATTTGGTCAAAATTAACAGCAGAAGAAAACTGATCAGCAGGGATTAATTTCCGCCCTTGGGCTGCTCTGAGCTTGGGCAGGTGCTTCTTTTGTGTTCATTCATTCACTCATGTCCATTTTCTTGAAGAATAAATAACAACAAAAATCGATGTAACCAAATAAATAATAACAACGAATATCAATGCCAACCAAACATAACTACTAATAAAAAAGCAGCAAATTCACAGGGAATATGTTTAAATTTATTCTCAATGAGTCGAGGATAAAAGATTTACCCAAAAATAAAAGAAATGACACTAAAACATTTAAACTTCGCAAGGTACAAGAAATACAATTAATCAATCATATCATCTATTTATAGCTTATAACAAAAGCAAATTTTGCCTTCAAAACTGAATTTTGTTTTCCTCGTTTGTTTTAAGTTCATATTTTGAAAGGTGTGGTAGAAATGAAATTCACCGCTTCCGCAACACATAAAGACCAATGCAGCATCAATTAATAGTTTTACAATTATTAACACAATTAGAGCTGATTCTAGCCTCAAATAATCACCAGTCAAAACATAGCATTGATCACCCAAAATGGAAGAACAATATACATATGACAAAACTAAGCTGGTTACAATCTCAAAAAGGTGATAACCTGAGACAATTATAATATTGTCTGACCCAAAATGACATTAAGAACGACACACATGTTTCATTCCAAATTCAACAAAACTGATGCAGATGAAATTTATTCCAAAGACAGATGCAATGAAGGCATAGAATACCTTGTCAAAAAATTTACAATCATTGAACATGGATAGCGCATCTTATCAGCGATACTCTCAAAAAAACCTCCTCACAACCCTCTCCCTTAGCTTTCTGAGTGCTAAACTAGAAACCCTTACTCTAGATAAACCTTTACCAAAAGGTTCTTGAATGATAATTGAAACGCTTCGAATTTCAACGGAGTTCATTTGCGAGAACCAACGAATGCCATGTGTGAAATCAAATCCACAACCCGGTTGCTGCAAACAGCAAGTCAGACTCGTGAGTTTATATCACTAGCAAATAGAAAAGAAACCTCCTACTCCATATCAACAGTAAGAATTTTAGAACATCATCTATTGCATCCTTGATTGAGGAAAGATATTGATTATCCTTCCATCCAATACAAACGTAAAGCATGAATGAAATTGATTACCTGTATCCCCATTCGTTGTCATACCACGAGACCAACTTCACAAATTGAGGGCTCAATGCTATACTGGCCTTCGAATCGAAGATACTTGACCTGAAAGTTGACACGGAAAATGTAAATAGAAAGGTTTTAATCTAAAATACTAAATTTTTATTTAAACAAACAGCTTTTATGCAAGTTCACAATTCCTCACCTTTCATCCCCAACAAAATCATTTGAGACCACGTCATCTTCAGTATATCCAAGTATGCCTTTCAGAGATCCTTCAGACGCACTCCTGCCAAAAATTACAAAATTGAAGGACTTCACAACCACCTAGAAGAAAATAATAAAAATATAGTGACATGTCATCCACATATATATAAGAATAGCAGAGATGTAGCTTGAAAAGTATAAACATACTTCAGTGCTGCTTTTATATCATCATAAGATGCTGGTTTCTCTAGCCTACAGGTGAGATCCACTACAGAAACATTAGGTGTTGGGACACGGAAAGCCATTCCAGTTAGCTTCCCATTCAATGCTGGAAGAACCTTTCCAACTGCCTGCAGAATAGTAGAATACAAAATTGCCAACAAAAGAAGGCAAATATCAGTATCATTTTAATAAATCCTAGAGGCCGTTACTCAAATGAATGGAAATAGACAAAAGCACTTGCCGAACACATTCTGAAAAGGGGACATATGATTTTGCTCTTTGCAGGAAAATCAAATGGAGGAAATTGATTACATAGCAAAACCACACAAATGATTACTGTTTCGTAATCAAGTTCGGTAAGCATGTTTCTATTCATAGTCACCAATGTCCATACACATGATTCAAATTTCATCCTCAGAAAACAAACAGGATAAACTAAATACCTTTGCAGCACCAGTTGAGCTTGGAATAATATTTTGTCCAGCACCACGACCTCCACGCCAATCCTTCATTGAGGGGCCATCCACAGTCTTCTGTGTAGCTGTGTTCATAAACATCATATTCTAGTAAGATATGATGTTTCAATCTATAGTAAATGCACTCACTTATTCAGTAAAAAATTTACCTCCGTACATGCACAAATGTCAAAAATTAATACAAAGAATTAAACCAACACAATGGCTTTCCATGATTTTTGAGGTGATAAAAGGAACAATACAAACCTGTTGTTGCATGAACAGTTGTCATAAGACCCTCAACAATACCAAACTTTTCATGCACAACCTGTAAATCAGCAAATGTGCAATAATCTTAGTTCGTTATTAAACAAACTAGATAGATTCTGTGACAATGTGGACATATTGCAGTTAACAGACCTTATTTATAGAGAAATTACTTGGCAAACATTAGTTTGGCAGATATTGGCACACATTTGCCAACTGTTTTCAGTAGAAGGTAATATTATTTAATGAATAGCCTAAAAATGAGGTCTGTTTGTCTACCTTTGCGAGGGGAGCAAGACAATTAGTTGTGCAGCTTGCATTAGAAACAATAGCCATCTCGGACTTATAGGTCTCTTCATTAACTCCAACCACAAACATAGGGGCATCTGCTGATGGAGCTGAAATCACAACCTTTTTAGCACCACCCTGTCACAAAAGAAAACATTAAACATTACAATCACTTGCCAAACAACCCAAGATAAGCGCCCAAGTTGTTCCTCAATCAGTTAAGGTTTTTGAAATGAAGAGAACATTGTTCAAGACATCAAATATATTTTCCACTTATCAAATGAGTTCTTATAAACCACCAAAAGCTCTACCTTAAGATGTGCAGATGCCTTTTCAGTTGTAGTAAATACACCAGACGACTCTACAACATAATCAGCTCCAAAATCACCCCATGGAATCTCTGCAGGGTCCCTGCACCAACAATTAGAACCATACTTTAGCATCACCTTTGGGGAATGGTGAATACTAACATTGGTTGCAATTTTGCATTGTATTATACTACAATGCAAACCTCTTGGAAGTAACTGTAATCTTGTGGCCATCAATTTCAAGTGTCTTTTCATCCACAACATTAATGCTCCCCTTGTATATACCATGTGTTGAATCGTACTTGAACATGTATGCCTGCACCAATGCCCAAATTACAAAAACGTCATCAAGCATTCAATATTTAATAAATAGTCGTAGCACAGCAATAAAGAGATTCAACATGTGCACAGTGAATATAAACAAAGGTCCAAAAAATACCTAAGCATGCAATAAATAGACCTTTGAAGACATCACATGTATGAGAACACTTGGAAAATAAACCGTGGAAGACTAAGAAAAAATTTCAAACTTTGAGTTCATGTATGAGAACACTGGCATGCAATCTATATACAAACAGGCCATCCATGAGTAGAGAGTTTAACATCTAATCAAAACCAAACAAAAAATAAAGAAGAAATCGCCAAGCAGTAGCATTTAGACTTGATGGTGAATTTCTCAAATTGTCATTTAAATTCATTTGTCCTCTCACAATAATACCCTTATAAACAGTACACGCAATCTACACACAATCAGGCCATCCTTAAGTTGAGATTTCACCATATAATTCAAAATAAAAAAAAATCAGTAATGCAAAATCACCAAGCTGTAGCATTTGGACTTGATGTTGAAATTCTCAAATTGTCTTCTAAGTTTCTTGCTTCCTCTCACAATACCTTCTAAAAATTGGAAAAATGTTGCTGCTTGCACTATACTAATAAAGAAATAAGTGATTTTGGTACAGTAGACATAGAATAGTGAGCTCCCCAAAAGAGAATTTTAGTCATATTTAATCATCTTCATACCATATATTTGACATCAATGAAAGGGTCATTAACTGCAACTACTTCAATGTCACCCCTTCCCAATGCAACACGCAAAACCAATCTTCCAATGCGGCCAAATCCTGCAAAAGTTTGATAGTAAGAATATAAGTTGATTAAACACAATTATTTTCTGGCTTGTTAACTAGGATAAATGGTTCTTGGACAATTAGAAATCCTACAGAAGCAGCATATCTTTCAACCATTAACTAGTATAAGAAAGAAGAAAGTACCATTGATCGCAATCTTAGTCCTCTCCTTTCCAGAGTATTCTGCAAATTTGATAGGAATAAAAGCTTTAGTGTTTATTCAATCAAAGGTTCAAAATGAACAAATGCTACATGTTGTAGTTCTCTTCTAAAAATGATCCCATGTCATATGAGTTGCAGGATAAATACTTTGTGGGCTTGAAATTACTTACGTTGAACCTTGGGAGGCATTTCTGTGGCAGTAGCTCTAATTGGCTGCAAGGGTTTAGCCCTCTGGCATCTGCCAAGGAATAAAATAAAAAAAGACAACAATGTTCACATACAGTTCATATCAAAAGGCTTGATGATACATTAACACATATACAATGCCCATGCAGCTACTAACGGAATTTTGTCTATCGATTGCATTGTACCAAAGGGAGGTGAGCACATTCCACCTAGTTCAGAATAACTGAGTTCACTTTTTAATTTTCTAAAAGCATCATTGAAAATTTTGGATATAGCTAAACATTAAACAGGAAAATATATGCCTGGTACAGCGACAAAAAAATGATGTAGAAGACCTCCAAAATGTAGAATTTATCTAAAGATTAGGTAAATGTCATATCATCTTAACTATTACACAAATTCCTTCCAGTTTGAGGATACAAAGTAAAACATCATACATCAAAACTTCAGTTTTACACAAAGCTGACAACCCATTCTGAAAGATGCTAAACAATTCTTTTGAATTCCAAAAGTCTGAAAACTCTTCTATTCACTATCCAATAGAAATTTACAAGAACATTTTTTAGACAGGAACCGGATAGCTGAGTCTGATCACAAAATTGATCAAATACACAAATGAAGTTTGTAAAATGATTTGCAGAGATCTCAGTCTTCTATAGAATAGACCCAACTATTAAGTCAGATTTGAAATATCATACTGATTTTCTGAAGATGAATATCCCAGGCGACCTTAGCACTGTGTGATATCAGACTTGCATTTCCAGGCTCAGGCTATCCTCTTGGTGTCTGGCCCTTTGATAGTGTGATTGGCCCCAGGCTTAGTTACCGATGCGTTCCCTGGAAGCCTGGATGCGGAGCCGGATGCATTCGGAGGAAGATGCGGAGCCGGATGCGCTCTGGATGCGTCCAGGGAGCGCATCCCATGGCTGTGGATGCCCTGTGGATGCGTTCCACAGGGCATCCACAGCCATGGGATGCGCTCCCTGGACACATCCAGAGCGCATCCGGAAGCCTCCAGGCACAAAAACGTCAATATTGACATTAAAAAGCAAAAACCACACCTTGATTTTCTCCATATGAACACTTTGATTCTCCTGTTTTTTATTCTTTTAATGTATAAAATATTATTGCATCCACAGGGCATCCACAGCCATGGGATGCGCTTCCTGGATGCATCCGGAAGCCTCCAGGCACAAAAACGTCAATATTGACGTTAAAAAGCAAAAAACACACCTTGATTTTCTCCATATGAACATTTTGATTCTCCTGTTTTTTATTCTTTTAATGTATAAAATATTAAAAAGGATACCCACGCTCCAAAAGACAATTGATAAAAGCAATCACGATAGGTATGCAATATTCTAATTATTAGTTCTTTGTTTGTTGGTTGTGTCAATTAAGCTGCACAATTTTAAGGCATATATTGATTGTGTTTTTTAGGCACCCTGTGATCTGTGATTGGGTTTCAATGAGTCTGCATATTTTAAGAGACTCTGCAGACAGAACGCACAAATATTGAGGTTTAGGGTCATCAGAACAGGCGTGTTACAGACTGTCCAAGGCTCCTGTGCACATTAGGGGAAGGTGCAGAAACCTAGACAAATGGCTACAAATGGCTTAATGGATTAGAAGTCTAAAGATATAAAGCTTACATGGCATTGTTTTGAAAGTATCCTCTTGTTGCGGCCAAATTCAATTAGGGCTACTAAATCAGTGTTGTGTGAGCTAAAAGTTTTTTATATAGATATATATATTATTTATATATATATTTTAAAATATATATATATATATATACACGCATCCAAACGTATCCGCATCCCCTAAAAAAAAAATTTCACGCATCCGCATCCAAATCCACACCCGAATCGGTAACTTAGGGCCCCCAGGTTAGTTTGCAGACCTTCCTCGAAGATGATGTCTCTGCTAACTGTGCTAATCTGATGTCTCTGGCTTTGCCCTGTCAGAGACAAAGGCAAAGTCAGTCTGATCGCTTTATCCCAGCTCAGGGTTCAGATGCTAGGGTATGCTGATTGGGAACTTCAATGTCCTGCGAACTTAGCTCTCCTGTAATCTGTAATCAATTAATTCTCAAGATCCTTCCATGCTTGTGATGCTCAATTAGAAAGAAAAGACCAGCCAAGGGTTTTTGTCCCACCTGTCAGTGACTATGAGGTTTGCTTCCCAGGCTACAGCAGTCAGCACGCTCAGAGGCAATTTTCCAAATCAAATCAGCATACCCCAACTAACACAATGCCTCTCCTTAAACAGGAGATCCAATCATTGATTAGTCAAGTCGTCTCCAACATGAAAATAAAAGTTTATTTTAGATTATTACTGATTAGATCCTAGGTCAGGCCCTCATTGAATCGGGTTCATCACAGTCCTCCCATCCTCTGATAGCTTGACCTCAACCAAATTCAGATTTGGGATGCTCAAAGATCTATCCCTTCCCATGTAGCATCTTCCGGTGGGAGTCTTTTCCATTTCACCAAGTATTCTGGAATCAACTTTTTCCTTCACCTCTTCTCCCATATATTTGGCGCTGTCTAAGGTTCAAGTATTAAGTTATCCTCGTAATCCAATGGTGGCAATTCCATCGAAGGGGTAATCTGCTGTCCAGAGGCCCTCTTAAGGCAGGAAACATGGAAAGTATTGTGCATTCTACTATTTGGTGGTAATTCTAGCTCATGGGCCACCTGCCCAATCATCCTTGTGACCTTGTAAGGACCATAAAAATGTGGCTTCAATTTTTCAGCTCCACTTCCTTTGATTGAGGATTGTCCATAGGGCTGCAACCTTAGAAATGTTAGTTTGTGGTGACTAATCAGGAAAGTACTGTACACTTTTCCTCCCGACCTCGCCGGGGTTCAGGGCCGGGCCGGGCCCCAAGCGGGGGTTCGGAGGTGCAGCCCCCGAGGCGAATTTTTTTGAGGCCGACTATTTTTCGGTTATTTGGGCCGACATGTTATAATTCATTCTAACCCTAAAGCAGCAAAAATATTGTATAATATGGCTTAGGGTTAGGGATTTTTCATATGTATGTTTTTAGTACTTGCGGCGGAATTGAGCTGTAAGGGATTACAGATTGTAATCAGGTTGTAATCACTGCATAATAATAATATTGGACTCGCTGTTAGTGGACGTAGCCCAGGGATTGGGTGAACCACGTTAAATCTTTGTGTTTTGTGTTCTCTTCTGTATGGTTTATTGTTTTCTAATATTAGTTATATTTGCACATAATTGTTATTTCTGCCTTGTTAATCCTAACAAGAAACACCATGTCTCCCACTTCAAATGATCTCTCAGTTCAGTGCCTACTAGCATAAATTATTTGCTGATTTTGCACTTGTTGTAAGTTTTCCTTGAGTGCTTCCACAATGTCTTTGCCTTGCTGGACCATATCTTCTACATTAGAGACTCTACTATCCGTAAAAATCTGATACAGCAAGGAGATAGCATCATGATCCTAGAGAGCTTTGAAAGGAGTCATATCAATGGACATGGACAATATTCCCCCAAATGCAACCATTTAACTCATGTGGTCTGCATTTTTGTAACATAGTTTCTCAAATAGCCCTCAATCCACTTGTTTACTGTTTCCATTAGACATCTGTTTGTGGATGATAGCTGATACTAGGTGTTAATTTGTTCCCATCAAATGAAATAAATCCTGCCGAAACATACTAATAACGTGTCCTTGTCACTCACAATTGTTTTGGGGAGTCCGTGAAGTCTGAAAATTTCTTTAAAAAGTAAATCTGCCACTTGAGGAGGTCTCATTTCAGATGTTATAGCATAAAAATGAGCATATTTCATGAACCTATCAACCACTACATATATACAATCTTTACCTTGGACCTTCAGCAACCATGTGATAAAGTCCACTGATATGCTTTCCCAATTTTGATCTGGGATAGGTAGAGGCTGCAACAACCTTGCCAGGAATGCATGCTCAGCCTTATTCTGTTGGCACTCCTTACATTCTCAACATGTTGCATCACATCTCCTTTCATTCCTTTCCAAGAAAATCGTTCCCTCACTTGTGTGTCTTGTAGAATCCTGGGTGACTAGCTAATGGTGTGTTATGGCATGCTTGCAAATTCTTCTCCTTCATTTTGGATTTGGTTGTAATGTACACATGCCCCTTATAGAAAATCCACTCATTCACCACTTTGACCCTGTCATCTTGCACCCTATCTTCCAAAATATCATTAGTAAATGAGTTTTTGACACTAAATGTAATGTCCCAAGCTAGATTCCAATCAGTTTTCCTCAATTAATAGCCTCAATGTTGTCTGATTACTGTGATGAGTAGTGATCTCAGGCTTTGAAAACAAAAGCTGTATCATATATGATTCTCTTGTTAGCAACTCCAGATTGAGTGCTCTTGTGATTGGCTTATGTATTGATCTACATTAAGGCTCAATGCTCGCAGATTCGTATCTACGAACCACTATGAATAACAGTTTTGAGCGACCAAGCGCAAGCTCCCAACAATCCATATCAGCCCATCAATGAATGTTTATCCTTGTTTGTAAAGTTCTTCTATAGTTCGAACTGAAATATTTATTTGTGCCACTTTTATATTCATATATCTAATGTATTGCATCAATGCCACAATCGTTCCAACCAATTAGATTTCAAAGCCCCAAGCTTGAATATGCCACCTTTATAAAGTATTAGTGTCGCAACCTTGCTTTAGATACCACCGATGAAGTATAAGGGCTCCCATCACCTAAAAGGTGTCGATACTATCATAAATCTCAAGTTCAAATAGTATTATTGTCGTAGTATTAACCTTTAGAAATAGAGCCTTAGCATTCACCTTAATAATACGGTTTGGAGATAATAATACTCAACGATTAGGGTCAACTGTAAATATTCGCCTAGAACATTATATTAATGGTTTTTGCCAAATATTCAAACTTTAATATTGGGCAAGACAAATAAAAATATCTAACATATATATTTCCAGTGATATTAGAACTTTGTACCAACACTAATCTTTAAAAATAGCACTTTGAATATTCAATATATATTGCCTTTGGAAATACTATGCGATCCCAGTAGATATATATTAATTTCGTTTTTGGAAGAAACTTCACAAAATTACAATTTCCTTCCTTGCATGCACAATGTGAAATATACGTATGCTATTTCCAATTGCAAACGAGGGTGGGACCGAATCGCCAAAGAAATTGTGAAACAACCTTGAGCTCCTAGCTTTCGACCAAAGCCGTGATGCTTTACATTGCCCAACCACCACCTTACAAAGAGCTTTAAGAAGCCTCCACAAATTAAATTTGATTAGGCCGACATTATTTTATTATTTTATCCCCTTTCATTTTATGATTAACTCAATAAGTTAAAGACATCTTTTTTTTAAAAGTGCCTGGAAAACTTTTTAACATGACCAATTAAGTTGGCACAACATGCCCTCTAACTCCATGTGAAATGCTTTTGACCTAGAGCTACAAACCAATGAGGCCACAAATGGGAGACCTCATCCCCTTATTACAAAGCTAAGGCCCAAACCCGTGAGCACATTGGATCAGCAAAGCCACAAGCTCGAGATCACAATGGCCAAATGAGGGTTTAAACCTAGGTGGGGACAATTACAACACCACCACTTAACCAACACACTAAGTGATGAACCCAATTAAAAACGTCCTTATTATTAAACTTTAGAACCAATTAATTAACTTAATTAAATCACTTTTAAATATTTGGGGACATTATAGTCCTCCTGACCCAAAGATTGATTTCCCTCAAGCAATCAGCCATCAAAATTGAGTCTCCTAAAAGTTCCAGGATCCCAAACCAAGCGTGGATGCTGGAATGAATATATGTCGAAGTCTTTATGTTGCACCATGACAGCAAGTGCTACTTCCTTAGCTCTCTTGGAAGTAGGTTGAAGAAATCCCCCAATGTTGTGCGAATCTCCATCAAGTTTATGTTGCTCTACCCTAATATAATCATCGTCGTGCTTCGAATTGTAAAACAACTCATCAAGATCCCACTAACGCAAAACCTCAAACATGCCAATGACACGTTCCCCATCCATCATGCTATCACAACATTCAACTATCATCCAAAAATCACAACCTAGAGTCACAAAACTTAGTTGCAACTTGCTTCCTCAATGTAGATGCCACTCACTATGAAAGGTGTTAATATCCATACCTTATGCCCAACCCAAATCTGCATCTTTGTTATGATCTTTACCTCCCACAAAAACCATGGTGAAGCAATCATGACGAACCAAACATTGTCATATTGTAGGACCTTATTGTTAGGCCATCTCCTAGTCTGTGCAATCAGCTCTTCGAGGCAAAATACCTCATATAATCTCAACAAGTCTTCATCCCAAGCAACAATTAGTTGTAGAGATGGCTCATTCAAAGGAATGTCGATAGGGTCCATGTCCCCATGTGGCTGACCAATCAAAGTTGGCTTGCCGAACTCCATGCAAGCACCTTGTTCAATCTTGGGGCTACCATGCAAGCTTATGTGTTCTCCACTTGTAGGTGCAATACTTGTCTCTTGTTTGTCCATATCCTCATGTGGTTGAAGTGAACTTGTAAGCATGTCTTCATCCACCTTAGGGCTCATGGCACCATGTAGCCTATCATCCACATTGCCAATCTTTCATCTATGATCATTGTTGTAGTCTCTATTATCGTGGGAGAGTGGATACCTCATCCTTGGGTCTATGTAATTTGTGAGAGCTATGTACGACTTGAACCCTCCATCAAGCCAATCCTACCTAAATTGATCTTGCAATTGAACCAATGAGGGAAACTAATTTCTATGTGGCTCGATCTTCGATGGAAAGGTCGATATCATAGGCCTTGTATTGGACTAATGTGTGTGTGATCTCCCATTAGCTCCATTTGTCACTCTTTTTGCCATGCACCTGAGAGTCTCACCAATCTATTGTTGTCCTCTTGCTAAGATATTGCTAAACTATTGCTAACTTCTTGTTAGGTTCTTGTTAAGTTATTGTTGTCCTCTTGTTAGCTCCCTCAATAAGGTTATCATGTCCGCATGTGCATCTCCTATTCCATCACTTGGTGCTATTATTTGATCTGAATTCTCCTGACAGGCTGGCAAGATCACCAGCTCTGATACCACTATAATGTCCCAAGCTAGATTCCAACCAGTTTCCTCAATGAATAGCCTCTCAATGTTGCCTAATTACTACGATGAGTAGTGATCTCTTGCTTTGAAAATAGGAACTATTTCATAAATTATTCTCTTGTTAGCAGCTCCAGATTGAGTGTTCTTCCTGTGATTGTCTTATGTATCGATTTGCATAAGGCTCACCGCTCGCAGATTCATATCTACCAACCCATATGAATAATAGTTTTGAGTGACCGATCGCATGTTGCCAGCGCCTCGTATCAACCCATCAATGAATGTTTATCCTTGTTTGTAAAGTTCTTCCATAGTTTGAACTTAAATATAATATGCCACTTCTATATTCATATATCTGATGTATTGTACCAATACCACAATTGTTCCAACCAACTATATTTTAATGCCCCAAGCTTCAATATGCCACCTTTATAAAATATTAGTGTCGCAAACTTGCTTCAAATACCACAGATGAAGCATAAGGGTTCATGTCATTTAAAAGGTGTCAATACTCTTATAAATCTCAAGTTCAAATAGTATTATTGTCATACTATTAACCTTCAGAAATAGAGCCTTAGCATTTGCCTTAATAATACGATTTGGAGATAATAATAATACTCATCGATCGTGGCCCACCATAAGTATTCGCCTAGAACATTGGATTAATGGTTTTGGTCAAATATTTGAACTTTAATACTAGGCACGACTAATAAAAATATTTAATATATATATTTCCAATGATATTAGAACTTCATACCAATGCTAATCTTTAACAACACTTTGACTATTCAAAATATATTGCCTTTGGAAATACTATGCGATCGTAATAGATATATATTTATTTTGTTTCTAAAAGAAACTTCACAAAACTACAATTTCCTTGCATGCACAATGTAAAATCCATATGATATTTCCAATTGCAAAGTAGGTTGGGACTGAATCACCACCAACATTGCGAAACAACTTGAGCTCCCAGCTTTTGGCCAAAGAAGAGTAAATTCAAATACATTCCATGATGCTTTACATTACCCAGCCACCACCTTATAAAGGGTGCCAAGAAGTCTCTAGAAATTATATCAGATTAGGCCAAACATTAATATTTTATTATTTTGTTATTTTATCCCCTTACATTTTATTATTAAATCGATTAATTAAAGACGTCCTTATTATTAAATTTTAGGACCATTTAATTAAATCACTTTTAAAAATTTGGGGACATTACACTTAGTTGTAATCAACGATTTCCAATCAACATATATATCAGAAATAGAATGCAAATGAGGTTTTAAAGAGCATGCATCCGTCACCACATTGATATTTCCTTTAACATACTCAATATCAAAGTCATAGGCCTGAATTTTGCTCACCCATGTTTGCTGCCTATCATTCAATTCCCTCTAGTTAAGAAAGTATTTCAAACTCTTATGAACTTGGTCAAAGCATGCATAATGGTCAACATATGTTACAAACCAAATATTGCTTGAACTTGGTCAAAGCATGCATAATGGTCAACATTTCTTTATCATAAATTGAAAACTTACAATCAAACTCTTTTAGTTTCCTACTTTCAAATGCTATGGGATGTCTATTTTGGCCCCTATACCTTCACCTAAAGCATCACATTTCTACATAAAAGGAAGTGAGAAATCTGGAATTGCCAAAATTGGACATGAACTCATTATCTTTTTGAGTTTGTCAAAGGCTAGTTGAGCTATAGGGCTCCATAAAAATGCTCCTTTCTTTACTAGATTAGTTGAGGAGGCAGCAAGCTGTGAGAAACCTTTTACAAACCTTCTACAATTGCTGCAAAGCCCAACAAAACCTCTTAGCTGGGTTAGATTGCTTGGTCTAATCCAATCTTTGATTGTTTTGATTTTCTCCTCGTCCACACTCATTCCATGTTCACTAATTTTCAACCCCAAATACAAAACTTTTTGCAACCCAAACTCACATTTAGATGCTTTGGCATAGAAAAACTGGCGTTCTAAAATTACTGAATACCTCATCCAAGTGTTTCAAATGATCTTCAAAGGTTTTGCTATAGATTAAGATGTCATCAAAGAATACCACAACAAACTTCCTCAATTGTAGAATAAATACTTGATTCATAAATGATTGAAAAGTTGCTGGTGGATTTGATAGACCAAAGGGCATCACAAAAAATTCATAGTGCCCCTAACGACACCTAAATGTTGACTTGTGTACATATTCATCTCTAACTTTGATTTGGTGGTATTTTGAACACAAATAAATCTTGGAGAAGTACCTAGCCCCATGTAGCTCATCAATTAACTCGTCAATTTGTGGTATTGGGTAGCAATTCTTATTGGTTCTCTTGTTGAGAGCTTGGTAATCAATACACATCCTCATTGTTCCATCTTTCTTCTTTACCAGCACTACGGAAGATTCAAAAGGGCTGGAACTAGGCCTTATATGCCCCATATCAAACAGTTCTTTAATTACCTTTTCAATGTCTTCCTTATACACCTTTGGATGGATCAAACAGTTCTGTAATTACCTTTTCAATTACTTCATTATACACCTTTGGATGGTGGTAGGGAGTGATCATTACTAGTTTTGCTCCTTCAAGCTCAATAATGTGCTGGAAACCTCTATTAGGGAGCAGTCTTGGGGAAACGTCTTTGAACACTTTGTTATGCCTATCCAAGATAGATTGGATTTGCACTAGTGAAACCCAAGGACTCGCACCCCCCCCCCCCCCAAAACCTCGAAGTACCCATCCCCGGGACATCCCCACATCGAGTACTTGGAGTACCCGAGTACCCCCACCTCCGCCATTCCGCAACCACGCCGCCATTAGGACGAGTACTTGAATTTCTATTTGAATTTTGATTTTTGCATGTTACTATTGGGTATGTACTATGTTACTATGTTGAATGTTCAATGGTTCAGGTTCGTGTTGCGATTTTGCTATGTTCAAGTATTTCAATTTGGTATGTTACACTGAAACATCATTTCATAACTAGCATTTCAAGTTCTATATGTATAGTATACAGCACCCCCTCCCCCCTGCTGCCATCCCCCCGCCATCCCCCTGCCATCCTGAAATGGAGGCCCTTTGTCCCTCCGTCTTGGAAACTTGTCCAATGTACCCCAGTGTCGGTGTTACACTGATTTGCACATTGGTAATAGCTTCTTTCCTAGCAGCACTTGTATTGGTGATGAGGCATTCACTGCCCATGCCACTTGCCCCTTATGGAAAACTTTGGCTGATTTTCCATTGCCCCTTTCCTGGATATCCCATGAAACACTACCCTTTTCCCATTGTGTTGGAATGAGATCTCCATGGTTTGGTGGCTGGTCTCGTATTTATCAATTGCATGACATTGACATCCCAAAATTACTTCCATCTCCATGTCTATCACATAAAAAATCATCCTTCAATTTATATTCCCCCATCGCCAATTCCATTTGGGGTACCTTCTGAGTACATGAGAAAATTGTTCCACTACCAACCTTCACATCAAACCCTTCTATTGGAACTGTGTTTGGTCCAAATCTCTTTACCATCTCCTCATTAACATAATTACGAGTGGCTCCGCTATCAATGAGAATGATTTCATTTTGTCCTTTTATGACTCCTTTTATGCAGAACACACTATAATGTGGTTCACTCATGAGGGGTGGCAGACCCTTCAACATTTTTTGTTTCATTTTCAAAACCAACTTCTTCTCTTCCCAGTCTTCACCCTCAACGCCGCATGACTTATAAATGACTCCGACCAGAATTTTATTGGTGGCCTCCACCTGGCCATTCACCCGAGGGTAGTAGGGACTTGACAACGCATGGAAGATGTTGAATTCCGTGGTCAGGAGTTTAATCACGTGATTGATGAAGTGGCCACCCCTATTGCTCGTCAACTGAATTGGGATGCCGTATCTGGTTATTATCTGTTCGTAAATGAACTTTGTCGTGCTTATAGCGGAGTTATCAGTCAGTGCACGCCCCTCCACCCATTTGGTTAAATACTCCGTTGCTACCACAATATATCGGCAGCGCCGGGTGCGATTGGCCTTCAGAGGCCCAACAAAATCCAATCCCCACCTTTCAAATAATTCCTGTGCGTGGGAGGGGTTGAGTGGCATAAAATCTCGTTTGAGGGGTCTCCCGGTGCCCTGGCAAGTGTCACAGCCGACCACCCATTCTCTGGTGTCATTGTACAGTGTCGGCCACCATAAGCCGGCCAACAACACCTTCCTGGCTATGGTATCTGGACCCATGTGGCCTCCGGCAGGTCCTTCGTGAGCTTCCCGCAGAACTCAGGACACTTCTTCCATCACGCATCGCCTCAACACTTGGTCTGGACCCATTTTGTACAGCAGTCCATTAATGAGTTGAAAGGTCCTGCTCCTTAGAACCAACTTCCACTGTTCTCCTAGAGGCATGCCTTCTGAGAATCGGGCCGTGGACAAATACTCGCCAATGCTCGTGTACCACTTCGGGAGTACGGCAATATGGAACAAGTGTGCATCTGGAAAATCATCATTTACTCCCACAGGTGGCTCGCCCGACTTGATTCGGGACAGCTGATCGGCGATCACATGGCTATGCCCTAGCTCGACTACAATCTTGAAAGTGAATTCCTGAAGTAGGAGGAGCCACCTACTCACCCTCCCTTGAATAATGGGTTTGTTGACGAGGTACATCAAGCCCTAGTGGTCCACAAAAGTGAACGGTGTCGCCAGTAGATAATGCCTAAACTTCTGGACCGAGTAAATCATTCCCAGAGCCTCCAGTTCGGTGGTACTGTAGTTCTTCTCTACGTTTGACAGTAACCGGCTTGCAAAATAGATAGGGTGATCAAGTCCATGTTCGCCTTCCTGAGCTAGGGTGGCTCTGATGGCGTAGTTCGATGCATCCACATGGATGTCGAACTCCCTGTCCCAGTTTGGAAATGCAAGGATGGGAGCTGCCAACAATCTTGTTTTTAGATCCTCGAAGGCCTCCCCTTGCTCCTTCGCCCAAATGTACAGCTCCCCCTTCTTCATGAGTTTATCCATGGGATATGAAACCCGAGCAAAATTCTTTATAAACCGTCGGTGGTACCCAATGTGGCCTAGGAAGGATTTGACGTTGGTTACGTCACTAGGGGCCTCCATTTCAACTATCACCCGAACCTTGTCAGGGTCCGTCTTTAACCCTTCTTTGCAAACTATGTGTCCAAGCAGTTTTCCTTGTGGCACCATAAATAGGCACTTCTTCGGGTTGAGTGCTAGACGAGCTTTCCGACACCGCTCCATACATTCTCCCAACGCTACAATGTGTTTGTCCTGGCCATTGAAGATGGACCAGTCATCCAAAAATGCTTTAAAATTCCCTTTGGACATTTTATCAAAAATATGAAGGATAATCCTCTGGAAAGTCGCCGGTGCATTGCACAGACCGAAGGGCATCCGATTGTACGCGTACACACCATCCTCCACTACAAAGGTTGTTTTCAACTTATCTTCCTCTGCAATGGATATCTGGTTGTATCCTGAGAACCCGTCCATAAAGGAATAAATTTCGTGGCCCGCCACCTCTTCCAGTATGCTATCTGTGAAAGGAATTGGAAAGGGGTCCTTGATCGTTACTGCATTGAGGCACCTGAAGTCTACGGAGATGCGGATTTGGTTGGCTTCCTTCTTCTGGGAGATCATGATTGGTGACACCCACTCACTTGTGTCTACCCGAAAGATGATCCCAGCTTCCAAATCCGCTCGATTTCGGTTTCTACCCGTGCAGCGTAATTTTTGTTCATCTTGTACGGCCTCTTCCACACAGGTTGGGCTCCAAGAACTAGAGGAATGCGGTGCACGCATAGTTCCGGGGGTACGCCCTTCAGGTCTTTGTAGGTCCAAGCAAACACATCCTTATATTCTGTAAAAATTTTGAAAGCTACCGTTTTCAATACAGGGCTCCAATTGTCTCCCACAAGGATGGTTTTGGGATTTTGTTCATCCCCAAGGTTTATTGCCTTCAACTTTGCTTCCTTATACTGGATTGGTTCCTCCTTCGAAAACTCATGGGCGGGGCTTTCTCTCATTCGAGCTTCCCCTTCTCTATGTTCCGTGTATTCCGGAGGGAACTCATTCCGGTTTTCTTCGATCTCGAGTATGTTGCAGGACAGCGGAAATAATTCATAATCACGCATTTGCCAATGGAATAGACCGTCCATCGAATTTATATTATCCTCTATTTCCAATATCCCTTCGGCATTAGGTTCCATGTTTCCTTCTTCGTCTATCCCGTCATCTGACTCCAAATCGGATGCCATTTCCTCCCCGACCATCTGCGTGGTGAGGTCCACCACAAACTTCCTCGTGATCTCCCGGTCTGCACCACCGACACAATTTCTATGGAGCCATAATCCCGTCATCTGACTCCAAATCAGATGCCATTTCCTCCCCGACCATCTGCGTGGTGAGGTCCACCACAAACTTCCTCGTGATCTCCCGGTCTGCACCACCGACACAGTTTCTATGGAGCCATAGCCTCATTCTGACAGTCATAGGCAAAATGTCCCCATTGATTACAGCTTCTGCACTGTATCATGGGTCTCCCCTTCGCATCATACTGGATCCATGGCTTGTTCTCATTGTTGCCTCGGCCTCCCCAGCGGTTGTTTTTGTACCCGCCGAATGATGCGCTATTTTGTTGTCCGCCAGTCCCGAACATGGAGGGTTGCTCCTGGGTGTAGAGCACTTGTTGATTTCTTGCCCTTAGGTTGTAGGGACATTCTTTAAGGGAATGTCCCGCGATTTGGCAGATATCACAAAAGGCTTTCTTGGGACAAGAACTTTTGTGCGGCCCACTTCCTTGCAGTCCGTGCACCACACGGTGTCTTCCTCTGTCTTACTTGTGCTTCCTTGCCTTCAGTTCTCTCATCATCCTTTCTAGATCTTTTTGTACGGCGAGCACTTTCTTACTAGATTAACCCTCGCTGCTTTCCGTCTCCGATTCATCATTCGAGGACTTGGTCTTTCTTGAGGTCTTGCACTCGCTTTCCAAGTCCATCGCACGGTTGTACGCGTTACTGTATGACGTAGGCAAGACAATTTTCATTTTCTTCCGAAGGGAAGCTTTTAGTCCCTCTACGAACCACCTCTTCTTGAGTTCGTCTGCTGGGGCGGACTCTATCTTCCCGATAAGTTCCTTTAGTCGCCGTCCGTAGGCATGGACAGACTCGCTCTTCGTTTGCTTGGTGTTGTAAATCTCTGCCAGAATCTCATTGTCATCCCTTAACAACTAAAATTCAGTCTCGAATGCTTTTTTCACGATGTCCCAAGTCGTCATACCAGTTTTATCGACATCTGAATACCAGTCAATGGCTCCCTCCCTTAATGTTGCAGGGAATTGGCGAATCCAATCGTCCTAGTTGGTAACTCCGTTGGTAGCCCATATGGTCCCACAGGTTCGGCAATGCCAAACTGGATCCTCCTTTGCTTGGCCTATGAACTTGGGTAATTTTTGTTTACTTGCCGCCATGGTTGTCTGCGGTGGATTCGGTGGATTCGATGCTCCGGCACCTCCTGTGCCAACACTCGTGCCCGCACTTCCTTGGGTACTATGCGTATTGTGGGTTGGTGGTACTTGTCCTTGTGGCAGTTGCGTGACTGATGGGACCGTACTGTGGGGTTCTTGGTTCCAATGGAGGGTTTGCCGCATTTGTGCCGCCTTCGGCAGTACCGTCCTCCCCGCCGGTTTGGTTCTCCGCACCAGGTGTATGGGTTAGACCCTCCTCAAACCGATCTCTCTCTCCTTGGAGGAATAATCTTCTCAACCGTGTCTCCTCAAGTAATTCCTCCCTAAGTAATTCCTCCCTACTCCGCACTCTCCGTTGTTCCGGCAAAGTGAACTCCTCCTCGGCCTATGCTCCCTCCGTACCGCTTCCGAGGTTCCCTTCGGGCAACCCTCCGGCAAGCTGGTCTTTGGCAAGTTGCCTTAGCCTATACTGACATTCACGTTGCTATGCGGAGATCAAAGCCGTGTGTGCGACCTCCCCTTCGTCATCTGTTACTTTCTCATTTCTATCCTTATTTAATGTATTGGGCATCAAGACTGGACAAAAAACATTGCCTTTCAATCAAAAGAACACTTACTTTTTATTTATTCATGTTGATTTACAACATTTCCAATTGCATTACAATTGTTTGTGGTCTTTTCCCTTCCGTTCATACTTCAAAGACCCCAACCTTTGCCATCGCCTTCTTCCTGACGGCGGTGGAGGTGCTCCCGAGCGTGGAATGCATGGAGGATTTCCTAGCGGTGTTCCTCTCGGGCAATTTCCTCCTGGAGAGCTCGTTGCGCTAATGCTGCTTGTGCTAGCAACCGAGGAAGATGGTTCAGCAGTCAATTGGCTGCAGGGTTGGCCCCAATCGCGTTCCACACAGCGCCGGTCAGAACTTCCTCGCTCGTGGCTTCTCACCGAACGTAGGTTTCGATTGCCACTTGGAATAAAATTATGAATTCTCGTGTCTGGATATCTTCCCCTTCGTACAACTCTGTACGGGCATCATCTGCTTCGGGATTTATCTCACCAACGGGTAAGCCCATTCTGTCCACACGCCATCCGAGTGCGTCTAGGCAGCAGCGCCAGATGTTTACCCTCGTGGGGTAACAGACAATTGCATAGACAGTCAAATCCTCAAATACTCAGCAATAATATAACAGACTATTGTATTCATATAATCATAGGAGTTTTCGTACATCATAAGCGTGTCTTCATCAAAGGAATAAGTTCATACATATAATCTCCGAAGGGGTGCGAGGCGAACCGTCGCACCCGTGTAATGCCTCCGGACTCCAACCATCTAACTAACCCAATTTACCCGACAACATACTTCAATGTAATGTACTTGCCCTTTACCTAAACATTGATTTCTCAGCTACCATGGTTCCTTGCATGAGAAACACAACTTTTTCCTCCTTAATTCATTTCTACTTGCATCCATTTTCCTTGTCTTTGTTGTAGGCATCCTCAGCGGTGTTGTATTTCTTCGGAAAGGCTTTTTGGACTGCATAGGTGGAGCTGTCCTCTTACCACTGAAATTGTCCCTCGCAACTGAATCTTCTAAGTTAAGAGTTGTTGTGATGGCCTCTTAGAAAGTTGTAGGGTTTAAGGCCTTGAGTAACTCTTTGATGGTCTCAGCTAATGCCTCCGCAAAGAGCACTAAGCTTCTCCTATCCATCACAACTGGCACCATGACAACAAATTTTTGGAACTCAGCTACATAATCCTCCACCTAGCCTGCCTGTTTTAACTAGTCACTAGGTTTCTGAAGTGAACTTTTGGGTCTGTCCTATCAAATCTCTCAATCGATCTTTGATTGAATTCTTCTATGGTGGAAATTGAATTATGCCCGAGTTACAAATCCATGGTACCACCACTCATGAGCTACTCCTTCCAAGTGTAGGGTGGCAAAGTTAATGGCATCTTCCTTCATCATTGGGTTTAATGAATTATAAGTGTCGATTTTTTGTAACCACGACCTTGTTGTTGTATTACTTGTCCCATTGAAATTGGGAATTGGAGTCTTCCCCAAACGACGATGAATATCCTTCCTTTCATCATTCCCTTTCCTCCTATGTCCGCCTTTTGATTTCAGTCCACAAAATTTAGTGTAGGTCATCTAGTTCTTGACTGCTTCACTCAAAGCATTATATTTGGATAAGCGGCTGTCCATTTCATTGGTCTGATCCGATTGACTTTCACCAAATTCATTTGTCAAGAATTTAGCGCTAAACGATCTAGTATTAGTTGAGATTCTTTCTCCATCAGCAACAGACGTCCCTCTATTAGAATCACTTCCCTTACTCCTATCATTTGCAGCCTTATCACCATTTTGATTCTAATTGAGTCCTCTCAACAACTAGGCCACTTCTTTTAATGTTTCAGACACACTCAGATGAAGCTCTTCAGACCTCCTAAAGAAGGCCCTTGCCTCGTCATCACCGGTGTCACTCATACTGGTCCCCTTTGTTTTCTCCCTCTGCTGGCACCTCTGTTCTATTTTGCTCATCAATCCAAAGCCCACAGCTGACAGGACTCGGGCTCTGATACCCACTAAAAGATGCTAAACAATTCTTTTGAACTCCGAAAGTCTGAAAACTGTTCTATTCACTATCCAATAGAAATTTACAAGAACTTATTTAAACAGGAATCAGATAGCTGAGTCTGATCAGAACTTTGATCCAATACACAAATGATGTAGGTTCAACTACTATAAGTCAGATTTGAAATATCATACTGATTTTCTGAAGATGAATACTCTCAGGCGCCTTCGCACTGTGTGATATCAGGCTTGTGTTTCTAGGCTCAGGCTACAGCAGTTGTGGATCTTGCGATATCCTCTTGGTGTCCGCCCCTTTGATAGTATGATTGACTCTAGGTTAGTTTGCTGCCTTCCTCAAAGATGATGTCTCTGCTAATTGCACTAATCTGATGTCTCTGGCTTTGCCCTATCGGAGACAAAGGCAAAGACAGTCTGTTCACTTTTTCTCATTAAATTGGGTTCACCACACATTCTCTTAATATTATAATTGATCAAAATTTTGCGTGAGATAACAGTAAGCAAATATTGTCCAAGGATTTTAAACAACATAAAATCAAATCAAGGTTAAGAACAAATCAAACCATCTTGACAATTACAAACGACCCTTCCAGTCTAATAATATGCCTTTTAGTGTACACCAACAAGTCTCTGGCATACCTACAAGCAATCTAGAAAGTAATAACCACTAAACAGGTATATAAAACATAAAGTATACATAGGAAGGGCTCAAAACTGCTCGACAAATACATTGATAGCAAAAAATACAATAAGAAAGGAAAAAGGTTGACATTGAATACCTTTAACAATTCATTAGCCATGATCACTCACTGGTCAGAACTTACAAATCCCAAAAAACAGATGAACCAGCCTAATCTAAAACCCTAAATGTTGAGCTATCTTACACAACAAGAAGCTCAACCATAATTGGGTGTAGTTGACTTAATCTCACATTAGTAAGAATTGTTAGAAAAAGGGTAAGTTGCCGAATCGGGTACGGATACGGGTATAGGTACGTGGATACGATACGCGGATACGGCATAATTTTTTTAAGGGGTTGGGTACGTTTAGACACGTCCGTACTAGAATATATATAAAAATAATAAATATATACATATTTTGCAGCCTAAAAACAAGAATTAAGAAATAGTATACTTGTAATATTAATTATTTCATATACAATTTAAAAAATTAATATTATAACAAGAAATAATAAACATGATTAAACAATTATATACTATATAATGTTACTATTAAAATATATAACAATTGAAATTGAAAAATAAATAAATACAACTTTAATAAAAACTTACTAAGATTCTGCAGGGATTCCATGAAGTACCTGATTCCAGTACGTACCATACCCGGAATCGACTGTTAAAATGGACGATCGGCAACTTAGGAAAAAGGTGATTTTTACAGCATTACATGCTCCACAATCTTTGCCAATGGGTAAAGAGGTTAGAGTGTGAAATGCCCAAAGCAATGGATTACAATCATCATCCCACTCCCTTACCAACAAATGCTTAGTGGTTATGTGTGCTAAGTGGCTGCTCCTGCCTTTAAATTTTTGCAAACATACATAAAGGGAAATGCCACATACTTGACCATAAGAAAAAGTCAAAAATCCCACAAACACTAAAATAAATAATTGTGTTGCACTTAAACTAATGCTACATTGATAAGAATTTTAAGGAATAAGTGACTTGTTAGCACTTAAATTAATGCAACATTGATAAGAATTTAACGGCATAAATTAATGCAACACTGATAAGAATTTTAAGGCATTAGTGACTTATTAAGTTATTAGTCATTAAATGCTCCAAAAGCTAGAGGATGAACGGACCAAAGCAAGTTCCTCCCCAGCTAACAAATGCTTAGAGAAACTTGTGTGCAATGGGTTCACTTTGCTCATAGCTATTAACAAAATAAAAGAAGATTGTCATTAGAGTAAATGACTATTCATGAGATCATCTTAAACCTAGACGTTTTAGGTACAATTTGTTCCAGAATCAGAAACAGGTTTGATTCACCTATGGATTTGGCTAGGGCACAAAAAAATTCACTCGGATTTGTTTAGAAACAAAAAGATTCTCATTAGAGTAAATGACTATTCATGAGATCATCTTAAACCTAGATGTTTGATGCAGGAGCATCTTGGGTTTTTGGCAATCATGTATCTCAGTAGTTTGTTAGATGTGCCCGGTAATTGCTTTGGAGTTCTCGGTGGAGTGTTCTTGTTGTTCACCGGCGAGCTCGGTGCTTTCACCAAATGGCTTTGTTATGTTCTTTCACCGAGTTGGTTCGGTGTGTCTGTGTTGCTCGGTGGCCCAATTCACCGAGGGGTTTATTTTGATTATTTTGTCGAGGCTGACATGTGCATTTAATTTTGGCCGTGATCTTAATGTTGGGATCGTTCATTGGGAAACATGTGGACCCAAATCTGGGTCGTCGCTTTCTCCAATGTTGGATCTTAAGAATTCTTTGGGCCGACCTATTCAGTAGCCTCAAGTATAAATGTAATAGTCTTTTGTAGATTTAGGTAGTGAATTCCAGAAGAAAGTGAGAAGGCTGGAGATTGTGGATCTCACAGGCATGAGGATTGTAATGTTTTGTAATGCTCTGTAATTGATTTCTATCTATATTGGCCGTAACCGGGAAGGCCTTACAGAGCGGCATGTATGAAGTTTGATGAAATAAAAGATATTGATCTGCTTCCTTTCTCTCTTTTTTTGTGTAATTGCTTCCGTATATGTGCCCTGCAAGGTGGTCTACTATTTGAGAGAGCCTCTCGTCCCAATTATCTACCCTTCCTTGCATCAGGTGGTATCAGAGCGAGGTTGATCTTGATCTAGGTTTGCGAACCTAGGTCTTCGATCGGGGTAACAGATTGCGATCTGACTTGCAATTGCAAAGGGTTTCAAGATTGTTCAAGGAAGGAGAGATGTAGATCCAGGATTAGCTCATATGCTAAGGCAAATTGCTACTAGATTAGAAGCTGTTGAGACAGCCCAATGCTGAGGAAGACATCTTGATGATGTTAGTGATAATGAAGCCGAAGTACAGGAGGTAGCCGAATCTGCAACTATAATGGATCAAGGAGAAGAGAGATTCCTGAAGGCATTGACTAGTTTGAAGGCTACATTGTAGTTTAACCCTTCTGAGTATAGTGGAAAACTGGATTCGGATGAACTGATCGACTGGATTACCGAGATGGAGAATTACTTTGAGTATGAGAACATATTAGATGAGAAGAAGGTGAAAATTGCAAGCACAAAACTGAAAGGTCATGCATCCTTGTGGTGGGAGCATCTGCAATTGGACCGAAAGAAGAAAGGTAAACCAAAATCAAGGTATGGGAAAAGATAGTAAATAAGTCAAAGGGCAAGTTTCTACCTTGTGATTATCAAATTAACCTAGTTAGGAGAATGCAAAGTTTGAGGCAGAAAGATAGCTCGGTAAAGGATAACACCGAGGAATTTTATAGGTTAGATATTAGATCCGGACATATTGAAGATGAGGTAGAAAGAATTGCAAGGTATCTTAATGGGTTAAGGACTTCTATTCAAGAAGAGATCAACTTGGTGAAAATGGAAAGTATTGAGGAGGCTTATCAGTTTGCCCTAAAAGCTGAGGAGAAATTGAATAAAAGACATGAGCAAAGACAAAGAGGAAGAGGTGGTAGATTCCTTGGAGAAAGAGGTAGATCCTATGGTGAAAATAGTAGATCTAATCAGGACAAGACAAACCATGACAAAGGCAAGATCAAGTGGAAAGGTGAAAGTTCATTCAGAGGAAGAGGTAACTACTCCCGAGGTGGCTATGGCAGAGGAGGATTTCGAGGAACTTGTTACAATTGTGGTAAAGGACATAGATCATTTGAGTGTACACATGCAAGTAAGAAGGTCGGTAGAAGCAGAAATGCTTTGGCACATGAAGGTTCACTGAATGAAGCTGAGAAGGAAGGAAACCTGATGGTCAGAAGAGCATTGTAGAGTGAAAAGACTAAGGAAGATCCGGTAAGGAAAAGTTTGTTCAAGACAGATACAGAGTTGCAAACAAAGTTTCGAAAGTGATCATTGATAGTGGAAGCTCGGAGAATCTTACATTAGAAGAAATGGTTACAAAATTGCAATTGGAAAGATTGAAGCACCCAAAGCCCTATCAGATTTCATGGATCGAGGATGAGCAAACACTTATGGTAAGTGAACAATGTTTTGTGAATCTGGAAATTGGAAAGTATTATGACAAGGTGTTGTGTGATATTATGCCTATGGACTGTTGTCATATTCTGTTGGGTAGACCTTGGCAATATGATAGACATGCTATATGTGATGGAAGATTGCATAAATATACTATTTGGGCTGATGGCAAAAGACAAATCTTGTTACCTTTGATTGAAGAATCTGTTGGTGAGATATATACATCTGTGAAAGTTTGTTTGATGGAAGGTAGATAGTTTGTTAAAGATTTGAAGAAAAATGATGTTTGTTATGTTGTGATTCCTAACAAACCGAGTGGGAAAATAGAAGACAAAGCTCTTGAAGAGGTTGAGAAGTTGCTCACTAAGTACAAAGAAATCATTTCAGATAATGTACCAGATGGTTTGCCACTGATGAGAAGTATTAGTCATTGTATGGATTTGATTCCTGGAGCTAGTTTGCCGAATAAGGCACCACACCAGCTAACACCAACCGAGAATGAGAAACTCAACCGACAAGTTCAAGAATCGTTACAAAAAGGTTTGATCAAAGAAAGTTTGATTCCATGTGCAGTACCAGCTATGTTCGCACCTAAGAAGAATGAAGAATGGCGACTGTGTACTGATTCTAGAACAATTAACAAGATAACAATTAAGTATTGATTCTCTTTACCAAGAATGGATGATATAATGGATTGTTTGAGTGGAGCAAAATATTTTACCAAGATTGATTTGAAGAGTGAATATCATCGGATCAGAATCAGAGAAGATGATGAATGGAAGACTGCTTTCAACACAAAAGAAGGTTTGTATGAGTGGTTGGTTATGCCTTTTGGTTTAACTAATGCACTGAGTACTTTTATGAGGTTAATGAATGAGGTTCTAAAGAAATTCTTGGGTAAATTTGCGATTGTGTACTTGGATGACATTCTGATATTTAGTAAAACCATAGAAGATCATTTGTTGCACATTAGACAAGTATTGCAGAGATTGAAAGAGAAAAAGTTGTTGATTAATTTGAAAAAGTGTTCTTTCATGAAAGAGGAGATTGTATATTTGGGATTTGTGATTTCAACTGATGGTTTGAAGATGGATCCTGAGAAGGTTGAAGCTATTCTTGATTGGCCTAGACCTGAGAATATTAGCGAGGTAAGATCATTCCATGGTTTAGCAAGTTTTTACCGAAAGTTCATCAGAAATTTTAATTCAATTTGCAATGCTATGACCGAGACAATGAGAGGAGATAAAAGAGAATTCAAGTGGACACATGGAGCTGATAAAAGTTTTGAGACTTTGAAACAGAAGGTTGTTGAATTGCTTGTGTTAGTTTTACCTGATTTCAATAAGGTATTCCAAGTTGAATGTGATGCAAGTGGCAGTGCAATAGGAGTTGTGTTGAGTCAAGAAGGTAAATCTATTGCTTTCTTTAGTGAGAAGTTGAATGATGTTAAAAGGAAATATTCAGTGTATGATCAAGAATTCTATGCTATTGTTCAAGCCCTAAAGAAATGGAGACATTATTTGATGCCAAAAGAATTTGTATTGTATACTGATCATAAGGCTTTACAGTATTTGGGTAGTCAGAATAATTTGAGTCATAGAAATATGAAATGGGTTGAGTATTTGTAAAATTTCACCTTTGTGTTAAAACATAAAAGTGGAGTATCTAACCAAGTTGTTGATGCATTGAGTATAAGATCTTTGATGACTGAAATAAGAATTGAGGTTTTTGGTTTTGATGACATGAAGAATTGTATGAAACTGACCCTAATTTTTTTGAGCCGTGGGGAATGTGCAAAGCACCTATTCCAGATCAACCAAGTAAGTGGGAAGACTATTTCATTCAAGAAGGTATGTTGTTCAAAGGAATTCAATTATGTATACCAAGAGGATCAATGAGAACTAATTTGATAAAGGAAAAGCATAGTAGTGGTTTGGCTGGACATTTTGGCATTGATAAGACATTGAGTTTTCTTAAGGAAAGGTATTTTTGGCCTCGGCTGTATAAGGATGTTCAGAAATTTGTGAAGAGTTGTGGAGTTTGTAAAGTTGCAAAAGGAGTAAGTCAGAATACTAGATTGTATACACCGATTTTTGTTCCTGAGAAACCTTGGAGAGATATCAACATGGATTTTGTTCTTGGCTTACTGAGGACAGCAAGAGGTAATGATTCCATATTTGTTGTTGTGGATAGATTTTCCAAGATGGCACATTTCATACCATGTAGGAAAACATCAGATGCAGTGCATATAGCAGATCTTTTCTTCAAGGAAATTGTCAAATTGCATGGATTACCGAGGAGTATCATCTCTGACCCAAAGAGTAAATTTGTTGGCTATTTTTGGAAGACTCTATGGAAGAAGTTGAACACCGAGTTGAAGTATAGTTCTACATTTCATCCACAGACTGATGGACAAACAGAGGTTGTAAATAGAAGTTAGGATAACCTGTTGAGATGCTTAGTTGGAGACAAACCGTGTAATTGGGATTTGATGTTAGCACAAGTAGAGTTTGCATACAATAATCCAGTGAATAGGAGTACTAGTAAGACACCATTTCAGATTATTACTGGGATACAATCGAGAGGTATATCAGACTTGAAAGATATTGCTGGAGAAGAGAAGAGGAGTGTTGAAGGGGAAGAATTTGCTGAATTTATGAAGTCATTGCATGAGGAAGTGAAACATCAGTTGGAGCAGAGTAATCAAAAATACAAGGATAGTGCAGATAGGTCAAGAAGACAAGGTTTTTGAAGTTGGCGATGAGGTAATGGTTCATTTGAAGAAAGGTAGATTTCCTATTGGAACATATGGTAAGTTGAAGATGAAGAAATTTGGTCCTTGCAAGGCATTGAAGAAGTTTCACAGTGGAAATGCTTATGAAGTTGAGTTACCTAATGACATGGACATATCACCCATATTCAACATTTCAGAATTGAATGAGTATCGTAAGCCTAATGAAGAAGTGACAGTACCGAGTGATTATCCTAAGAAGCAGACAGAAGAAGTTGAACAAATTTTGGAACAAAGAGTTGGCAGAAGCACAAGAGGAAAGGACTCTACATGGAATACTTGGTAAAGTGGAAGAACAGAGCGATTGAAGACTCTACGTGGATTTCTCAATCTGAGTTGGATTCAACTCAGGTTGTACCTCACTCATGATTCGGAGAATCATTTCTTTTCAACCCCAAGTGTCTGATGCAAGAGCATCTTGGGTTTTTGGCAATCTTGTATCTCGATAGTTTGTTAGATGTGCTCGGTAACTGCTTTGGAGTTCTCGGTGGAGTGTTTTTATTGTTCACCGACGAGCTCAGTGCCTTTCACTGAGTGGCTTTGTTATGTTCTTTCACCGAGTTGGTTCGGTGTGTCTGTTGCTCGGTGGGCCCAGTTCACTGAGGGGTTTATTTTGATTATTTTGTTGGGGCCAACATGTGCATTTAATTTAGGTCGTGATCTTAATGTTGGGATCGTTCATTGGGAAACATGTGGACCTAAATCTGGGTTGTTGCTTTCTCCAATGTTGGATCTTAAGGATTCTTTGGGCCGACCTGTTCAATAGCCTAAAGTATAAATGTAATAGTCTGTTGTAGATTTAGGTAGTGAATTTCAAAAGAAAGTGAGAAGGCTAGAGATTGTGGATCTCACAGGCATGAAGATTGTAATGTTCTATAATTGATTTCTATCTGTATTGGCTCTAACTGGGAAGGCCTCACAGCCCGACATGTATGAAGTTTGATGAAATAAAAGATATTGATCTGTTTCCTTTCTCTATGTTTCTGTGTAATTACTTATGTGTATGTGCCCTACAAGGTGGTCTGCTATTTGGGAAAGCCTCTGGGCCCCAATTATCTACCCCTCCTTGCATCAACATTTTAGGTACAATTTGTTCTAGAATCAGAAACATATTTTATTCACCTATGGATTTGGCTAGGGCACAAAAAACATCACACGGATTTGTTTGGAAACATACCTACGCATACATGAGTGATTCCAGCAACATTGAGGCGATTCCAGGGCAACTTCAAGCATAACCCCTCTGATTATTCTCAAGGTATTGTCAACATCTGGATTGATCCCACAGAAAATTTTTGTTGAACAACTTGTCCCTCACTATTTGCATTAAGGGCAAGACTGACACCCTTCTAAATGAAACACACGAGATGACAACTCCTCCTGCTCCTCCTAAATAGGAGAATACTGCTCCTTCCCCTACAAAGGCTAGTAATGCAGACAGTGTTATCGCTTGTATGCTAAGTTACTGGTTCGGGTTCGGGGATAGGTTTGGGTATGAGAACCCGATACGTGGGTTCGTGATTTTTTTTTTTCATTATGGTTCGCATGGGTTCGTGTGTGTGTGTGTGTGTGTATATGTATATGTATATGTATATGTATATGTATATGTATATATGTATATGTATATATGTATTATATATACAAAAAAAAAGAGAAATATACAGAATTGTGAAATGAAATGTGTTTGGAGGCTTCATATGGGGCTGTTTTAGGGCAACATCTAAATCCTAAACTAAAACGCAAATCTTACCAAGGGGGACACTTAGTTTTTTTTTCAAACTTTTTCAAGCTTCCCTTATACATTTTACGTTTTAGTTTAGGATTTAGCCAATACCCTGTTTTAGGGTTGCAAAGGAGAAAAAACAATAAAAAATGTGTTACAAATGTTGTTTTAGGCCACAGGTCTGATCAAGGACCCTGCCCGGACCCAGCAAGGACCCCCATGCAAACCCGGACCCAGTTTGCACCCGGACCCAGTTCGAGGGTCCAGGGTGCGAACCTAGTAACTAAGCTTGTATGTGATTTTTCCTTGCCTTGGAATACATATTCATGTGACGAGTGCAACTGGAAGCAGATAAGGGTACATTTGTGTACAAATTCTAGTTATGTTGCTTTTGAAGAATCATTTGGTCCGTTTAAGGTCTCTTTTATGTTTGTGGGAAGGATAAAAGAAAAAAGGCAGGGTGATGTAGTTTAGACTGTAATCATGTTAAAAGCAAGCAACATTTGAAAGCTTGTTCAATCAGCAAAAGGCAAAGAACTAGCTTTAAGACGCACTTTATACAGTGTTTAATTTAAAGTCATTTGAGAATTTATAGGATTTGCTTCTTGTTTTTATTCCAGATTCGATTCTGTCTTTCAGTGTTCTTTCAATATTAGAACAAGTATAGAGTCCTTAATCCTAGATTTATTGCATTATTATTTTACTATTGAAAAATGAAATATCTATCAGAGCAGTTGAGTTTGACAAATTGGTATTGAATTAGTATACAACATTTCAAAATTTTAAGAATTCAAATTGATATCTATCACCTCCTTCATATTCCAGAATCCAGATAATCATCACAAAGTCACTGTTTTCTTGGTTATTTCCTTAGGATGTATAGTCTAAATTTTATAGTTCCTCTAAACTGAATAGCAGTATATCAAATACTTGCACTTTTGTAGTTTGATTTAAATAAATGAGAAGAAACCAGTGTCTCCTGAAATTATATGATTTGCTTGATAATGATGTCTTTGCCAAAAATTAGTGTACATACTCCATCTCTGTCGACCAGAAAAAGATACAAGAATAGTTTGCAACAATTACCATAAAATGTCCATGGACCGTGAGAATTGGATAACCAACAAATACAGCATACATAGTCATACCACGGATGTATAGTCTAAATTTTATAGTTCCTTTAAACTGAATAGCAGCATATCAAATACTTGCACTTTTGTAGTTTGATTTATATAGATGAGAAGAAACCAGTGTCTCCTGAAATTATTTGATTTGCTTGATTATGATGTCTTTGATTAAAATACCCACGAGAATTGGATAACCTACAAATACAGCATACATACCACGGATGTTACAGTTTAAAATCACTAGCCAAGGTAAATCCTACATGGCCCTGAGATTACAGCAGGTCGAGACTCAAGATCAAAGACAATATGGAATGAGTTCATATTGTGGACAATTCAAAGGGCATATGTTGAGCAATATGAGCCGAAGCTTCACAAGAATTTAGGTCCAGTAGACAGTGGAGGACAGCCTAGGTATAATCACAGCCCATTCATGACTCTCATTCATTCACGCTGGCTAATCAAGGTTCGCTAGGTCTTTTCCTCCTTCTGAGGGTGGCACAGAAATTGAGAGATTGATTGATACAGTTTGTAGGATAGATCCAGGTCCAAATTAGGTAAAATACCACAACATAAATTGCTAAAATCAGATAAATTACAGCATCCTACTCACTGGGTGAGAGATACATGGGCCCAACACAAATTGAGTTTGGTCAAATATTGCGTCCAACTTTCAGTGAGGAATACCCATAGATTGATTATTAAAATTTTTGTGAAGACCTAAACAAAGGGTTTCAAATCTAAAGCAGAAGAATAAAATCAAAGGATTTCTAAAACCTCACGTACATAAATAAGATCCGTTGCCATATTAAACAAGCATCACTAGCATCTTTAACCAAAACACAAGGACCATGAAACTGAAACAGAAATATGACAGTTTCAAAGAAATAAGCAATGGATTTACCTTGTATTTCGAAATGGGACAATCTCAATAGGCTATTATTTGGAATGAAGCCGGCCAAAGATAGGATCCGGGCACTAAGATCGTAATCAGCAATGATCCGTACAGGAAACAGGACAACCTACTATTATTTTAAAACCCAACTTTTTTTTCCCATATAAAATACATTAAAAAATTTCATCTGAGCTTGACATCAGCACAGAATTCAGTACCATATTGCAGAGCCCAAATGGCTACTCGCTGGTAATCAACTATTAAAGCAAAGCCTAAATTGTAAAGTTAAAAGATCGCAGACACGAAAACATCGTAACTAAAATCCTACATAAAATGTATTGTCATAAATAAACAAAATATAAACCCCAAACCTCAAACAAGTATTACAAGCAGGGTCGCAAGAGTGAGAATCTCGCAAACGCCACTATGATCGTTGAAAGTACGTCAAGGAAACTTTTTAACAACGGTAGACGAAACAATAAGAAAAGCATATACATCATAAAACCCTAAAAAGGAAGGTTTTGCTCAACTGTAAGCGTGAACTCTGCCCAAACTGCACTGCAGATCCAAAGAAGTCGCTTCCATTGGGCATTTTAACGCTTCCATTTTTGCAGACTCCCTGCATAAATATCCCCACTGATATCAATCAACAACTTCAACAACCGAAAACATAACAAACATTTCCAGATCAAGGTTCTTTTCACATTACAGTTTACCAGACCTTTGAGAAACATTTAGATTCGACTGGACGACGAATATCAGCAAGTGATCCCGATCGCATCATAGTTGTGGCCGCCATGGCGATCTGACGAGAAAAATGAACGTCGAAAAACGGCACAGATTCACAAATCCCAGCGTCTATAAACGGGAATACACAACTGCCAGCATTTGATCACGCATTTAAAACCCTTGCACTTGCCATTTCTCGCATCTTCCCTTCCAAACCCCACGCTGACACCAACCGTCGATAGCCAACAATGTCCAAAGCAACACGTAAATGTAGGAATACTGCCACGTAAGCTTGAAAAGACTAGATCGCAGCCGAAAAGCGGCCGAATGTCCCCATACTTTACCTGCGAATATAGACACGTAGGACTAGGTGATGACGTGTCCGTTCCCAAGTTATTGGAGCGCAAGAGCGAGAATTTCGACGCATTATAGACAGTCCTTTATTTGTTCTCTCTGTTACAATTTTTTCCCGACAGAATCTCTTTTGTTGTCGGAATATTCTTTGGGGTTAGGTTCGAACTCGAAGACTATAATAAAGGAGGTTAGGTGACCTCAGGTTAGCTGCCGTTTTGGTCATTAAACATGCGGGGCCGCGTCCCTATCTCCGTCAGCTTGCCGCCTGATGATTAAAAAATAATTTATTATGCACGGGAAAATTAATAATTTAAGCTCGTGGTAATTAAATACCATATATGGTAATGTCTTTTTCCTTCGTCAATGCCGTTTCTTTTATTTCTTTCTGCCTGGTTTGGTCTGGGAATTGACAGTTTGTGGTTTGTATTTCATGATTTTTGCCGTTGTTTCTGTCCAAACATACTCCAAAACGTCTTTAGATGAAAGCGATAACTTTGACAATTTTTTTAATTATTTTTAGATTGGAGGCATTGTGATCTTTTGAAGTAATCAAAACTGTAGGTATTGTGATCTTATGATGTAATCAAAATTGTAGAAAGATAGATAAAAATTTAACGTCTGTGAGGCTAAAAATAGTCTATGGGATAATAAGACAACTTAAGCAGACTTAAGTAACTCCGTGCATTTCTTGTGCAAGTTGATGATGAGTCCACCTAGTTGCTCAATGTACTCTTTGTTGATTAGGTTATGCCAAGAGCTATCACCTATAGTATCCACAAATTTATCTATGTTGTCCTTGTAGGTCTCACATTCTAAAATAAAGTGTTGTTCAGTTTCCACTTTTTCAGATTGGCAAAACTTGCAAATTCTTTCTTCTCAAGCCTCCTTTGGCCTCTTCCAATGTTCGGTCTCAGAACGTAATTGGTGAGAGTTGATTTTCAGATGAGCAATAAGAATTTGAGCTCTCCAAGAAATCTTGGCTTCTATATACTTTTTTTTGGAGTTGATCACATGCGGGGTTGAACTCATTTATATAATATATTTTCTCTTGTAGGTATTGTGATCTTTTGAAGTAATCAAAACTGTTGAGACTAAGAAATCATGGTTAAATCAGGGTCACTAAATTGGAATGGGGAGGAAATATTGCTATAAAATAGTGTCAAATGTCAACAAGTGGGTATATAATTCAGAATTGAGTATAGGGATGTATTTAATGGGATTGTTTAGAGATTAAATATAAATGGATAGGATATTAGTTTTAGAAATAATAATAGATATTTTATATGTTGATGTTATATAATAAGCAATTGTATAATTATGATTTTTTTTAAAACCTAAAACTTATGTATATAGAAATTATTATTATTATAATGTATTGACCATAATTTGTCAATTGAAATATTTGTTGATTAATACATATTAATTATTTATATGGATTGATAATTTTGTTCTTTTAGAAATTAAAAGATGATGTATATTTATTATAAGATTAATAGAATTTATGTATATAATATTTGATATACATAAATTCTATTAATCTTATATACTATATTGTATACAATGTAAATTATTAAAGTTAATTTCAAAATAATGTTATTGTTATCTTTATTTGAGCATTAAAGATTGTCATTGGTATCAAAGACATTGGTTGGTTACCTATGCTACTATAGTCGGTAACTGCAAGCACTACAAGCTAGTCGGTTAAGTCTTTACGTCGAGCACCAAGGCAGTTCTACCGAGCATCAATGTACATCGATACCGAGCGACAGTAAACACCGAGCAGACTGGATACCGAGCACCAGTGTAATTACTGAGTAGTATATACGGTGTTTATTGAGAAAGATAGAAAATGGCATAGTAATCAAGAATGGCACACTTACCTATGCAAACGGTTACAACAGAATCACAAAATATTTTACCAAGATCGAGGATCATTTATTGTAAGATTCCATCATTAATTGCGATGATGGTCTTTATGTATTTGCTAGATCTAGGTTATTTTTGTACACCGTAGATCTTAGGGTTTTCTCTAAGATATTGTAACCTAAATTTTGTTAAGCGACAAAAGTAGTATACTATATAAATGTAATTTCATATTATTTTTATATGCATGAGAGGGAAGCTTGATAAGGAGGTTGTGAACATAAAAAGAACTTCTTGAAGCATTAGCCAACTTCATGAATATTAGTTATCAAGCAGAGCAGAATAGTATTCAGAGTTATTCAAATTAAGCAAAATTAGACAAGGCTACCGAGCAGTTCAGAGCAGAGATCCTCACACAGAAAAAGGTGATATCTATTTAGTACTTCATAGATCTGTATCAAACAAGTTGAGTTGTCATTAGCAGATAGATACCTATTACTTTCTAATCATTGTAATAGAGTTTTGGTAAAATCTCTTAACAGAGTAGACTTAACAGTCTTTTTGTAAATCTCTTAACCGGGTGCACACTCAAGTAGTGTTGTTAAAATCCTATCACTAAGTAGATCTAACTAATCTGAAATGTTACTCCTAACAGGGTAAGATCACCAGAAGTGATCACCACTTGTAGCCCTAACAGGCAAACCTTTTCTATCTGCAGTAGTAAAGAATTTGTGGGTGTCATCCCCACCGCAATTTTTACCTTCTAACAAAGGTTTCTGCGTTACCAAAATACTTGTGTTATATGATAATTATATTGTTGATTTCATGCTATTTACCTTTTATAGTTAAATGAATGAATGATGCATGCAATGGATACAAGTTATATTTGAAGGTTACCACTGTTTGTTATTTAAAGGTTTATGATTTGAAAGTTTTTGTGGGCACTGATTCACCACTCCCCTCTCAGTACCCTATCTCTCCAATCCAATAGTTATATGTATATTTAATTAATATTATCGATCAAATTTATATCATATATAATATTTATATTTAATAATTTTCAATATATTTTCTATTTATATCATCGGCAGAATAAAAGAAAATAATTTTGATATGTTAAGAATACAAATGAAAAAGACAAGTAAGAGAGATGATGTGTACTAAAGATCAATTAGGAGAGAGATAGATAGAGATGAGTGGCATTATCAGTTAAGATTTATGTTTTGAAGGTGGGTAATTATTAATTATCTTTGTGAAGAGTAATGTGGAAATTAATTTTATTAGATAAATAGAAAAGAAAAAATTTGTATCCCTTTGATTAAGTTTAAAATGTCAGAGAAGCAATAAAAAAATGAAAAGCCCAAATGAAAATTAAATAATTTGATTTTGGTATGTAGGTCACCGATCGCTCGTCGAGGCTCTTTTGTCTTCTTCCTTTAATGTCAAAATGATAGATTATTTCTAGACACGTAGCCGTTATTTTAACTTTTGTATAGAATAATAATTTAATTTTTACTTTTATAAAGAATTTAATATGAATATTAAAAAATTTAAATATAATAAAAAATCATAATTCCATTTCGCTATAACATTTTTTAAATAGTTTGTTTTTTATTTAAATACTACTTTTTGGTTAGTTGTACCAAAAAAGTATTTCAAATATGTTGATTTTGAATTCTAAAAAGAATATTTTCATATCATTAAATATCGTTAGTCAATATCTTTTAGATATTATTTGTAAAGTATATTGTTAAAGCCAATACATATATGTAGACAACTAAACTTATTAATCCCTATCACATCTCAACATGTACCAAACTATGTTACTAATTTGTATTTGATAACCTTGTCAATGTGTACTTATTTCTTTGTATTTGTTTATATTAATCTAGATTAAGTTTTAAAAAATCACATTTTCAATTGAAAATGAAAAAAATTAAAATTCTATTAAATACATCATAACTTTAACTTTTTTCAATAAATCATCATTTAAATGAGAAAAAAAAAAAGGATTAGACATTCTATAATTTTAACTTGTACTAAAACTTCAAATTTACAAATTGATCGTCCTCGTGACAAACTTAAAAAATCAAAACAATCTTTTGCATTTTTTAATGTAAAAAATTTCTTTACAAATATAAATATATTGAATTTAATGATATTTTTTTAATCAAGTGAGAAGATAAAGTTGGATATTTTTTAGTATTTTTATTTTCAATTATTTAAATTATATTTCGTATATCAATTATAAATTTATATTCAAAATTTATTTTAATATATTACTAAAATTTACTTTGTAACAAAAATCTAATATAAAATAATAATAAGTTGGTTTATTCCAAAGATCACCCGAAGTGGAAGGCACTACTGTAGTTAAAAATGGACGGTCAAATGTATTTCTATCATCTTCCATAGGTAAAGAGTATTCTGAAACCTTGATTGTCTAACGTAGGTCATAGTGTACACAACTATGCCTATTTTTGTACGTCATAGCAATCTAATTAATTAGGTTGATATCAAAAACATGGGTGGAGGATATGGTACTTGGAATTTTGGAAAGATACAGGGAAAACACAGTTTTCTGTGCAAATTTTTGGATTTAAATGATTAGGCCGCTCTATTTTTTCATAGTCAGCGAATGAAACATCAATGTCAGGCATTAAAGACAGAAAAAATGATTAAGATTAATTCAATTGTCTTGCACGTCTATAATCAATTGTGGACGATTGATTTTTTTAATCAGCAACTTCTCTTTCACATAGGGAACCCCTTTGAGATAATTATTAAGAAATGTTCAAAATAATTTAGAAGTTCTCATTTTACAAAGAATTAATTGAGATTGGATAGAAATAAGAAATAATTTTTCTTTTACATCTAGAAGACCTTAGTCATTTATTTCTAAAAGATCTTCATTTTGTCTTCAACTAATTTGATTGTTATTGATTTTTATTAATTTACATTGGTTTATATATGAGAGGTTTGTTATGGGTGCGGGTGTAGAAATTATTGTCATTTTCTTTTAGAAGACCTTAGTTTTGTCTTGAATTGTTTTAGATTTATACAATCCTTCTATACTTCCTACAAGCTCTTTATTATGTTTTTTTTTCATCTTTAATTATAATGGGTGTGGGCATTTTACTCCACAATTTACAAAGTAAAAAATAAAAAATATAATATAGTATTGGTCAAGAGAGCTTTAAATATTTCTATGTGGAAGCATAAAAGTGTCTAGTAGGACATTCAAGTTAGCACTTTAAACTAAATTTCATAGTTTAACTTAAAGATTTCTTGATTTAGGTTTTTTTGTTGGTTTTTATGGACATTTTCATAAATAAATTGTTTTTTAATTTTGAGTTTGTCTTCCAATGTTTTCCAACCACCCCTTTCATTGCCTTTTTAGTGGGTGGGTAATTATGTTTGGCTTGGTTTTTTCTGCATTTTCCTCTATAGCATCTTAGAACTAGTCATCTTGATTCATCTATTTAGAGTATGAGGATTACTATATCTCTTAATTTCTTTCTTCTTTGAATATGTTATCCTTATGATGGATAATAAATTTAGACCTAGAATATTTTTAAAAATGTAATAAAATTAAACATAATTAATTCTAAAAATTAATATTTTAATGAATTATTTTTCTCATACGACCTAAAAATAAGATCAATTCATAAGTTCTTACACATATCATCAAAATTGATATTTAGGACATGCATTGTTTAATTTTGTGTTGTATATGTTGTTTATTATTAATTTTTAATTCATTTCACATACAACATAATTTATTTTGTGTAAGCTTTTGGCATGTGCTCATTACAATTTGGGCATTGGTTGTCAGAGCTACAACTCAATGCATGTCCAAAGACTACAATGCAATGATTTTTGGAATCAAAGGACAAATATCCTTTGGTTCTTTGAGGGAATTCTCAATCAAGGAGTGTGTTTGAGTTTCGAGGAATCATAGTAAGGTTTAGTGAGTAATTGTGAGCATTATTGTTATTACGATGCATTGTTGTAATGATTGTAAAGAAAAGTCTATTTGTTGTGACGATATAAATAAAATGTTGTATGTTGTTAGTGTTTAATCCATTATTGTTGTTGATATATATTTTAGTGAAAAATGTGTTGACATTATTTAGTAAGCATTTTTGTTTATATTGCAAACTTGTTCCATTAAAATTTTGAAATATGACACAACAATAGTGTTAGAGCATCTTTCATGCCAACCTATGAGAGTGTGGTGATGCAAGTTTATGCAAAAAAAAGTGATAGGGAAACTAGGTACTTGTGAAGGGAAAAGGAAAAAAAGATAGTTATGGGTGATAAAAATGAGAAAAATCATTTCAAAGAGGTCCTTAAATCTAATCACTCATCCATAAGAGAAACTATTAAAGAAATGGTGAAGAGTTTAAAAGAGATGCACCAATAAGAGGTTGTTGGGAAACCTAATCCAAATAGGGTGAAAGGAAGTAATTTGACATCATCGATTACCCCCATAAGGAGAACATGTGTCCCTATAGGAGGACATGGTGAGACAATATGTTATTATGTATAATGTTATGGATAATGAAATTAATCAAGACATGACTTTTGTTGAAAACTATGAGATGATGAAAAGAAGCAAGTAGAGAGAGAGAGAGAACGGTGGGCGGATTTGAGGAGAAATCTCCTAAAGTCATCCAACATCATCTAGGAAAGATCAATATGCCCAGACATATGATGAATCAAGTGGTTTCTAGGGTTGCTTGGCTCTGGCTATGGCTACAAAAGTTGGATGCCTCTCTTTTTAAACCCTATGTGTAGACACTAAAAAATAACCAGTCACTTTCCCATCTCTTCTTCATAAATTAATTATTGTATAAATTATCTATTTCTTTTAGTATTAATTAAATAATCTTTATTATTTAATTAATATATTGATCTTCATCCTTACTAATTAATTGAATAATTTTTAATCATTTAATTAATCCATCCTTCATCAATTTTACAGTTCACTTCCATTAAATAATTATTTTAATTATTCAATTACCTAACTTTTCGTCTATAATTAAAAAAATTGCTCTAACTTATCTAATTGTTCATCTCCTAAAGTTCTTCTAGAAATAAATAAAATTGGCATTTTTTTTATTTCCTCCCTTTGAACATGAATTAAATAATTACTAATTAATTAATTACACTAACCTCACAACCACTTATTCACTCTCATCTTAGAACACTATCCTCCACTTCTTACATCTCCCATTATGCATTTTCCATCTTTAGCCTCCATTTCCTCTCATTTAATCTAAGACCATTGATCTTCTTATGTGATGAATTCAAACTCCATCATTGATGAATCACCCTCTTAATCTATGAATCTAGCATCTCTCTCTATAATTTTCCCATTTCTAGGTTCTTTAGCAATGTAGTTGTCACTGACTTTCTAGATTTGTGTTAGGTTGTTCAGAGGGTAGTTTGATGTTGTCACTGAGCATAGAGGGTTTAGAGGAGTCATATGATGCTTTTAGATGTTATTTATGGCTTTCGGTTTGGCTTCCAAGATTCTTGGAGGGAGAGTCTATTTCTTGGAAGTAACCCAATTAGGTTTGTTAATCATCTTTCATCATCGAGATCACTCTTGCATGGCCAAATCCGAATATTAGTGCATTTTAACCATTGTAGTAAGCACTAGAAATATTTTAAGAGTAAATTGAATTACTTTTTGGAGTTAAAAGGTTTAACAAATTAGTAAGGTGATATGTTTTAATGGATGGGACTTAATTATTTAGTTGTACATTGGGGGATTAGAAAGGAAAGTGATTATTATTCAATAAAAGTAGTAAAAACGTTCTTGGAAAATAGTAAAAAAGCAAAAGAATTATTTATTTTGAAAAATAACAAAAAACATTCCCAAAAATATAGGGAAAAAAATTAAAAAGTTTTTTTTTTTTGAAAAGTAGCTAAAAACTATAAAAGGAGGATTGGGGCTTTCATTTGGGTAGTTAAGTTTATTATTTCCGATATTTCTCTTAAAAGAAACCTTTTGTGGTTCTAGAGTTGGACTTGATTCAGGTCAAGGTCTGTGAGGATGAAACAGAGTAATCTTTAAGAAACCCCCCCTTCAAAAAAGGTGTTAAAAACTGACAAAATTTGTAAAACTATTGAGGAAAATATTAATTTTATTGGCAAAAAGTTTTAGTTTACAAAGAAAAAATAATAATCTCAATTGGCTAATCATTCATGCTCCATGAAACTATGTGAAAAATTTGGGTGAATTGTGTTTTTTATTCAAAACTACAAAAAAAAAAATATTGGCGAATAAAAAATAATATTTATAGCATAACAATAATTTTATGGGCGAATTATGAGTCAAAAACATCAAAAGACTTAGACAATAATAGTATCTTCAAAACATAGGACTAAGACCAAAACTTGACCATGGAATGTCAAAAACAATTATTTCTTAAATTTGGCATCTTAAAATGTAAAGGTTATTCAGAAATAAGGAGTAAAGGCATATTGAAAAGATTAAAATGTGAAATCACCTTGGAAACATGCAATAAGTACCATTTTCACTTAAATCATTATACAACTTTTGTAGATGCACCTCCACAACCGTAAAGATGTCACACATAGTTTGATTACTAAAGAGAATAATTGATTACTAAAAGAGAATAATTATGTTAAATAACATGAACATGACAAGAAAGAAACAAATAGTGACTCATAGGTCACCTTATAATCACATATTCAAAGAAACAAAATCTGATATCTATAATCAATTTGCTTCATTTACCATACATTCATTCATTCAACAGTAAATCAAATTATCTATGAACAACAATATCAAAAGCAATTTCGAGCCTCACACAGTTGTCACAACAATGGGGGGAGATTATATTAAAAAATTGTCAATCCTTGTAAAATGTTTAACAAAGATTAATATAGTGATAGTCCATTTGCCTACCCAGATAGTTACATAACAACGTCTTGAAAAATAACTGACATAAACAAGCCAAGTATTCATGTATGGAAACATAAAAATAGGAAAGAAATCATGCATATGCTAGGATGGTCGACCTTGGCCGATGAAGCATAGACGACATATCCCACATTGGTGATGTGCAGTGCTACATTTGTGCTTTTATATGTCAACACTCACTTATTTGCTTGTCAAAGGCACAACACCTTTTGGTGGAGGGCACACGCACATAGGGCTAAGCCGATGTGGAACTAATTATTGACTTTGGTGCACCTAGAAGTAGACAAAGACAAATTTTGGAAAGCCAAAGATGAATTGGATTGTTGATGTGCAACAAGAAGACAAATCAAAGGGTGTCAAATGGCACTTGCTGACGAGTTGGCTAATGACCAATTTGGGGTGACGATGTGTGTGACTTTGTTGGTCAGTTCGATGGCTAGAGATGGCGGTCTTGAAGGTATGCAATGGTTAGGTTGATGTTCAGCGTAACTTTGGTGGGCTAAAAAGAGGGTCGATGCTAGCAGTTCTGAAGTTATGAAGGGGTTTGGCTGATAGTCGGCGTGACTTCAATGGTTATGTTGGTGGTCTGGGATAAAGGTCACAAAGTTACACACGTAGTTTGCGTAGCTTCGGGTGGCTATGTTGAAGGTTGGAGCTAGCGATTACAAAGTTATGAAGTGGTTAAGCAAGCAGTTGGTGTGACTTCGGCGGTTATGTCGGTGGTTATGTTGGTGCTCAAATCAACATATTGGATTTCCTATGGACTTTCCAATCTAATGATGCAAAACCAAATTGATTTGGCCAACTGATAGGTTCAACCAAGTATAAGGTTGGAACCTCTGGAATTCTAGCTCTGCAGGACCAAGGCTGGCGGGCCTATACCTCAACCAAATCTGTTGGTCGAAGGCTATTTATAGCAGATAGAAAATCTATAGAACTTGGGTACTCTCTCAAGTTGGCAAGTGAATTCTTGAGATGAATGTGATTGTGAATATCACAAATATAGGGTATTGAATGCTGCAAAAACTTAAATACTTTGGTTAATTGCAAAAATGTTTGATAAAAGATGTATAAAATGAATGAATGTTGAATAGAATATCCCAAAACTTAAAACAATGAACCAAATGACTATATCCAATAATTGATAAGATTAATGCCTTGCTTCTAATTGGGCAATAGAGTCAATTCTCTTTCAATCCTATGTACAACCTCAGAGACAATTTTAATAACTTGTTATTAAAAACAAGACCATCATTTCAAGGGCATCTATATGAATTATAATCAACATATGAGTTTACAACCAATTCTACTAAATTTAACTCTACTTTGAGAGACCAATAGAACAGAGAAAAGTTTGACAAACAATTCTTTTATTTGATGCTCAAACTGTAAATTTAATTTTAAATTATAATAACATAAGAATTTGCAAAATGAAACAATCTATGAAATAGATTTATCTGAGGGACTAATTGAAAAGAATTGAAAACTTATCACCACAAGTGAGAGAAAACACTTATCTTGTATTGATTTTAAAAAATAGTACATAAGAGTTCGTGTTGTAGTCCTTGATCTTCTTCTATTATATCTTATCTAGTTATCTTATGTTTTGTTATGATGTATGAGAGCCCTTGTTGATTTTGGTATCCTCATTTATATGCAAATGAAAGGATGCAAACAAGATTCAAATCAACATGACCTAAATCATAAAGAAAAACTAATCCTATATCAATGGATGCAACTGCCAAATTACATAATGAAAATCTAGAAAATATAAGAAAATCCAAATGCAAGCTGTCCTTAATCCATAATTGTTCCATTAGTCTACAGATGGTTGTTGGGTTTCATAACTATGACTATTGGCATTTAAAAACTCAATTGAAATTTCATTATACACACTTGACTGCTGAGATTATATCCCTAGGAATCTGTATCTATATTTATTTTATTTGGTGCAGTCACATGGATACTCTTCATTGGTCTTCGACATACCCTTCCTCTTTCGAAGTTACACAGACTACCAATGTAACCTCGAAACCCCCATATCCTAGCCATGATTTTAGCTACTAAAGTCACACCAACCGCTAGCTTAACCATGTGTCTAACTTTTTGACCTTGCTCTTTAATTGTGGGCCTAACCTTGAGAAGCTACATCTGATCACTTAGTGCACCAACGTGACATCATAATCGCCACCCTGAACAGCCAAGCAAACCTCCTGATGTCAATGTCATAGCTTTAGAATGCACTCTATTGACGGTAGTCATAACTCACAAGGTCATGCTAATTGTCGACCAAACCCCTTCATAACTTCGTGAACTTCAGCCCAAACTACTGACATAACTACTAAAGTCATGCCAACTACTAGTTTAACCATTTTGTAACTTTGTAACCGCTAGCTCCAACCTTCGACCTAGCCACCTGAAGCTATGCAAACTATGTGCGTAACTTTGTGACCTTCAGCCCAAACCACCAACATAACTATTGAAGTCACACCAATTGTCAACCAAACCCCTTTGTAACTTCGAAACCTAGCATCGACCCTTCTTTTAGCCCATCAAAGTTACGCTGACCATCAACCTGACCATTGTGCACCTTGAGGACTGCCATCTCTAACTATCAAACTGACCAATGAAGTCATGCACATCGTGACCCCAAACTGGTCATCAACCAACTTGTCAACAAGTACCACGTGGCACCCTCTGATTTGTCTTCTTGTGCCACATCGACAATCCACTTCAACTTTGGCTTTCCAAAATTTATCTTCATCCACTTTCGGATGCACCAAAGCCAATAATCGGTTCCACATCGGCTTAGCCCCATGTGCGTGTGCCCTCTGCCAAAAGGTGTTGTGTCTTTGGCAAGTGAATAAGTGAGAACTGACATATAAAAGCACAAATGTAGCACTATGTATCACCAATGCGGGATATGTCATCTGTGCTATTTGCATCAAGATGTCGTAAACCATCCTGTGGAAATCGCTTGCCCATACACACAATGACATCATTGAAACTTAGAAACCCTTTCATTCGTGAGACTGAACCTAATACACACACTGCAACCATCATCAGCCAAGGTCGCAAACAGTGTGTCAAGGATTTGTGAAATAGAGAAACAATAAGTATTTCGCAAAGGGGAAGCTTGAGTGTCACGACACTACGGTATTTGCTTCACTATGTCACATCATGTGGTTCTAGGGTGGTGTGAAATGACAATGTATGTTAGTACATATTTAATGAGAAGATTGTCATTGGGATATCATAGAAGTGTTGGATGTGGGATCTGCAATTAGGGATATTAATGAGACTTATCAATGGTTTTAAATTATTCACTAGTACATAATCCAGGCTAAGATTTTGATTTGACATTAAAAAGGATAATTTGTATGGGATATGAGTTGTGATTCATCAACATTCATTATTTTTCTTTTCCGAGGCAAGCCACCTTAGATGAAACATTCCTTCAAGATTTAATGTGGCTGCCAAGTTGGTGATTAATTTCTTTATAACTCTTGATAGTGGAATAGTACAACAATAAACACAGGGTTCTTTCTAATTTTGGATGACATAATGGATCTTCCAATAGCTTAGGGATCATCATATGAGAATCCACAACCTGCTCTCCAACCAAATTTGGATATCGATGAGGAGAATCAGTAGGATGTCCTGACACTAGTAGAATTTGGCAAATAAATGACTACGTGACTAAAAATTTTAGTCACGTGACTAAAATTGATCAAATTGTACTAATTATTTGCAATTCACAAGTCTAAATGACTAAATAAATGAATAATTTGGTCATCGGGTAAACTCATAAGGTTAGACAACTAAAAATGACCAAATAAATGACTAAATAATTAGTCACACAAATAAAAATGACTAAATAAATGACCAAATAAATGACTAAATAATTAGTCATCCAAACAAAAATGACTAAATGAATGATTATTACTCCTTTATAATAATATTTGATAATATCACAGACTTATATACTTAGAAGTTCCATTTCACTGGTAATGCTTGTTCATCAATAGGCTTATTACATGAGAAATTCATCTACACCTATCTCATGCCATAAATCTGGTTTTCAGGTTATTTCAAAATTGATCAATAAACAATATTTAGAGATAGAATCACAAGGAATAGTTACCATGAAACAAATCTTTATTCATGGTTTACTATTTTGAAGTAATTATTTATAGAAGCAATTAATTAGATTCAATTTACAATATGGATTGTAGAAACGTAATGGTCCAGTCTACTGAAAATGAAGCTTTTTCCCTTGAAGAAAAATAACATTTTTCCCTTAAAAAAAAGAAGAGCATGAAATGAAGAGAGAATTCGTAACAACATAAAGAGGATCATTTACCTATGATTGGCTATCACATGTGATTTATTTGTCAAAGATTCATCTGTTGGATTTAAGCTCCTGTATTTTTCCATATCACATAACCTCTATATGAGCTAGTCACATTTTTCAAGTCATTCCTGTAGAGAAGACCAATACAGCATCTAACCCAAAATTGGAGAGAACTACAACATAAAATTAGGTCAATGATGTACCTCCAAATCACATCAATCCCTATGATCTGAATCAAATTGGCAGTTTAGAGAACAACATACTAGTTGAATAACTTAACATATGATACACAAAAATTGAATAAAAAATAAATCAAACATAATTGACAGTATATTTTTATTAGGTGAATTTTAAATGGAAACAAATATTATACAAACCCACCAAAGTCCTCTTTTCTTTATGTCTTAAAATTTTATCATTTTTATTTAGACCTATCCCCATGCAAAGGACATGATGGTTAAGCCTTTTGCATTTTTTATTATCCCCCCCCCCCCCCCCCCCAATTCTTTATGGACCAAGGTTTCCCTTGGAGGCCCCATCAAAGTAGAGTATATTATTATTTTTGTCTCTTATCCAAGTATAAATAAATCCTAACAAAATAATAGGAATCCAAGTTCGTACCAAACAATTTATCTATGGGATAGAAGTTTTCTATTGTTTTGCAAGTTAGTCTTAGCCTATTTTCCACCTTTTGATTATTGCATTAACTTTGGCAAGGATTTAGTGATGAAGATGTCAAATTGTGTGAGAGAAATTGTTTCATGGTATTCAACTTTATTAGTTCCTACATGATAACTTATGCAATGATCAAATGCAATTTTCTTTTTTAATTAACCAATCATGTTCAAAAAATTTTGAAACTGAAAAACAACATTAGAGAATAAAAAAAAATTGATGGCTCTGCAACTAGGAGGACGCTGACATCCTCAGCCATCCGCCAGCTGAAAAGCATTCAATGCGCCCCCTATACTTGGTTGTTACCCTAACTTGATGGCGACACAATCCCCTGGGCAGGTTTCTAGAGTGCAAGGAAAGTCCTTCAAACAAGCACTCAATGAAGAAGCCATTATTTCGCCTGAAGCCAAGTTCGTGCTTGATGGAGCCCTGCCCCGTGAAAGGAGATGGAGGAGCCAACACTGGAGGTGAGGATTCTATGCCTTCTAATGTATGTGTTATCAAACCAAATGCTCAGATGTCTTTAGTCATTGAAAAGGAAAAGGATTCGCTTAGGAACTCTGCTATTTTTTTGGCTGCTCAAGACCTAAATAAACTCCCATCTAGGATGTTCCTTAATCAATGGCTACACAATATTTGGGGTAAAAAATATGGATTTCATTTTTCATTCCTAGGTATGATCTAGAAAGGACATTTTCTTATCTTCCTCAAGAACCCTAATTCCCAAAAGGAAATCATTGCCAGACAATTCTGGCAAATTGGAGCCGCCAATTTTAGAGCCCTCCCATGGTCACCCGACACTGTTCATAATGAGGTTCTTTCCCTTTCGAGCCCTCAATGGATTACCCTAGGTAGCGTTCCTCCATAATTGTGGAACATGATATCTCAAGGCCTAGAGACCTTCGGTATGGTGCTCCATGTTGATAAAACTCACGTGCTCCTTCCTTACACTGATGCCAAAATTTTGATTAACCTCAACTCGAGAATTGATCTCCCAGGGGGTATCCACTTGGACCTCGATGACCGTTGCCATTTTTTCCCTATCTCCTTTTTAGGAGGTCTTAACTCGTGCTTTCTATGTAGAAGGGAAGGCCACCAAAGACATGATTGTCCCCCAATTTTGAAAAAGAACCCCAACCCAAAAACCAAAGGTGGCAAGAATCCAAATCCCAAGTTTAACAATGGAAGAAATGTCCCTAATTTCACTGATAAAGCAAACCCCACCAATAACCTAAAATTTCCTATTCCTGAGACTTCTGAAGCCCTTGCAGATTCCCTCGAGTCTCTCAAGAATGCCTTTAACAAAGATTGTGGATGTAAGCCCCCTACTAGCCCTTGTTTCAAAGAGGCTATTGAGACACCTGTTGTCGAGAGCCTTGACTTTGGACTGAAGCCGAAGGACTCAAGTTCCAAGAATCATAAACCTAATGCCCAAAAAAAATTTCTCAATAAGATCAAGAGGATTGTAGCCCTCAGAAGGAAGGATCCTAATTATTCTCACAAAGGCCTCGGGGATGATTCTCCCAAATAGAATATTGAAGGACCCCGAGAGAACTGCCCATCTGGTGCCCTTGATGCCATCGGAGAGGCATATGATAAGGAAGAGAGACTTAATAATTTCTCTCTCACAATTATTCCAGCCCCCCGATCCCAAAGGTATCCCCCCATAGTCCACCTCTCCCACTTGAGGGGAATCATTCAGATAACATAGTCCAACCTGCTCCCATCCCCTGTGACACGAGGGAAGAATTGGAAGGAGAGGTTGTAGGGATGGAACTAGCTATGATTGGAGCAGTACAAGAGGAACCCCAAGATTTTGTCTTCAAAGCTAAGAAGAAGCTCAGGAAGCCCCTTACCAAAGAATCAGACACGGATGCCAAGACTAGAGTGGATTTACACCATGATGATGGTGAATCCCCCCTAATCAGAAAGAAGAGGGGTAGACCTCCTAATCTCACCTCTACTATCAAGCCCTCGAAGATCCAAAAGAGATCCCTCCCCAATTGCTTTAAGAGTTTTCAAGCTCCTATGGAACAAGATTCCTAAGGTAGATATGGAATTCAAAATGGCATCATGGAATGTGAGGGGTCTTGAATCCCCTGATAGGAAATACGTAGTTAAAAGATTCATTAGGATGCGAAAGGATTTGACTTCCTTTTGCTGCAGGAGATCAAAGCAGTAGGATTCTCTTTAGAGGTAGCCTTAAAATGCATTTGGCCAGAAGCCAGGAGTGTCTTCACCCATCACCTAAGAGGCAAAAGGGGGAGCGTCATCCTTATCCACCCCAGATGGGCCAACCTTGTCTCTAGTTGGGGTTGTTCCCCATGCAATAGAGCTGTCTGGGTGAGCTGTAGGGTTGGAAGTTCAGAATTCAAGATTTTCTCAGTCTATGCACCAAATGACCACTATGACAAAATTCAATTATGGGATTGGATGTGCAAGTTGAAGGATATACCATGGGTAGTAGCAGGAGATTTCAATATGGTTGAGTCCCCCCAGGACAAGGGAGGAGGTGCTAGGATGGAATGGAAAGGTAATGAAAAAAAAATTTGGTCTAAAATGATCAGTAAACTTAGACTATTTAACCCAATAGCAGGATAGAAGAAAGATCATAAGGGTATGTGGCATACCTAGTCTAACTACTAGAAGGGCAATGGGAGGATATACTGCAGGTTGGATAGAGTGTATGCTAATAAAGACTTTTTTAGTTTCTGAAAAGAGAATGGGGGTGAAAGCATCAAGGTGATTCCTTATTCCCTCTTGGATCATCATCTGGTAGTTGCATCACTGTTCCAACTGGGAAGATGCCCATCCCCTAAGAGAGGTGGCAAGTCCTTTGCCCTTAACACATCCATGTTGAAGAGTGAGGATATTCGAGATGCTACCCTCTTGATTAGATGGTTCAATCATGGAGTGGCTAAGCAGTAGAGTGCCATCAAGTGCTAGAACCAATGCACAAATAGTTGGAAAAAAATGTTCCGAGTGGTTGGAAGGAAGAGGGCTAAGGATTCTAGGAGAGCTAAATCAGAGTTACAAAAGGAACTCTACCTTGCAGAAGTGAGAAGCCAAAATTTCCTTGCTGATGAAGAAGCTAGTAGCAGCCTAGCATGGACTAGAGACTCGCTTAGGAGGTTGCAGCAATATAAGATTAATGGAGCCAAAGTTAGGGCCAGGGCCAATTAGATCAAGGAAGGAGACAGAGGATCCAAATTCTTTTTCTAGTTGCTTAAAGCTAAGGAGGCTAAGAACAATATCAGTTGTATTTTCCAAAATAGGGATACTCTTTCCTCTCAAGAGGACATACTGCATGCCTTTGCAGAGTATTACTCCACCCTGTTCACATCAAAGGACACAAGTTCAGGTATGAGAGAGATGAGGAATAAGGTTAAAAGTATTATCCCTCCCACCCTCCAAGCAGAGGATGCAATAACCCTGAGTAGACCCCTCTCTGCTAAAGAGATTGTTGAAGCCATTGAACATATGAGTAATGACAAAGCCCCGGGGCCTGATGGGCTACCTCTTGAGTTCTACAAACGCAACATAGACTGGATTGCCCAAGATCTTCTGATGGTATATAATGAAGCTATTGATAAAGGTTCCCTGGGGACAGAGATAAATTGATGCAGAAGCATCCTAGGTGTAAGAGCAATCTTGCATCACCCAAAAATATTTCTATTTTTGTATTCAATAAGGGCTATCTTGTGCAGAGCTACTATTTATGGAAACTTGCTATTTTTAGTAAGTTGGTCATACGATCTTGAAATGTTTTGATTTCACATGTGGAGGTTCATCTTAGTCATATCAGCCTGCCAGTAAAGTTTCATGGCTAGATCATGTCTAGTTTTGAAGATATTGAAGATTTTCGATATTGGCAGCAGGGTACATAAACTTTGAACTTAGTTTTGAAGGCTTTAGAGGCCACAAATGAGGTCGATACTTCAGCTGACTAGAGCTTGTGCTAGTTAAGTGTTGTAGAGCACTTTGTGCCCTTTTCAGAATGGGGTCATAATAGTCAATTGGGTCAACTGGTGATGACTTATGGTCTTCAGAAGTTGGGTCACCTGAAATGGTGAAAAATAATTTTCCTTCAAAATTTATGTTCAAGTTTCAAAAGTTATTTTGAGCCAACTATGATGTAATAAAATGAAAAATAAAATAATTCTAAGTTTGGTAGGCCCTTAGGGCTAAATTGCTAGAACCTTCTCGGGCGGTGGAAAATGCCTATATAAAGAAGGCCCGTAGTGTTGTCTAGGGCAGTTCTGGATAGATATGGGTAATGATTCGAGGCTTTGTCCTACATAATATTGTAAGGGGAATGCCCATGTGGCTTTGCATATTGTAATTCTAAAATTTGTAATTCCACACTTGTGGAGATAATAAGAAGCCCATTTTCTATTCTTGCAAATTGTTGTTGTTTCTATGTTTCTGTTATGTATTTGTGGTATTAAGGGGAGCACCCTTCATCAAGTGGTATAAGAGAAGGAGTTCCTAAGTGTGTAAACAGATCACCGAATGTGAGGCAGTTTGCACTAGGACCGTGGTTAGGGTTTTAACACGCATCATGAAAATGCCTCCATGAAGGGAACGTGGCAGAAGAGCTAGTGTTGTAACACCTGAGGTTAGGGCACTACAGAGACAAGTGAAAGCATTGCAAGAGGAGATTTACAAAGGAATGAATCTTAATGTCAGAGATGAAAACGATGATGAAGCCGAGGGAGAAGGAAATTCTAATCAAGAAGAAGACAAAATTTTGAACTAGGAGGAAGAAAGACTTTTTCGGGCCATTTCCAAGATTGGGAAAAGACATAAGATTAAGGTTCCTGCATTTTCAGGAAATCTTAACCCAGAGGAGTTGATCAACTAGATTAATGAATGTAAAGAATATTTTGAGTATGAAGATATCGAGGTTCCTGATAGGGTCAAGTTTGTAAAGGCCAAACTAAAGGGCCATGCGAAGATCTGGTGGCAAGAGATTCAGTTGGAGCGAAATCGAAGAGGAAAGGATAAAATCACAAGATGGGATTGAATAGTGGATAAATTAAAGTGACAGTTCATTCATGTTGATTATGAGCTTGACCTATTGAAGAAGATGCAAAGTTTGAAGCAAGCAGGAAGATCTGTTCAGGAGTATACTGAGGAGTTGTATCGACTCATCATCAGAATAGGCCATGCAGAAGCTGATAAGGAGAAAGTCGCCTGTTACCTTAATGGGTTGAGGTCGAGCATTTGGGATGAGTTGAATCTAGTTTGAATAAACAATATTGAAGAGGCATACCAATTTGCCCTAAAAGTAGAGGAAAAGATGAAGAAGAAGTTTGAGAGCAGACAAAATGGAAGAGGTCGCGATGGACGATCTGGTGGATGGTCCTATGGAGGCTGAAATGAAGATTTGAAAAAGAAGGATGAGGCCAGTAGTAGTTAGTATCAGAGAGGAAATAATTTCAATCACTTCCAGGATCAAAGTAATAGAGATCAGAGAGGAAGAGGAAGAGGACAAGGATCTGAAAGAGGAGGCTTCCATGGAACATGTTTTCACTGTGGGGAAGAAGGTCATATGGCATTTGAATGTCCTTAGCGCCAAGGAAGAACAGACAGGAGAAATGAAGGTCAGGCTAGAGTTGCACATGTAGATGAAGATGCCAAATCATCACATTTTGAAGATGTTGAAAGAGGAGAAACGTTGATTAACAAAAGAGTCTTGCTGAGTGGTGAGAATGAACCTGAGCAAAGGAGGAGCCTGTTTCACACTAGATGCAAGTGTGAGGGTAAGTGTTGTGATGTAATTATTGATAGTGGAAGCACTGACAATTTGGTGTTAGAAGAGATGGTGACAAAGTTGAAGCTTAAGAGATAAAAACACCCACATCCATACTAGATTGCTTGGGTGCAGGATGACCACAAGGTCATGGTCATTGAATAATGCCTAGTGAAGTTCAAGATTGGTAGATACCATGATGAGGTACTATGTGATATCATATCTATGGATGCATGGCATGTGTTGTTAGGTAGACCATGGCAGTTTGACAGATGTGTTGTACATGATGGTCATGCAAATACCTATTCCCTGACAAAGGATGGAGTGCGACATAAGCTAAAGCCATTGAATGACACAGAAGAAAAGGTATTTGGTAGTGCAAGAATAACTTTTGTTGATGGAAGAAAATTCTTAGATGGTATGAGGCATGAGCATGTGTGTTTTGCTTTAATTCCAAAAGCTGGTAAAGAGGAAGTAGAAGATGTGCCTATATAAGTTGCAGATTTGTTGAATGAGTTTCAAGATATTGTATTTGATAATGTACTTGATGGATTACCACTAGTAAGCAAGATCAGTCATCAGATCGACCTAATTTCAGGAGCCAGTTTGCCAAATAAGGTAGCACATAGCATGACACCAATAGAAAGTGAAGAGCTGAACAGACAAGTACATGAGTTGTTATAGAAGGGATTGATTCAGGAGAGCCTGAGTCCATGTGTTGTACCAGTAGTATTAGCACCAAAGAAGAATGGAGAATGGAGGATGTGTACAAATTTCAAGGCTATAAATAAGATCACAATCAAGTATAGGTTTTCATTGCCATGAATGGATGATATTATGGACTGTTTGAGTGGAGTTGTGTATTTCTCAAAGATAGATCTAAAGAGTGAATATCATTAGATTTGGATAAGAGAATGAGATGAATGGAAGACTACCTTCAAGACAAAGGAAGGACTATATGAGTGGTTAGTCATGCCTTTTGGGCTAACCAATGCACCAAGCACTTTCATGTGGCTCATGAACGAGGTTCTGAAAGAGTTTTTGGGTAAGTTTGTCATTGTTTACCTAGATGATATTTTGATCTTTAGTAAGACATTGGAGGAGCATATGATGCATATTCATAGGGTGTTTGAGAAGCCGAGAGAAGAGAAATTGTTGATAAATTTGAAGAAGTGCAATTTTGTGAACAAAGAGCTGGTATATTTGGGATTTATAGTTTCAGCAGAAGGTCTAAAAATGGACCCAGAGAAAGTGCAGGCTATCCTTGAATGGCCTACTCCAAGGAGTGCTACTAAGGTAAGATCTTTTCATGGTTTGGCTAGCTTTTATAGAAAGTTTATCAAAAAATTTAGCAGTATTTGTGGACCCCTGACTGAAACAATGAGAGGGGATAGAAAATAGTTTAAGTGGACTCATGGGGTAGATAAGAGTTTTAAACTGTTGAAACAGAAAGTTACAGAACAACCTATGTTAGCACTTCCAAATTTTAATAAGGTGTTTCAAGTAGACTATGATGCTAGTGGTACTGCAATAGGAGTTGTTATGAGCCAAGAAGGTAAACCTATTGCTTATTTCAGTGAAAAGCTAAATGATGCCAAGAGAAAATATTATATTTATGATCAGGAATTTTATGCTATAGTTCAAGCATTGAAGAAGTGGAGATACTATCTGCTTCCTAAGGAGTTTGTTTTGTATACTGATCATCAAGCTTTGCAATAGTTGAATAGTCAAGGAAAGTTGAATCAAAGGCATTTGAAATGGGTTGAGTTTTTGCAGAGTTATACATTTGTTTTGAAACACAAGAGTGGAAAGTATAACAGGGTTGCAGATGCTCTTAGCAGAAGGCAACTATTACTGATAGAGATGCAGATTGAGGTGGTTGGGTTCAAGGAACTCAAGAATTTATATCCAAAGGATCTTGATTTTGGTGAAGCTTGGAAAGCTTGTAAAGAACCTATTACTCTAGACAGAACGAAGTGGCTGGATTTTATCATTCAGGATGATATGCTATTCAGAGGGAGTTAGTTGTGCATTCCACAAAGTTCTATGAGGGATAATCTCATCAAAGAGAAGCATAGAAGAGGATTGGATAGATATTTTGGTCATGATAAAACCCTTGCTTTGGTTAGTGAGAATTATTATTGGCCACAGTTATAGCAAGATGTGAAGAAGTTTGTACAGAGTTGTAGAGTATGTCAAATGGTGAAGGGAGTGAAGTAGAATATAGGGTTGTATCAGCCATTACCTATACCAGAGAAACCTTGAGAGGATATTAGTATGGACTTTGTTCTTGGTTTACCGAGGACTCAGCGGGGACATGATTCAATTTTTGTGGTGGTTGACAAATTTTCAAAGATGGCACATTTCATTCCCCGCAAGAAGACTAATGATGTTGTTCATGTAGCAGAGTTGTTTTTCAGAGAAGTAGTGAGACTACATGGTTTGCCAAAGACCATAGTTTCAGATCGAGACACTAAGTTTGTTGGATATTTCTGGTGAACATTGTAGAAGAAGCTAAAGACAAATTTGAAATTTAGTTCATCACATCAGCCACAGACTGATGGACAAACAGAGGTGGTGAATAGGAGTATGGGAAATTTGCTGAGATGTTTGGTTGGAGATAAGCCAACAGGATGAGATTTTATTTTACCACAGGCAGAATTTGCATACAATAATTCTGTCAATAAGAGCATTGGTAAATCACCATTCTAGATTGTATATGGAAGTAGTCCCAGAAATGCATCTAAGTTGAGAAAGATAGATAAAGGAGAAATAAGTAGTGCTGAAGCTGAGGATTTTGCAGAACATTTGAAGAACATCCATGAGGAGGTGAGAAGGCATATTACCAAGATGAATGCGTAGTATAAGGCTAAGGCAGATGAGAAAAGGAGGCATAAGGAAATTTAGGTTAGAGATGAAGTCATGGTTCATTTACGGAAGGAGCAATTTCTAGTTGGTACCTACAACAAGTTGAAAATGAAGAAGTTTGAGCCATGTAAGATACTGAAAAAGTATGATTCAGGAAATGCATATGAAGTAGAATTGCCTATTGAGCTGAATATTTCACCAGTATTTAACATTTCAAATTTTACAAAGTATCACGAGGGAGGTGTTGAAGATGACATCATAGCAGCACAGTGGAGTATTCCAGCAACTAGTTCAGATACCAAAGAGATTGAAGATATATTGGATAGTTGTGTTGGTAGAAGCACAAGGAACATGACATATAAAGAATATTTGGTCAAATGGAAAGGATGACTTGTTGAAGATTCATCATGGCTGACAAAGGAGGAGGTTAACCATCTTAGTTTTCCTCTTCACACCTAAGTTGTGACAGGGTCACTTCTCAAATTCTCCCGGGTGTCTGATGCAGGAGCATCCTGGGTGTAAGAGCAATCTTGTATCACCCAAAAATATTTGTGTTTTTGTATTCAATAAGGTCTATCTTGTGTAGAGCTACTATTTATGGAAACTTTCTATTTTTAGTAAGTTGGTCATATGATCTCAAAATGTTCTGATTTCACATGTGGAGGTTCATCTTAGTCATATCAGCCTGCCAGTAAAGTTTCATGGCTAGATCATGTCTAGTTTTGAAGATATTGAAGATTTTCGGTATTGGTAGCAGGGTACAGAAACTTTGAACTCAGTTTTGAAGGCTTTAGAGGCCCCGGATGAGGTAGATACTTCGGCTAATAGGATCTTGCACCAATCAAGTGTTGTAGAGTGCTTCATGCCCTTTTCAGAATGGGGTCATAATAGTCAATCGGGTCAACTAGTGATGACTTATGGTCTTCGGAAGTTGGGTCACCTGAAATGGCGGAAAATAATTTTCCTTCAAAATTTCTGTTTAAGTTTCAAAAGTTATTTTGAGCCGACTATGATGTAATAAAATGAAAAATAAAATAATTCTAAGTTTGGTCAACCTTTAGGGCTAAATTTTTAGAACCTTCTCGGGCGGTGGAAAATGCCTATATAAAGAAGGCCCATAGTGTTGTCTAGGGCAGTTCTGGGTAGATCTAGGTAATGATTCGAGGCTTTGTCCTATAGAATATTGTAAGGGGAATTCCCATGTGGCTTTGCATATTGTAATTCTAAAATTTGTAATTCCACACTTGTGGAGATAATAAGAAGCCCATTTTATGTTCTTGCAAATTATTTTTGTTTCTCTGTTTCTGTTATGTGTTTGTGGTATTAAGGGGAGAACCCTTCATCAAGAGTATTAAGGGGAGCACCCTTCATCATAAATATTGGGTGCATTAAGCTTATCCCCAAAGAAGGAGATAAAACTCTGATTAAGAACTGGAGACCTATCACCCTACTAAACGTGTCTTATAAGATTCTAGCCAAAGTGCTGGCTAGAAGATTGGTTGATATCCTCCCCAAGATTATTAGCCCCACTCAAACCATATTTGTAAAAGGGAGATATATACTGGAAAATATCATCACGTGCTGGGAGACTCTGGAATGGGCAAGATGCTCTGGCCAATAGGTTAGCATGTTGTTGATAGATTATGAGAAGGCCTATGATAGAATAGAATGGCAATTTATAACTACCATGTTGGAAGCTCTGGATTTCTCTAAAGAATTTAATAGAATGATCTGGACTTTAATGAATGGGGCCACTGTGATGGTGGAAGTAAATGGAGAGAAGTATGAACCATTCCACCTAACCAGATCAATACAACAGGGTTTCCCTTTGGCCCCAGCCCTATTCGTGATCACAACAGATTCCTTATACCATATATTAAGGGATAACTCTATATCCCCAAAAGTTAGAGGGATTGACTTACCCAATGGTGAAGAACTCATAAACATCCATTTGTTGATGAAACATCCCTCATGGTGGAGATGAGTGAAGTTAACTTCAAGTGTCTCATGGTCAAGCTGGATATGTTTTGTCTAGCCTCAGGTAGCAAGGTGTCCATTGCTAAGTCAACTCTACTGGGCTGGGAGGAATCACCTCCAGAATGGTGTAATCAGTTTGGGTTTACCTGGGGAGGCCCTCTCCATCAAGTTAGGTATCTTGGAATTCCCTTCTTTGTCAAGCCAGACCTTAAAAGCATGTGGAGTTGGGTGAAGAGCAAGATAGAAGTGAAGTTAAAGAAGTGGAACAATAGATACCTGTCGCTAGCTAGAAGGATTCAAGTATGCCAAAAGATTTTGGCAGCATATCCCATATACTACTCATCAGCCTGGCTATTTTGCCAAGGACAGATTGACTACGTATAGAAAGCAATCAAGAACTATCTTTGGTCAGATGGTAAAGGTAATAAAAAGGCCCATGTGGTGAGATGGGACTGGTGCACTAGATCCAAAGAGCAATGAGGTCTTGGATTGAATGATCTCAAATGGCAAGGCAATGCACTTGCAGTCAAGTGGGTAGCCAAAGCATCATAGGGCAAGGAACCCTAGAAGATTTTGGTAAGGCACAATATCAACAGAGGCACCCCTACCTGGGCTAGACATTGGAAGAATCTACCATTAATTGACCTTATGATAGGGAAATTCAGAGTCACAGTGGTAGGTTCTAAGGTTTTCCAGTCTATTTGGAAGGGATGGGAGGAAATCAGACCCTTCCTATCTAACAACAACCTTCTTGATCAATTGCTAAACATATGTAGGGAAAGATCCATTTGGTGGAACCTATTTAAAGGGAGTAAACCTCTTGCTCAGCTACATGGATGTTGAGCAAAGAAATGGAATTCACTAGGCATTAGCTATCTATCGGACATCACTGAGAATGAGAATCTAATACCATGGGATACATTGGCATCCAGGTTTGACCTGCCCTCCTCACATTAGAGGACCTACACCACTGTCAGAGATGCTTGCTCTTACCCTTGCCTCCCCAGAGACACTTCAGTGGACTCAGACAGGATGGGCCTTGTTAAGTGGAAGGATGGGACCCCTGCTACAAACCAAAGTTAAGGCTTTATATAAAATGTTCACAAACACAGAAGAAATATTTGACCATCTTAACTCCAAATGGCACCTGAACCTTGGCCCCAATGCTTGGAGTAAATCTCTGGCCAGACTCTGGCACACCCCTGCTAAACCCAAGGTCCTCTATTTCTTGTGGTATTTCCTTCTACATAGGTTACCAGTTAAGGACCACTCTGATATACCTTTCCCCTGCTCCTTCTACTCTACTCTCGAGACCATCACTCACATTTTTTTTGACTGCCAGTTTGCTTTTGACCTGTGGAACCTTTTTGGCTTGGTGTTGGGTCACAAATTTCATGTCTTTGATGTTATTTCTGGTTCCTTGCTGGGTCTGAGTAATGCTTTTAATCAATTCTGGGCTTCTCTTTCTTTTCATATACTATGGCATATCTGGAAATTAAGGAATGATAATATATTCAATGGTAGGCATAGGTCTCTCACTGAGTCTCTGCGGAGGCTCATCATATTCAATGTCTCCTCGCAGGTCACCATGGTTATGTAGGTGAAAGAGCACAAAGCATTAAGGGTTGTCTAAGGTATCAGAGAAGTGTTGGATAGAGACTGGATCACTTACAACATGACTACCAGAGCAGATACCGAGTTTGACTTCGATATCACCATTGGTCAGATCCTTCATTAGATCCAAGAACAAAGAAGGAAACTAGATGCATAGATCGCCATAGGAATAATAGGAGAGGAAGAGGAGCTGGCTCAGTAAGCAGAGGAAGGAGATATCCAGGGCACCACCGAGATAGTTGACCAGGTGGCAGTTGATATGGCAGAGCAGGAGAGCTCCAGCAATGGATCGACAGGGTCATTCCCAAATGATCAGCCTCTAGTCTACCAGCCTACTAGGGCAAAATCCATATACGTTCCACCTGTAGCTATTCTACCTCCGTTGCCATGGGAGGCATATTTCTCAAATCCTTACAATCTCATCTTCCATGGAGACCTGTGCCTCAAGTGGGCTGATCACCAGAGGCCATGGATGGCCTAGTTCCCCAGATAGTACTATTTATGTGTTTCCTTTTTGAAATACTGATGTTTCTAAAGGCTTCTGTTAGTATGTAATGTCATTAAACTTGGTTTCTCCTTGTGTATATTTGGGACACTGTATTTTTGTAAGAATATGATGATGTAAACTCTCGATGTAATTATCTTTCCTGATTAATATAAATTATGGTTAATAGAATTTATTTTTTTGAAACTAATTGTATATATACTATAATTTTATAATTTGTACACATTTAAATAACTTAAATAAAAATATTTATCTCTTCTTATTGGTTGAGAAGATCTATAGTAAGGATTAAAATTAATTTTTAAACTTTTATTAAAAATAAGTTAAAAAATTTACAAACCTTGAAAATGAAAAATTCTAAATACTTTGACGTTCCCGCCTTCTTTCTTTATGGAAGACACCAGTAGGTTGACCTCCAAATTCCCCGTAAAATGGTCTAAGAAATGCATTGGGGCCATAATAGTGAGGTTACAAGTTTTCCACTTAGTCGCCTTCACCTCCACAAGCTACTCATTCTCATGAAATTTTTGGGTGCTTCAATCCATCCACGCATATCCTACCACTCGAATCTAGGTCTCTTGACACATTCTTTCATTTATTTTGAAAAATTTTAGTTGATGCAATGCAAATTACAATCTTGTGAGCAAGGAGACCCTTAATTTTTTGCAAAGGAGCTTCCCAGATTCTTTTACAAGGGAGGTCACAAATCTCTTTAATTTCAGTGGAGTTATGCCCTAATTTCTACAGAAGGAAGTGTATTTGGTTTTATTTTTTCATGTGTGTATCTGGGATGATGTTGTTTAGGTCGGTGCGACAAATATTCTAATAGAAAGAGAAATTATGGCCACAACAATAATTGGACACCTCTACACCTCTTCTCAACTTTTTACTGGGGCTCATAAAAAAATCGGTATGTTTCTCACCTATTTCTGGGTAATTATCTTTTGCAGTTTCAATTTGCTGGCTTTATTAGCCATTATTTTTTTCTAGCTATTTGCTAAATATTTTTACCCCCTTTTCTAATTATTTATAGTTAAAAATTCCAAAGAAAAGAAATCATGTCGCTTCTTCTCAAATCCTAGAAGGTTGGCCAGTCCAAAGTTAAATACCCTGACATTTCATTGTCTGCCCAAAAGAATGTTGCTTGATTTAATATCTTTGTGAAAACCTTGAGCTCTAACACATCCATAATTGGATCTAGGAAAAATCCCCAACAATAAATCCATATATATACTTACGAGCTCATTATGGGATCTTTTCAAGAAATGTTTTGTATAACAAAATTGTTTATAAATTATCTATAAAATAAGCAACTACAACCAAAACATTATTCCTTATTCTCAACAAAGAGAGACCAAACATCTTGATAACATTCCACAAGAATTTCAAAAAGAGGTCTGCAAAATCATGGAGGGCATTGTACACTACAAATGACCCAAAATGTCATAAATCATGGATACCAAGAAGCCCACTTAAGAATTGTAAGCACTTTGGTTCACCTCCACACACCCAAAATCTATTGTAAACAGAAAATCTGTGACATTCCTAACGATATGCTCCAAAATAAAGGGTATCAACTCGATTACATATCTCACAGCTTCCAGAATGTTCGTGTCCAGTATCAAAGAATAAATCTTAGAGAACCCTAAAAACCATAGGATGTCCATGTATGATAAAATAGACTTACTCCAACAAAGACATGACCCCAATATGCCTTTGCTAAATGTTTCATAAGTTCTCATCCTCCATTTTTTATAAAGACACTATAATTTAAGTAATATTCTAATAATATTTAATAAATAATAAATTTTTAAAATTATTTTTAAATAATATTATAATTTATCTTAAATGATATGTTATTGATGTTATTTTTATAAATATTATAATTTAAATAATAATCTAATAGTATTTAATAAATAGTAAAAAAAATTAATTTTTTAAAATATTATTATGATAATAATGGTATTAATTTATCTTAAATGATATGTTATTAACATTATTTTTTATAAATATTATAATTTATATAATAATCTAATAATATTTAATAAATAATAATTTTTGAAATAATATTATTGAATTATATTATCATCATTATTTTTCACCAATCAATATGGCTAAAAATAAGCCAATAAGGAATTGGAGATGTCTCACCGCCGATTGAAAATATCTCATCAAACTTATTGATGAGGAGAAATATCAATTTTTGGTATGTCAACAATTTTGGCGCTAGATTGTCCAAATCAAGAGTCGATGAACCATTTTAGGCTAGACGAAAGATGGGGAGAGAGGAAAAAAGAAGGAAAATAGACTGGTTCAAGGCAGTAGGGGGAAATGGAAGGGGGGAGATTTTCTTGTATATTATACAGAACAAATAATGAATTTTTTAAGCGAGCTTTACATTCAATGGTACGGTTGTTGATAGCTTTGCTCAAACCATGAACGTGAAACCCTAGGCTTCAAAGGGTGCAATGACATTAGAATGAGGAAAAAATTGAAGATTAGGCTTGTACAAGCAAGGAGAAAACTTGACTATTCACCTCAGTTAAAGAATGGACTATTCATCATTTTAGAGGTAAGCTTTTCTATTGAAAAAATAGAACCCCTATTTAGTTTATTTCTTTAATATCTCTATCTTTGCAATGTGTTTTCTGTATGCATATTTTGGGGAATTGAATCGCTAGGGTCATGTGTAGTTATTATTTTGATTTCATGGTGGATATTTTTAGTTTGATTAAGGCATCCTCTGTTTTGGGTGTCTCACTTTAATGGAAAATTAGGGTTCTAGGTGTAGTGCAAGTCTTTCAAACTGTGCAGTTTAGCCTTTTATTTATGTGAGAATGACAAGAGGTGAGATTAATTGCGTTGATGCCAATAATCTTCAAATAACCCTTGTTATTGACCTTAGACCGTTTAAACCCATCCCACTCAATTCAAAAAGCATATTGTTCAGTCAACTTTATGGGTTGGATAGCATTCAACATAAATTTAGAAACACTCTAGTGTGTAATATTTCCCTCCCCTAATTTCTTGAACTTTATGTTCAATAAATGTTCCAAAATAGCATGCACCCATAAACCATTGTATACAAGCATTGTTTTCCAAATGCTAGGTTCAAGCTCTTGAAATTTTCGCACCATGAACCTTTTTAGTTGTTTGTATGTGTTTTGAAATGGATGCTAATGCTACAAAATTTATTTCAAACTTTCTCTTCACTGCCTATCATGTTGTTTGCTACTGTAGAAGGTATTTGATATTGTCATGTTTAACATCCTCCTATATTTCTTTTACTAGTGTCTTGCCTCTGTGTGCATTTCTATTTGTAATTTGTATTAGCTTGAATGCTAATTGATCTTCTTTGATGTTACTCAGTCTCTATAGTGGTCTAATTGATATCTTATGACTGATATTGCCCTTTATGAGCAATGATGTTAATTGCATTGTTTTCTGCTCTGCTAAATTATATTTGCTTGTATTGACTTCTTGCTTGTATTGCTAGTTTGCTAATATCTACTGATCTGATCTTCTGTGCACTTCATTTTTTTATTGCCTTTTTGTTTTCCTTCCTTTAATACCCTCCATAATAGCAGGGTCATACATTTTTGTCTTTAAAGGACACACCTATTTTCAGTTGTTTTCCCTTTTAAATAGTCATAACTCTTCCTTTTAACCTTAATTGTATTTGTAGGAAAGCGTTGCCTCTATTAATTACATTAACCTAGGTAGGCTTGCTTAAAAGAGATTATTATTCCCTTGATTTTGGGTCGACCTCCTATTATTCCTATCGCCCAAATTTAGTAATAAGAGAGGTTGTGATTAAAAAATTCCCCAAGGGTACAATCTATTAATGAGATAGGGGATTAAATGGTTGCAACTTAATAGGGAAATAAATGGTCTCAAGTCTCTCAACAACCTAACCAAGAGTTGGTAATTCTGAGACAAGCTTTTCTCATCCTTAGGGAGGAAAGGCAATGAGTCTTCTTGTAAATGCATAACATCAAACTGAAAATTTGTCAATCTCACATTTTGTAACCAATCCAATCAGAAAGTTTAAAAAATTCCTCTTTCACATGTATGGTATTATAGTTTCCCTTAAATATATAAATTGTCTTGATCATGTAGGTCTAAATTTAGTAGTTAGTATGTTTCTGGATTAGAACTAGAAGTGATGTAAATTAGGCATTAATATAACTAGGCCTGTGCCTTTGAAAGATTGTTGTAATTCATTGTTTGGTTTGTCTTAGTTTTGATCTCATCAATCATAACACAATGTACACAATACATGTTTGTTATTAATCACATATAATTCAAAAAAACCTTTATCTTTTTGGTTTCTGCAGCTATTCCTGAGAATAATTTTACTACTGTGTTCAACTATATAACCAGGGTAAGCAACTATAATCCAGTAAGAGAGTTGCAAACAAATGCATTTTAAATTGAAGAAATGTGAGATATAATCTAAATACAAAACAAGGACTCATTCCAGGGAACATCTTAAAAATGGTCCATTGTTACAAAGCCATATGCATCTTATCAACTTTAGGTGCCCAAAAATTTCTTATATGGGCAAAAGTATTAAGCAAATTTATATTCCATAACTTTGTTCACTTCTCAAGTCATCAAAACAAAGATTCATCAACTATTTAATACTCCCATAAAATTAAATCCACTAAAATTGTTGATCAAATTATATTCTAATGGGTAATCAGAATACCCAGATTGTTGGCTATGTATTATGGGTTTAAATGGTTGTGATAATATGTGCCACATGCAAAAAAGGTTAGAAAACATAAAGACAGAGATGATTTTTAAGGTTAGATAATGTTCTGAGAGAGATTGTTCTGAGAGACTTGAACCATTTTCATCATTGTAAATAGGGACAATTCTCTTGTGGAGATTACTGGTGATGCTAAATGAAATAACCTAAAAAATAGGCTTGCACTATGATAATGTGCACCGTGTCAGATATCTTGTAATAGTGAAGGGACATCCATAAAAGAATAACTAAGACCCTAAAACATTTGTTTTTTTATTATCTTTTTGCAAAAGATATTTGGAACCTGTTTGGATTCACTATCAATATTAACATCACCATCCCTGAGATTGTATTTGGCAGTGTCTTGGGCCTCAAGAAAAGTTGTATTTTTTTGTCTTGCATTTCTGTTGAAATACTTTGGTGCATATGGAAATTTAGGAATGACAACATCTTTAGTGGCAAGGCCAGAGTCCTTACTGAGTCTCTGAGGAGGCTCAGATTCTTTAATACTGATATGCAGGTATCTATTATGATGAGGCTTAATAAAAAAAAATTCAAAGACCTATTGCAGAAAGGTATGGTTAGAGTTGGAAGATGGGAAATATCCCATGGCCACACATGGTCAAGGTCTTCACCTAAGAGATCCCTGTTTGAAGAAGCACTTCATAACTTTATGGTAAACTTTGAGTAGGATAGACATAGGCTAGAAGTACTGCATGGACACTTGAAGTTGTGGCTCCACTTGCCTTCATCCCACTAGGCACTGATCTTCCTATTTCAGTTGATGACAAACTTATACATCCTTATGTACAACATATGAGGGAGGGAAAAATTCTCAGATGAAAGGAAGTACCAGAAGGTTGGATAGTTTGGATTGAAGCTAATGGAGAAGATAGGAATTTCTATGGGCAGTGATCTCTATGTAATCGAGATTTACTATTTTTCTGTAACTTTTTTTATAGCTTTCAGTCTAATCTACTCTTACTGTGCTGACTTTTAGTATTTTTTGTATTCGATTTGCATGCCATTTTTTTGTCTTAATGTGCGTGCAAGACAACAAAAATTTTGCCTCAATTTGCATGCTCAAAACAAAGAATTCTACCTCAGGAAGCGTGCAACTCTGTACAAATTCTACATCAGGAAGCGTGCTAAGTTGTCTAGTACCAAAAAATGCCCCAAAATGCAAAGTTCTCCAAATTTGACGTGTTTTGTATCAAAATAGGGGTTTTTGGGCACTGTGAACTCAACGGTGAGGTCTGTTTGAGCTCAAAGTGCACCAAAATTTAGGGACCCCCTAATGTCAATAATTTTTTTTAAAAAGGCCCTAATCTAAAACAAATGAATTTCTAATCTCTGAATCCTTCAAACGTGAACAAGCTATATCAGATTAGGCTCTAATACAATGTAGGATTTGAGCAATACAAATCCACAAAACCTGAAGATCACCTGCATACAAAAACCTATTACAAGGAAGTAGAGACAAGAAGAGGGCAAAGGTTTGACTCAAAAATATGAAGAAAATATCGTCAAATAATGAATTAATAAAATATACAATGGATCATCCTTATAAAGGAGATCAAAAGCCTTGAAAGGAAAACCCTAGTACATCTAGTGCATGAGTTTAGAACAACTAGTGCATGTGTATTTAAATATAAACAACTAAAGCAAAAGAGTTGACATCTTAAGAAGGGAGTAAAGATTAATTAACATAATTAATACTTTACTCTAACACCCCTCCTTAAGATGAGCAACAATGCAGCTACAAACAATGCAAGAAGAAAGCAAAGGAAACTACAGTGCTGAAAGCATAAAATGGGTCCCGACAACATGACCTGATGAGGTACCCAAGTACAAAAGAGAGTCTCTATAAAGTGGAGAAATAGAGAAAACCACATGGGAAAAATTCTACTCCAAAAAGAGACAAAGACTAATCTGAAGGACTGAAGAAGCCTCCAAAACTAGGAATGTTCCAAAAAATAGGAACAAGAATGAACATGTAGAGCATCACTGAAGCAAGAAGATGGAAACTCTGTCAAGAAGTAACTGCTGATCTGAAGATCCTCCATTGAAATAGAGCATGACCAGGTAGAGAAGAATGTAATCTGTATGAGTGCCCTCAAATGACACTACTCGAATCAGGAGGCAAACAAAGGAAAACAACTAAACTCGAAGATATAGATGGTATAAAACACCAAATCCTGAAGAGCTAATCAATCAAAGATGGAAGAGTGCCTCTAAAAATAGGAAAGAAAGAGTGTCTATATGGTAAATGATCCATCTCACCGAAATGCATAGGTACCTAGCCACTGCATCTGCCTAGTACATAGGAACAAATAATGAATACATAGCTCACACTATCAAACCAAGGAAGCAAAATAACAATTAGTAGAAACACCCCCATAATGCTGACAAGGGAGAGGTGACAGGTACACTGAAAATAGTGCCAATAAGAACTACATCATGAAGAACCAGGAACATCGAAGGTGCATAGAAAGTACAAACACAAATAAAGATACCCTGAGGCTAATGTCGTGGAAGGAACACTCACTTGACAAAGGTAGATGGCAAACAATGGAAAACATCAAACCCCCCATGGCACTTTATAATGGAGTGCAAGTACAAATAGCACAAACATGTTCAAGATTCCAAGTATGCAATAGAACGACACTTTATCTCAGTGCATGTGCATAAAAGAATGCTACAAAAGTGAAGTATACACTGCTCAAAGAAGAGCGAAGGCTGCTAAAAAAAAAGAACAGCCTAAGAAGAGCCATCCCCTAAAGGGAAGAGATTCCAGGACCTGTAACATCCAAGATGTCCACTATAGTGCAAAAATGAAAAAAATTGAATAAAATATACCTGGAGCAGAATCTGGAAAAATGACTCATAGAACTAGAAAGCTCTCAGAACAATCTTTCCAACGATATCTCATTTTCCCAAAATGGAGTCTGGATGCGCAAGATAGACTTTCTGGAGTGCAAAATTGAACATCTGACTTTGACAGTAAAAAAACCATTAAAAAAACAAAATAAAAATTCAAACCTCCAGATTTGGATAGAGCTCGGAACCAACTTTCTGACGATATCTTTTTACCCGATTTTGACATTGTATGATCAAGTTATGAGCAAAAAACCATCGAGAGCTATGGAGGGCCCAAAATGGTGTCTAGATGTGCTGACGTCAGCACTTCACGAGCTTAAAATTGATGGCCAAATGGTCGTCGCAGGATACAAGCCCTCGGGGCTAAAATTATGGCCCATGGTCGCCATATGACCAGGTGCTAAAACTGCATTTGGTTGGCTTAAATTTGATGGCCAAATAGCCATCATTGACCAAAATGAATTTTTTTGCAAAATTGCATGCGCGCCTCAGGATCTGTGCCAGGACTTTCAGATTTTGTCTTGATTTGTGTGCCAACTTTTTTTTGGGTCTTAATGTGCGTGCGAGATAGAAATTTTTTTACCTCAATTTGCATGCTCAAAAATAGAGAATTCCACCTCAGGAAGCGTGCTAGTCAGTACAAATTATGCATTGGAAAGCGTGCTAAGCTATCTAGTACCAAAAAATGCCCCAAAATGCAAAGTTCTCCAAATTTGATGCATTTTATATCAAAATAAGGGTTTTTGGGTGTTGTGAGCTCAATGGTGAGGTCTGTTTGAGCTCAAAGTGTACCAAAATTTAGGGACCCCCTAATGTCAATAAAAAACAAAAAAAAGGCCCTAATCTGAAACAAATGAATTTCTAGTCTCTGAATCCTTCAAATGCAAACAAACTGTAGCATATTAGGCTCTGATACCATGTAGGATTTGAGCAATACAAATCCACAAAACCCAAAGATCACCTGCATACAAAAACCTGTTACAAGGAAGTAGAGACAAGAAGAGGGCAAAGGTTTGACTAAAAAATATGAAGAAGAACATATCCTCAAATAATGAATTAATAAAATATACAATGGATCATCCTTATAAAGGGGATCAAAAGCCTTGAAAGGAAAACCCTAGTGCATGTAATAATTAGTTAAATTATTACAAGACTAAAGCACGTAAGTTTATATTTAAAACAACTAGTGGATGAGTTTAGAACAACTAGTGCATGTGTGTTTAAATATAAACAACTAAAGGAAAAGAGTTGACACCTTAAGAAGGGAGTAAAGATTAATTAACATAATTAATACTTTACTCTAACATTTATGAAAGATATGTGCATCAGTTTGTTTATCTCTAACATTTTTCCAAAAATGAGGAAACACACAAGCCATGGCTTTAAGAATTTATTCTCGAGGGAATATTTCATGAATCACAGTTGAAAGTTGGTAGGAAATTGACTTCAAATTATCACTAACAGATTTAAGAATCCTGTCAAAATTTGTGTTTTGAACTAGAAGTAGTATGCCTCGCTTTCCCATCTTAGATTGGTGCATTGGTATTTCATATCCTTTCACAAATACACAAATTATTTTTTGCATTAAACTATAAAAAATTCTTAGCATGATTCAAATCGGTAATTATCTGCCATCTGAAAAAATTTGGGCTTTGAAGTGCTGTCATATTTGAATACAGAGCATATAGGGAAATGCATGTCATTCTACATAAACTACTATACTCATGGATATACATAGTTCTGTCTTAGGCTTTCTTAATAAGTTTTTTCATTAAATCTAGCACGGGGAGAAGATTGGCTAAAGTTAATAGAGTTTTTATATCACTTAACTTATGTAACAAATCATGAGCTTTGTCTACTATGAGGCGTTGCTCATATATTATTTCGATCAAGGATTGAGATTATGTTAGAACTTGTTATATCGGTCCATACAAAGAGATCCATCTAGACTCAACATCCTTGAGAAGCTTGTTTCCTAGTGTTAGTCTCTCTAAAAAATCTTAAATTCTGCAAAATGATTAGGACTTCTGTAGAATTAAGAGTATAGCTCATGGACTAGATCTTCAAGTTTTGACACTGTAGGAAAATCACTTACAATTTTATATGCTAAATTCATTTGATGAGCCATGCAATGCATGCCCAACATGTAAGTTGCAATACTAGTTTGTAATCTTGCACAAAGACCATTCCTTTGGCCTTGCATTACTGCAGCTCCATCAGCTCCAACACACACTAGCCTCTTGGCAATTGTCAAATCATCCATACCAACAACTTCATTCAAAGCTTTCTTGACTGCAAAATATAAGTTTTTTGTTATTGAATTACCCCTCAGTTTACAAACATAGAGTAGATGAGCTTGGCAGACATGTTCTTTACTATATACACATGCATACAAACCCAAGCAGTGTTATCTACTTTAGTAACTTCATCTATGGATAATGAAATGAATCCGGACTATTTTAATTTCTCTTGTAAATTTTTCTTTTCCACCTTAAGAAAGACAGTTTGTCATTTCCCATCCAACGTTTGTTGACCAATGTGACATAGGATAGTGAGGAAATCTCAAAAAAAGATAATAGATTACCATATTATGACAAGTCTCTCATAGGATGCCCTCTAAACAAAATATAAAAAACAACACTCATCTGAACTATTTTTGCTAGGTTTGCTTCATTGGTTGCATGTTTAAACCCAACCTTGATTGGATTTCCACTACTAGCAATTGTTGTCATTCTCTTGTTATGCTCTTTATATTCTATGGCATACTTAACATGAAGACATTCTTCCTTTATTTTCCATCTCACTACTGATATTTCTTGTTTGTTTATGGTCTGTTTTCATAAACCTTACAAATATACTTTTCTATAGTGTCAAGCTTTAGTTGCAATTTCTTCTTTGTTTTAGTTTTCTGGTACAAATCTTACACCTGCATTTTGTTGGTTGTTCATTATTGTTTTGGACTGGTTTAATGAACTAGTACTTTTCTACCCAATCAACCTTAAAATTTCTTGTCATTTCCCACTCCCACCCCATTTTTACTTTCCTTTTTATTTTCTTCCTACCAACATCAATATTATCTTCATTACTAGAATTTTCATCCAACTGGTTTTGTGTTTCCCTTATAACATCTTCTTTTGTGTCACCATTATTATCCTCATTTGATGCATTTTGATTTAACTCAATGACAACCCCAGCTTGTGGTGGTGGTACTGGTGAGCTACTATGAATGGCTTTTGCACTTGCAATTATAGAAGTCGATGGAGCATAAACATTACCAATTCCAAAGAAAGCCTTTATGGTAGTATCTCTAAGTTTTGGGCATTTTGATGGCCTCTCAATCCCTTCACTTCCCTGAGGAGTCTTACCCTTGTCTACCCTTCCAATCCCTTCACTTCCTTGAGGATTCTTACCCTTGTCTACCCTTCCAATCCCTTCAATGGCCTGAGGAGTCTTAGCCTTGTCAACTTCTAGGCTTGGCCTTTCATTTGCAATCCAATCACTTCCCTGAGGAGTATCAATCTTGCCCATGTCTGACATGGAAATCTCATTAGTGCTATCACCATAGTGAGAAGTTTGAGTCTCAACCTCCCCTGCCATCTCAATCCCTTCACCAGCTTAAGGATACTCGGGATAGTCACCCTTGTCTAACATCTTGACCTCTCACTAGTCATTGGGATTCTAGGAATTAAAATTAATAGCAATATTGTGAAGTGTGAACAAATAATTTCTTACATTGTTCCTTTACGCTTTCTCTGAAATGTTGAATCCTTTGTTTACTGTTGCAAGATTGCAATTTGTAAATCTGGCCCTCCAAAATTTTGTAATGGTACATGAAAAGACTGTAACAAATCTGAAATTGTGTTCAAGTTTTCAAACTTTTGATTAACGGATTTGAATTTATGTCAATCCATGATTCTAATTTCCATTTTTTGTGAATTCACGAGCTTTTCAAAATACATTAACATCTTGATTTAAGTGTAGCAAAAAATGTGCTAGCCTATTCAATGCACATTGTAGGTATTAAGAAACGGTTGGTGAAATAGGTCCTGGTCAATATAGCAATCTTGACGAATATAACGATCATCCACCAAGCAATGTAAATTTTTGGAGGCAAAATGGGCCAACTCATTCAATTCATAATTAATAACCGTTGGCGAATTAAGAGGTTGTTAGAAGAACCACGTCGGATTGGTTAAAGGCAAATATACCGGTAAACCATGTCAAATGAAAAATCTTAATGGTGATTCAAAAGATTATTGATTCATTACCATGTTAAAATTGGGTGATTTGGGCCATCGTGTATCAGACATGATTTACTAATTTTAGCAACGATAATTCCTAGAATTTGCCAAAAGGCGAATATTCGCCACTAAAAAAACACTTTCGGATGAAACCCCTTACATCCAACATTCTCTATGTTGTTGAAAGACACAATCTAGAGAATAATCTTGGTGATTTCATCTCAAAGGTCACAATTGGGCATACATGTGCAATTATTTCAATTTTGATAGAGGCTTATTGAATATTAATTTGTTAGATGTTGATTGAAGCAGAATAAGAGGAAGGGTTTTCTATTCATTCATTTCTTTTGTTGGTCATACATTCCTAAAGAGAGATGTGATCTTTCTAGATCTGATTAGCTAGGGTTTCAGTGTCTTATTTAGCACTTTAGGGGTGCCTAGAGTGAGAAACTACATTGTTATAATCTTCTTTGTCATTGTTGGAATTTTCTAGAGTTTGACATCCATTTTAAGAGTGATAGTTTGCAATTTTCATGAGCAGCTCAAATTATTTTAATGTTGCATTTTATGGGGATGTTTGAATTAGATATGTAATGTTTTTTAGTGATTTGGTTTGCTCTTACTTTGTGGAAAAAATGTGACTTTTTAGATCATAAATAAAATCTAGAATTTCCAAGTTCATATATTTTTTAGCTTTATCAAATTTTCTAAGTTATTAGTTATTGCAAATATTTTTTTATCTTCATTTTATTTATCATTCAAAATTCATTACAAAACACCAATAAACACATTCCTAAAAAAAAGGCAAACAAGGCAACATACTACAGTGGTAATAAAGTTCAAAATTCCTACCGAAGTGATTTTCAAATTTAAAATGGCATCAAATGAGATATTGTAGTTGGCCAAAGTTTTTTATGAGACATGTAGAAAACTTAGATGTTAACTTAAGGGAGATTGTTAACCCCAATTGATGGAGATGATGATGAAGATTGACCGAGATATGAGGTATAAAAGATTGTAGAAGGATTAGATTAGTTGTTATTTTGTCACTAATGTCAAGCAATTGATTTTTGGTTTATATTGAGTTGCCATATCATTCAGAGTATGATATAAGTTGAGTGAGTTAAGGAAAAGAGGAAGTGAAAGAGTTGTGAAGTTGAAGAACTTTATTGGGAAACTAATACATATCAGACAATGATAAGGTAATAATTATTTAGTTGTTTTCTACTTTACAGTTGATTATATCAAGTCGGTAAAGGAGATTGGACAAGTGAGCAAGGAGTAAAATTGACATGCAAAAGAAAACAGTTTGGTTACTAAGCAGGAAGAGTCATTTGGTAAAGGAAAATAAAGTTTTAGTAAAGAGAAAGGAAGTAAAGACATCGAGTACACAAAGTTAGTTATTGAGCGGAGTAAACAAAATTTCGGTTGAAGGAAAAAGAGTTAGCCACCGAGCAAGGAACAAAAATTAAATGCAAGGATCAGAATGACATATAATGATGAGCCACAGTGATTTGGAAGATTCTAAGGATGAGGAAGAGTTAGCTAAAAAGATTTATAATCAGGAAAATTCAAGGTGATGATCTATGGTAAGATCTAAGCAGCAAAAAGTGAAGGTACAAGTTCCAAGAAAGTTTCAAGTTATGAGGTGATGATAAAATATTTTATCAAGTTCTAAATTCATTGAATTAGTTCATGAGGATAATCTGACGGTTGAGACTAAATAGAGGAAAATGTAATAAAGGAGATTAAGAGGAAAAACAAAGTCTATATAAAGGATGAAATTGAATGGAAAACTAGTTGGTAAAGTTGAAGTGTGGATGTGTAACCGAGTGATGTATTGAAGAAGAAAAAGGTTGATATCTGAGTCTATAGCAGAGATTGATGAAGTGTTGAGGCTAGTGAAAAATGAAGAGATGAAGTGAAGACAAAGAGTGCATAAGGGATCTGACTAAGCAAGAGGTAGTTGTAGATTTACAGATAAATTTCTATATTGTTGCTTATTAATATTTGTAATAGAAAAATCTCTTAACCGAGTGGATTTAATAGTCTTATTGTAAATCCTTGAGAGATGTGACATTCTAGAAGAGTGTTTAAAGACCTTTAACCGGGCCACTCCTAACAGGTTTAAGATCCTAATAGATCTGAGGTAAATCCCCTAATAGGGTCACATTTAACAATGTGCATTGTAATCTTTAACAAGATTAGCTTTTAACCGAGCATACTTCAAAAGAGTATTTCTTTGGTGGGTGAAAATTCCCACAATGATTTTTCCCAAATTGAGTTTCCACATTAAATAGTGATGTTATATGTGTTGAATGTTTATTATGCAAGATATTGTTGATTGATAAGTTAATTTATTATTGTCGATTATTATTGAAGTTTGTCTTACCAAGTTGAATAAGAGTTGAAGTTTTAAGGTTTAAAAGAATCACTGATTATTGATTCACCCCCTCTCAGTAATCCAACAATTGGTATCAGAGCTAAGTAATTTAAAGCGATAAGTTTGAAAGACTTGAGTAAAAGATCCGAAGATGTATAAGAGGGACGCACCAAAGTTAAATAAGAACAAATTCTCTACATGGAAAATTAGGATGAGGCTCCACATATCTAGAATTGGAGAGTATGCAATATACTATCTTGACAATGAGTATTCACCACCACCATTTGGGCCTATCACAGTTGAACAAGAGAAAGGCAAGATCACACACAAGTTACTATTGAGATATCTTCTGCTCTCACCGACTTGTAATTCAATGATCTAAAAGGATGTGATACAACAAAACAGACATGGAACAAGATTGCATTGGTATATGGTGGAGATCTGTGTGTTTAGAAGGAAAAATTTGAAAGTGTGAAAGGTAAATTTGATTCTATAAGAATGAAAGAAGGTGAAGATGTCACACAATATAGTACAAGATTGAAGGAAGTAGTGAGTCCTATTAGAGGTGCATGAGGACATATTGAAGAAGAAGATGTAACAAGTAAAATAATGAGGACATTTTTGCCTACTTATCCCATTCGAGTGTCTACTATACATGAATTGAGATCCATTCCTCATATGCATGTTTGACTGGATGCTACAATTGGTAAGTTGATTTCTTTTGAGTCAAATGATTTTGACAATAGTTTTCCTACCACTTCTAAGATTGAGTCTACATTCAAGTCATCTTTGAACATTGGAAATTCTAGAGAGTATAGATCTAGTGATGGTTATGTAAGTAGTGTAAGTGAAATATTTCAAAGTTGCAAGAGTGATCTAGAAAGTCTATTTGAAGAGGAAAGACAATAAGAAGAGTTTCAATCTTTACTAACTAGGAGGCTACTGAGAGGAAAATGCAAGTACCGAGGTAAATTACCTTTGAAATGTTTTAATTGCAATAAGATTGGTCATTGAGCATCTAGATGTCCTGACAACAATAGTGAGGAGAAGAAAGACAAACGAGATAATAACAAAAGAGAGAATAGATTCTGGAGATATCGAGATTTCAAGAACAACGGAGCGAAGTCATGCTACATTGTTGAAGAAGGACTGATGATGATTCTGATAATGAAGGTGAAGAGGTTGTGTATGTTGCTATAAAGGATGATTCTGATGAAGAAAGGTATGAAGAAGAAAAAACCCTAATTTCTTATGTTAGTAAGAATGATACATGGATAATTGATAGTGGGTGTTCACATCATATGACTGGTGACACACATAAGTTCATTACTATGGAAGATCATGATGGAGGTTATGTTAATAGATTTGGTAATGATGCTTTATATCCTATGAAAGGTAAAGGTTCTATAATTCGACTAAATAATACACAATGTGATTATGTCTATTGGGCTGAAGGACTAAAGTATAATCTGTTGAGTGTGGAACAACTGAATAACACATGTTACCAATTGGAATTTCAGAATGGTAAGGTAAAAGTATTTGATCAAAATGGAGGTCTATTTGCCACCAGTGAACAATCTAAAGGTAACTTATTCTACCTTGATACTACTATAAAGAGTTGCTTATTTGCTAAAGTTGAGGATGTATGGTGCTAACACAAGAGATTTTGTCATTTGAATTTTGACAACTTAATTAAGGTGCTTAAAAAGAAAAGAGTAAGAGGTCTATCGAGATTGGATAAACCTAAAAAATGTCATGTGCAAAGGATGTCAAGTTGGTAAAATGACAAAGTCAAGTTTTACAAGAAAATCTTACACTACACAAGGTATTTTGGAATTAGTGCACATTGACCTATGTGGACCTATGAGAACACAAAGCTACTATGGTGATAGATATTTCATTTTATTTGTTGGTGATTACTCAAGAATGATGTCTCTCATGTTTTTGAAGGATAAATCTAATGTTTTTCAAATATTTAAGTGGTACAAGGCAAGAGTTGAAAAGGAGACTAGAAGACAATTGAAGTGTCTAAGATCTAATAAAGGAGGTGAGTTTACATCTAATGAGTTCACATTTTTCTGCAATGAACATGGAATAAAGAGACAAATGTTTGCACCGAGGACACCACAAAAAAATGGTATAACAAATAGAAGAAAAAGATCCATTCTTGATTGTGCAAGGACATTGATGATTGAGAAGCGAGTGTCTCAAACATTTTGGAGAGAAATAGTCAGTACAACAACTTATACACTGAACCAAGTACAACTGAAGAAAGGTACACACAAGACTCCATATGAAATATGGTATGGTCACAAATTGAATGTGAGTTATTTCAAAGTATTTGGAAGTAGATGTTACATTCTAAAGGATGTTAGAAATGGAAAGTTTGATCATAAAGGTGATTAAAGAATATTCTTAGGATATTCTACAAAGAACAAGACTTACAAGTTCTTAAACACGTCTACTCAAAAAATTGTGGAAAGTGCAAGTGTAATGATTGATGAATTTATAGAGAAAAATGATGAAGACAACAAAAAGGAATCTAAGGACTATCAAATATTTGTATATGTTCAACTTGATGTTCCTAACACCTTATCGATAGTCTAAACCAAGGAGGAAGTTGAATGGAGAGAGCCACCACCGAATGTTGAAAATAAAGAACTACCACAGTCTATTGAGTCTATTCTAGCCAAGTATGTGAGAAGACACCATTCTCCAAGCAAGATTATTGGAGACAAGAATGTTGGAGTTATGATAAGAAGTAAGTTAAGAGATAATACATGTTTAATATCTGAATTTGAGCCAAGAAAAGTAAATGATGCATTTGACAATGAAGATTGGGTTAAAGCTATGAAAGAAGAGATAGATCAAATTGCAAAGAACACATGGACTTTGGTACTCAGACCTAAAGATAAAAATGTTATTGGTACTAAATGATTTTTTAGAAACAAACTAAATGAACATGGAAATGTAATTAGAAAAAAAGCAAGATTGGTTTGCAAAGGGTATGCACAAGAAGAAGGTATTGAATATGGTGAGACTTTTGCACCTATTGCTAGATTAGAAAGAGTTAGAATTCTACTAGCATATGTAGCTTATAAAGGATTTAAAGTTTATCAAATGGATGTTAAGTCTACATTTCTTAATGGTACTCTTGAAGAAGAAGTTTATGTTGATCAATCTGAATGATTTGTTGAGAATACTAACAAGGACATGGTATGTAAACTGCACAAGACACTATATGGTTTGAAACAAGCACCCTGAGCATGGTATGAAATGTTACATTCATATTTAATCAAGATTGGATTTCAAAGAACAAGTGACAACAACAATTTGTATCTGAAATGTGATAGTAATGATAAGATTTTGATTGCTGAAATATTTTTTAATGATATTATTTTTGGAGGAAATAACACATTATGTAAATCTTTTGTTGAGGAAATGAGTAAGGAATTTGAGATGTCCATGATTGGAGAGATAAAATTATTTATTGGACTTCAAATGCAACAAGTAAAGATGGGATCTACATCACACAATCAAAGTACATCAAGGAGATCCTAAAAACATTTGGTATGGAAGAGTCAAAATCGGTTGGAACATGGATGTCTACCGGTTGAAAATTGTCAAAGGAAGATGAGTCAAAAGAAGTGAATGAAACACTCTATCGATCAATGATTGGTAAGCTACAATATGTTATGCATAGAAGACCTAATATTGCTCATGTAGTAGGTATTGTTGCAAGATTTTCTGCCGATCCAAAGGAATCACACATGTCTGCAGTCAAATTTTTTTTTAGATATTTGAAAGGTACTGAAGACTTCAATCTACTATACAAGAAATGAGGAGATTTTGATCTAAGAGTTTGCACTGATGTTGATTGGGCTGGAAACATTGGTGATAGGTAAAGTACAAGTGGAGGAGCTTTCTTTTGGGAGAAAGATTAGTGACATGGTTGACCAAGAATATATCACAACCTACTACAAGACAAAGTATGTAGTAGCAACTATGAATTGTACAAATATTGTATCGATCAAACAAATTCTTAAAGGTATGCAAGAGGAGATTACTAATCCAATTACTATTTACTATGATAATACGAGTGCTATCAACATATCAAAGGATCTGGTGATGCAGTCCAAGACCAAGCACATTTCTATCAAGTATCATTACTTGAGAGAACAAGTTCAAGACAAGCATGTGATATTGAAGTATGTAAATTCAAAGGAGCAGATATAAGATATATTCACCAAGCCACTACTGAAGGATGATTTTGAGTATTTCAGAGGTAAATTAGGGGTACTTCCCCTATCCAATATTCACTAAAGCATGATGCATGCTGCATCAACTCAAGGATTCATTATAATGTCTATTTTGTGAGTTGATGCTAGTGTTCACTATTTAGGTGATGCCTAAAGTTGTGAAAAATGGTTATGTATGCAATGAGATATCAGTACATGTTAGGTATGATCCATTGTTTGAAAAAAGTTTTTAGGAGTATGTATCTTTGGCATTGTTGTCAAAGAGGGAGTATGAGCTATTAAGATTACAAGGAGTATGATCTATTGAAGATTACATAAAAAAGAGGGAGAATAAGCTTAGCAAAGAAGGAGAAGATGGAGAAGTGATAATCAAAAGGAAAAGATGAGATAGTTCAGAGGGAGTAAAGGATAGAACACAGTGACTGAGAAGACTAAAACATAAAGAGCTACAATTGACAGTGTTACCATCATCAATTGACAATGTTGCCATCAATGCCCAAGAGGGAGATTGTTAACCCCAACTAATGGTGATGATGATGAAGACTGACCAAGATTAGAGGTATAAAAGATTGTAGAAGGATTAGATTAGTTGTTATTTTGTCATTGATGTCAAGCACTTGATTTATGGTTTATATTGAGTTTCCATATCATTCGGAGTATGATATAAGTTGAGTGAGTTAAGGAAAATAGGAAGTGAAAGAGTTGTGAAGTTGAAGAGCTTAATTAGGAAACTAATACATATCAGATAATGATAAGGTAATAATTATTTAGTTGTTTTCTACTTTACATTTGATCATATCAAGTCAATAAAGGAGATTGGACAAGTGAGCAAGGTGTAAAGTTGACATGGAAAAGAAAATAGTTTGGTTACCAAGTAGGAAGAATCATTTGGTAAAGGGAAAGAAAGTTTTGATAAAGAGAAAAGAAGTCAAGACACTGAGTACACAAAGTTAGTTATCAAGCGGAGTAAACAAAATTCTGGTTGAAGGAAAAGGAGTTAGCTACTAAGCAAGGAACAAAATTAAATACAAGTATTAGAATGACATTTAATGATGAGCTACAATGATTTGGAAGATTATAAGGATGAGGAAGAGTTAGTTAAAAAGATCTACGATCAGGAAAATTCAAGGTGATGATCTATGGTAAGATCTAAGTGGAAAAAAGTGAGGGTACAAGTTCCAAGAAATGTTCAAGTTTCGAGGTGATGATAAAATATTTTACTGAATTCTAAATTCATTGAACCAATTCAAGAGGATAATCTGATAGTTAAGAATAAACAAAGGAAAACATAATAAAGGAGATTAAGAGGCAAAACAAAGTCTATATAAAGGATAAAATTGAATGGAAAACTAGATGGAAAAGTTGAAGTGTGAATGTGTAACCAAGTGATGTATTGAAGAAGAAAAAGGTTGAAATCTGAGTCTATAGCAGAGATTGATGAAGTGTTGAGGCCAGTAAATAGTGAAGGGATGAAGTGAAGACAAAGAGCACATAAGGGATTTGACTAAGAAAGAGGTATTTACATATTTACATATCAATTTCTATATTATTTCTTATTAACATTTGTAGCAGAAAAATCTCTTAACCGAGTGGACTCAATAGTATTATTGTAAATTCTTGAGAGAGGTGACATTCTAGAAGAGTGTTTAAATACATTTAACCAGGAAAATCCTAACAAGGTGAAGATCCTAATAGATCTAAGGAAAATCCCCTAACAGGGTCACATTTAACAATGTGCATTGCAATCTTTAACAAGATTGGCTTTTAACTGAGCATACTTCAGAAGATTATTTCTTTGGTGGGTGACAATTCCCACAATGGTTTTTCCCAAATTGAGTTTCTATGTTAAATACTAGTGTTATGTGTTGAATGTTTATTGTGCATGATATTGTTGATTGATAAGTGAATTTACTATTGCTGATTATTATTGAAGTTTGTCTTACCGAGTTGAATCAGAGTTGAAGTTTTAAGGTTTAAAAGAATCACTGATGACTGATTCACCCCCCTCTTAGTAATCCAACATTAGCTTGGAATCACAAATGAGGAAAAATGTTCTCATCACTTTGATCCAATTAGAGGGATGTTTGACTATTGTAGATAAATTATGTCATGATTTGTTGTAAATTTATCTTTCTCCTATGATGATTTATTTAATTCAATGTGGGTGTTTGAGGCATTTAGATGGTGAGGTAAGGCTATAGGTTACTACTTATTTCATGGAGATCACAATAATCTTAGCACCTTAAGAACCCTATGAAGATAACACAATAAATGAGGTAATTCAAGTAATCATTGATATTTTTTAGAATCTTGGAGACATCAAGAGTCATCATTTCTCTAGAAGGGATACCATACTAAGAACATTTGTAGGAATTGGATTGAGTAATCTTATGCTAGACTTGGGATTGCATGACTTAATGCATAGCATGTTTCAACATTTCTTGGTTACAATCAGGAAAGAACACAATGAAGATGTTATTGCAGCAATAAAGACTATTATGGTTATGTCAATTAATGAGAGTGATGATATGTTTCAGCCCCTCATGCAATGGTGTTATTTATTTCAACACAAGATCAAGATGTTTGTAAATATGCTTATGAGTTGGTCAGCAAGGTGCTCAAACAATGTGAGGGAAATTTAAAAACCTTCTTGGATATTGAGGAGGTTAATGCAAAAAAAAATTGATGGAGAGAATACCATGGAGCATGAAGACCTTTTGGATAATCCTTTGGTTATGTGTGTTGCTACTAAGCAAGAGGAAGTGTGCATTGAAAGTGTCATAATAGAATTATTTGATCGAATTTCAATTTATCTATTGATGCTACTAAGACTAATGATTTTAATGAGGCACCTTGTGATGACTTCACTAATATCCTTGTTGATGAAGACCATGGTGAATTTTATTTTTTAGATGAAGGGGATCAAGAGAATAAATGTGATGATGATTTCAAATTAGTTTTGGATGATGGGCATGCTACGAACATGTATGATGATGTTCTTCAATCAGTTAATGTTGATGATTCTATATCTTATTCTAGTGATGATGCTTATGATGACTTAATTACTTGTGAATTTGGGAGTGACTCTTTTAGAAAGATAACCACTAATGAGGAGGAAACATTTTATTTCTGAACTAAGCAACCAACCCTTTGACACATGGGATTTGTGTTGGAACCTAAGTATGATGAAGATCCTACACAAGATGAATTTTATTTTGATTGTGATGATGCTCTATTTTTTTAGAAAAATGCATGCACAAAGGATATCATTGATGAATTTAATGATGATATTGAAACTAAATCTTATTTATCATTACTTGAAATTGATTTTAAGAAAAGACTCCATGAAATTTTTTATACACATCTTGTTGATGAGAATCTTCATAACAAAGAGGCACAAGTTATTTGGGATAGCTATGGAGTAACTATTGATATGTATGAAAGTTCTAATTTTGCTATCCATCATAGTAAAAGTTCATTTTTTTTGCATGAACATGATTATAAAAATGGATTTGTGGTGGTTGTTGATAACCCATTATTCATGATGGGTGATGATATGGCATGGGGCAATTCACTTTTTGAGTTGGCTGATGGAATAAATCTTGGTTGTAGCATTTCACTTGGTGAAAATAATAAGGTATGGGATCTAGGAGAAGATTTAGAAATTGTGTTGGAGTATGACTTTCAACTTGCTAATGATTTGAGTTCACTTTATGAGGTGATTAGGTATCCTCTTGGGAGACAGCCAAATATGAAATGTGCAAATAAAAAAACAAATGAAGATTGTATTTGGGGTGATATGACAATAGGAGGCATCATAATTTCTTATTGCATATAAGGATTTGGAAGGTAACTTGGGTATGCAATTTGTCGATTTCAATTGAAGATTCTTTCCTTGTTGGTATGTGCTTTAAGTTGCATCATTCTTACATGGAATTTTTATCTCAAGTTTTAGAATTAGCCAACAAGTGGGACCATTCATACCTTACATGAGTTGATGAGCAGTATTGTATGCCTTCCACATGTAGTTGAAGATGTGGTTCCTTCATGGAATGCATTGATTCTTGTAGATTATTACTCTTTAGGTTTTGAAAGATTTCCAAATAGGGTGATTGAGCCTGCTGCAATTTTTAGAGCATCAGCAACAAAATTAGGTTTCAAGCTTAACATTTATGTAACTCTTGAGAAAGGACCTAAACATGAAAGCTACATGTATTGTATTTCATGATTTTTGAATTTGATTGTGTGTTATATACTACATGTTTGACAATCCATCCCACGGATTGAGTGATTTTTCATCATATACAAATCTTTCTTTGGGGTTAGTTTAAAGACGAAAATTGATCCTTGTGCCTTAGTTATTGATGCCTTCATAGATGGGATATATAAGGTTACTAAAGAAGACACTAATTTATTTGATGTGCATGTTAATTTGGAAGGCACTCAAAGTTTGGGTATCACCTTTCTCGGTATACAATGGATTATTCTTCATAAGGTATCTATGCTTAGAATTTTAAACAAAAATTGATAGAGATTATTGGGAGTCATAACAATGAACATTAGAGTGATACAAATCAAAATTTTAGACTTAGTGGTGTTCTTTTTCTTTCCAACCACCTTGTGATTCTATTGCTTTCTATACACATGAATTAGAGAAAGATTATATGAAAAAATTGGATCATTATTCAAATGGATACTCTTGGGAGAACTTCTTGGAAAATAATGGCTCAAATTTTCAGTTGCGAGCTTGCTTATTGCTTGCAGGTTGCTCACTTCATATCATGGTTTTCTTTCATTCAAGGGAGTTGGCACACTATTCTTTGTCAAAGAAGTAGGTTATTTAAGTTGGTGATTGTTGGAAGTATTTCCCAAGCACTTCTAAGTTGAATTGGAAAAGTCCTATACTTTATATGCATGCTTATACTTGGGAAATTCATTAGTACTACTATTGTCATCTATGTAGTGCACTTAAATTAGAATGTAGTTTGTTGATTATAGTCGTGAACAATAGTGGTTATTATTTATTTAATATCTTCCTAATTCAAAGAATTTATCATACGAAGATATGTGTTGTAAGCTTGGGTATTTTTCTATTAGTGATTTTTCAAGACAACAAACTTCCACATTTTTTATTTCAACTTTCAAGGACTCTTTGAGTTAGAACAATGAGAGGTTTCACAAGTCTTCATGGTTGTATCAATATCGTAGAATGGAGGCATAGTAGATCTTTTTGGTCTTATGATAATGAGTTTGTTGAACTCTTTTAAAGGATTTATTTCCTTTTAGCAAGAATATTGGAGGAGTTTGTATTTGCATTTATGAATCTATGTGACATCTTGACAAGGTATACTGAGAATTGGAGTTGTGGGAAAAATCCCAATGTTAGTATTGTTGGCCACTTTCCGATCAGCCTATATGTAACATTAGTTCTTGGGTCATAGGTGATTTGTAAGACTTCCCTAGATCAACAGTTAAGTACTTTATGCTTGTGGAAGTTTGGTATAAATGATTTGATCATAAGAGATGACTCTTCAATAACTACCATACTCATATCTCTTATATTTTCAAAAGGTTTTTAGTTGATTACTATTGACCTTATATTTTCATGTTAGTTATCGAGATATATTTTCATGAGTATATGGTTATTGAGCCTTGGAAAGCTACAATGCAGTTTGTTGTAAATGTTCTTCCTGACACAATTTATTTATTTGTTGCTTTCACTCTTATAAGTGGCAGTCACTATAGATACTACATGGAGATAGTATACATTCTTTGGGATGATGTCTCATTGCTTATAGTAGTTTGGGTGTATTGATGTGTTTGGAACCCTTCTTTTCATATTTGGAAGTTAAGTGTCAATAATGTGATTTCATTTGGCAACCACCAAAGCATTCCTTGGTTGGTAGATTGCAAAGTTATGACAGTGATTGATTTGCTTTTTTGGGGATGTCATGAGTGGATATCTTGAATTTGGTTCTTTCTAATAGCACAAATTATTTTATTTTTTCCCCATGATCGTGATTTAAAATGAGTTTTTTGATGTGGTTTTTTTGTGATGCTTTGGTGGGGTATATTACACATTATTAATTCCATCCCTCTTAGGTATTGGGTACTTATAGTGATGCAGGAGCATCCTTGGGCAGTTGGAAATCCTGTATCAACCAAAAAAATGTTGGAGTTGGGTTTTGACTTTCAATGTTTGAAGTGGCAATCTCGGTTCAAGACCTAAGATTCTCAGTCATTTAGTGGTAGTTCTCATTTGGAAGGTGTGTTACTTCATCGACGAACTCAGTGACTAAGTGTGGAAGTTACTTGATGAATGAGCTCGGTGGATGAGTTTGTGCTCGGTAACTACTTTGGGGTTCTCAGTGAAATGTTCCTATTTTGGTTCATTGATGAGCTATGTCTTGGTTTTGGTGTACTGTCACTGAGTGGCTTTGGTAGCTATTTTGTATTGCTTGGTTTATGTTCTAAAGAGATTGGTGGTCTAGCTCACCTACGGGTTTATTTTGATTGTTTGGGTTGGCCGACAAGCACATATAAATCCCTTTATCAGGGTGAACCCTAAAAGGTTCTGTTGTATAAATCCCTTCACTAGGTGACATCTTTATTAATGATTATAAGTCCTCTAGCGAGGTGACTCCTTATAGGGTCAAGATCTTAATCGATCTCTATCAAATCCCTTGACAGGGTAGCATTCTAACTAGTGCTTTGTAAGATTTTAATAGGGCAGCTTTATTGCTATAGTAGTGAAGTTCATGGGTTTTGTCCCACCTTGGTTTTCTCCTGCTAACCAAGGGTTTCCATGTATATATCTTGTGTTAGCTTGTGTTTGTGTTTTTTGTTCATGTTATTCAAGCATTCTTTGTATTTTCAGTATTAACAGGATAAGAAACAGAAAAAGATTAAAGAAATTGAATTTACTGACTCACCCCCCCTCTCTTAGTAATTGATAAGGATTATCAATTGGTATTAGAGCCTAGTTCTTAGGTAAAGGAAGCTTAACCACTTGAGAAAAGATCATGGAGGGTTACAGGTATCAAAAATAGTTGGAAGAAGCAAATGAAATGATTGCTTCTCTTGAAAATAGACTGAGAAGATCTCTTGCTAAGAGAAAATAACTGCTTTACAACTAAGTGAAATTCATGACACAATTGAAGAACTATCTGGATAGAGTAGTTTAGATGAAGTAGAAGAAGCAGTCTCTGAACTCATGGAGAGAAACATGAACTCAACTGATCAAATCTCAAATTTGAAAAGATAATAAGAAGGTCATGCTCTGAGGATGGCTAAACTCATAGAAGCAACCAAAAAAGTTGAGGATGAGAAAAATAGTGCCAAAGAAGTACTATAGACTATTGAGAAAGCAAAAAACCTAGCTAAAGATGCTCTAAGAGAGAGTGATGCTCTCATACTGCAACTACATGCAAACATGCAAGGCATAACTTAGTAGAATGTCATCAAGCATGAAGACTTTCATGATAAAGATGAAGCAAGTAAACAAATGGTTGCTGAAGTTGAAAAACTTAAAGTACAACTAAAAACTCTTGAGGAGAGAAATAAAAAACTTAGAAAATACAATGAGATTTTTGAGAAGCTAGATGAGCAACTGAAAGCTCAGAGAAGGCACAAGGATCCTACATGACTTGGATACATCAATAAAGGCACCAAGGAAACTGGTGAGTCCTCTAAAGTCAAGGGAATCAAGGAGGACAAGAAGAAACCAACCTAAGAAAAAGGTAAAAGGATCTCAAAACCTTCTTGCAAATATTGTGGCAAACCTGGACATAAATCTAACGGATGCAGGAATGCACCAGTGAAACCTTTCACCGCTAATAGTTACTGCAGCAACTATTATAAGTATGGTCACAAGACCTTTGAATGTAGGTCACGATCAAACAATATGTACAATGGAAGCTTCAAAGGTTATTGTTATGCCTGCAATAAATTTGGACACAAGGCTTAAGAATGCAGGTCTACAACTATGGCATTCAAATCTCCACCGAGACCGGTATTCCATAACAGGAATGCAAACTAGGACACATCTATGTGTGCTATGTGTGAACCATCAGAACATAGAAATGTTGAATGTCATTCACCCATGGACAAAGAAAAAAGGGTAAATCCATGGAGAGGAACCAAGATGACTTGTTACAATTGTAACAAGATTGGGCATCTGGCCAAAGACTATAGGAACTGATCAATGAACAAAGGAAAAGCCCAGTTAAACAGGTCAAGAGGAGTGTGACTCCCAATCAATAGGGAAACACAACTAAAGAGACCAAAAATGTAGTGAAGAAGTGATGTAGGAGCATCCTAGGATTCTTGGCAATCTTGTATCACCTAAAAATATGTTTGATTTGATCTTAGTTAGTGAAGTATTTTTCTTGGTTTTGGAGCTTGGTTGCTCAGTTTCAGTGTTTACCAGGTTGCTCGGTCTCTGAAGAATGCTTGGTAATTGAAGGTGTTGATTATTCATGGTGATCGGAAATAATTGTACTGCTCGATGATGCTTGGCATGGTTGATTCACTGGTGCTCGGTTATTTCTCTGCTGCTCGATAATTGGTCTTATCGACTGGTGTTCTTGCTTGGCCGACTGGTGCATTTAATTTGGGTCACGTTCCTCGAGTTATGGATTGACCATTGGATGTGTGGGGACCTAGATCTGGCATGTTGCATTCTTCTATGCGGATCTGATGACCATTTGGGGCCATCTTAGGGAATGTGTTTTATTGTAAGGCTATTTTGTAAGTCGACTGATGTTTTGGCATTTAATAATTGTTCATAGGAGTTAATTGTTTCATCCAGCTGACTTATGGTTGAGGATGAGTATTTATAGGATGTTTGGGTAGTTGTTTAGGGGGATCAATGAGGAAGATAGCAGAGTTAGTAGCTTGTGAGCTTAGGAACAAGGAGATTGCTTGGAAGTTGTGAGTACAAGTTTAGATCTTTCCTAGGATCCCTACCAATGTCCTGTCATGTTGCAGACTTGGGCTAGTTGAGTGGTGAGGTTGTGAAAAGGATTTGGATCCTGCGAGATCTTGTAGACTATTAATTGCTTTGTATTTGGCCGTAACCGGGAAGGCCTTACAGCCTGACACGTTGCATGTAATCAGTGAATTTATGAATAAAAGATTCCTATTGTATCTTAGATCTGGTGTTGTTATTGTGTAATTCCGTTGTGTTATGGTTTGGCTGTAAGGTAGGAAAGTCCTTAATTGGATTCTCCATCCTTGACTGCATCAAGAAGATATGGTCCAAAAAGGGGTCAAAGAGCTCTAAAGGAGAAAAATCAAAGACAAAGTTATCATCTACCAATGATGATATCTCTTCATCAAATTAAGCCAATAGGGCTTAAGGGGGAACATGTAGAAATGTTGTTGTCCCTAGAGTAACTACTGAGATTTGCTCTCACTAAGTGAAGGTTGATACTAAGAAGCACCCACCAGTCTAAGACCATAAAACTGATCAAAGGAGTAAGCTGAGTGGTCTGGTCAATTACCTTCTTGGTGATAAGCTGATGTTACATGGTTGATGTTTCAATTGAGGATGTTGCGATAAATAGGTAAAGCATTGGTGAACTAGTCGATAAAGATAAAGTTAGGTAAGGATAATTAAAATGGTAACCATTAACAAAAGTTACCATTTTCTAATTACCGTTGTGACCCAAGGATATATTTAAGGGAAAGTGGATTACTCTTTTCACTTTACTTTGTGTTTTGAGATAATTTTCTATAAGATTGAGTAATCTTTCTATCTATGATTCATGATCTTTGCTTTTCATATTTCACAAATTTGACAGAGCTTTATGTGTATTCCCTTTCTAATGTAATGGCATCATCATGATCTGTTGCAACCCTTATCGACATCAAACAACATGAACAACCAGAATATGATATCATGTTAGTACATAACAGGTCGAATGATATGGTTGGAGCCCTACCATCAATCCTAGATGGTATGTTGACATAAGACATAATTGTCTTCATTCACAACAAACAGGAGGAGTTGGGAGAAAACTTCATTCAGAGAAAATTTCTAGGGCTATGCAAGGAAGAAAATCTTAAGGTGAAATACGCTTGACTGGAAGAAGCTAGATTGACCAATGGGGTCAAATACCCTATAGTGTTTCATCTTGACTAGATTCGATTGGTACTCAGTTGAGTACACGATTCAGGAATGTGGTTGGTGGAAGGTGTTGTTACTCCAATTAAAAAGGAAGATCTGAGGAGAGTAATTGGGTTCAATGACATAGGGGAAGCCCTTGCCCTAAGAACAATTGCTAATAGTGAAGTCACTTGACTCACTAAGTCAAGGTATGACAGTTGTATTATGATTGTAACAGACATTGAAGATGAAGGTTTCTGGCTCGTCATTACGGTGATTAGTTACAAGGTTTATCAATCTAGTGGTCTCAACAACATACCAGGTGGATCTATCCATGCAACTCACATAATAATGCATAACAATGCCCAATACGACATATGCGCTATGTTGAGAAATCAAAAATCAAATATTTGAGAACCAAAAAGAATCTCAGAATGGTCAAGAAGAAATTCCTAAAGTATGGGATGTTGATGGTATGTTTTTTCTTCTATTACCCAAAATTATTTCCAGGGGTTGGTAATGTTACTTGGGTAATAGACAGATTGGTTATGGTCCAGATAGGAGAAATGGTTAATATTCAGGGAAATCAGTTTAATAAGGTGATGACTGATTACTTCGAAGATTTTCAAATTAGAATGCATCCAAGGGAAAGGATTACATCTGCAATTATAGATGAGTACTGCATGCACCCTAAAATGGTCGCCTAGACTTTGGGCCCTCATTCAACAATTTATCAAATCCCTGAATCAATATTTTCAATTATATCAATTTCCTTGATCAAATCCTAATTATATCATTTATTTGATTATTATTCTATGCATTAACCATTTTATCCTAAGTCTTTATTTAATTAAAAGGAATTCCCTCCCCTTTTATTAAATAAAAAGTCCCCACTTTACCTCTTATCCTAAGTTGTACAAATAAAGCATTATTCTTATTTTATAAAAAGAAGAAAAGGCCTTTTTGTCTCACATGTGACACAAAAGTCAACTCTTATTTCTCATTGGAGGAGACTCATGCACATGGATTGATTCCACTTTCAAACTCCACCCTTGATCAACTCTTTTGCCTCTTAATCTCCATGGTCCATTCTTTCTCATTTCCTTTAAAAGGAGAGCTCTCTTCTCATTTTGAGGATCCCAACTTTTGAATGCTAATCTTATGCTGTAGGATTTCTTGGAGATTTGGAGCTTTAGAGATCTTCTTGCATTTAACTTTCATTCTTGCATCATAGCTTCATGTTTATGCTTTCTTAGTTTAGATTTCCTTTCAAGTTCTAGATTAGCTCACATAGCTTAATTAGTAAGGGTTTTTAATACTTGCATTTTCCTTTCATAGCTTAGTCTTCATTCTTCATTTCTAGCATAGTTGCATTGCATCTTCATTGTTGATTCTTGATGATATTGGAATTCTTTCCCTTGTCTCATTGAATCTCCCATTGTGTGGTTGACTAGCAAGGGCATATGCTTCATAGCTCTAGCTGAGAGCGATCTAAAATCCTTGCAACTCCATGCATAGGGAGCTCTAGGTCACATTCTCAAGGTTTCCCATTCATGGATTCTCTTGGAAGTAATGATTTAGAGAAGTGCACATAATTTGAGTGTACATTTTTGGTGCCCACCATGGGGCAGAACACTCTTGTTTTGTCCTTCTTTTTATGCATTTTCATCATTTTGCTTGCTATTTCGGCTCTCTATTTTTCTAATAGATTATCATGTGATAGTCTTCCAGTATCGTGCAATATTTCATTATATACCTGTGCGATACTTTTCCAGTAAAAGTATCATGCAGACATACATGTTTCTATTGCACTGTCCTATTATTTTCTGTCGCCTGTAGGTAGCATGAAGTATCGCACAGAGAGAAAGAATCACACTCCTATACTATGAAGTATCGCTTGACTCTTCTGCTGACAGAACTATCGTACAGGCCTGGCAGTGAGTGATTTTGGCCTTTTTTTTTGCAAGATTTGATTGGGTTGTTTTGGATTTCTGATTTGCTTTGGTAGAACAGAGTTTGATTTGCAAATTTTATTTGGTTTTGATGTGCTAACCATTGTGGGGCTAACAATTTGTGCTTGTAGGTTCCTTCATTGCTTGAAATATTTTCTTAAAAGAACACATGTCAAAGCTCCAAATGCACAAGGGTTACTAATCCTTTCTTGCAGGGCTGCCCAATGCATAAAAACCAATCAAGTGCTTGTTTAATTACTTTCATTTTGAGTGTGGCATATACTAGTTGTTTCTTTTCATAGGCACTTAATATCTTATTGTAGGAGTCTTTTGGTGGTAGGAGAAGTATGCTCTTCACCCTTGTGGTGAACCAAAAAATCTTGACCCATCTTTAGATTTTGAAAGCAAGAGAGTAATTGAACTTTGCTTGGTGTGTTTGGGAGATATTTTTGAGATAGGGGAGTATGCTCTTCACCCTTGTGGTGAACCAAAAACCTTGACCCTCAAAAGTTAATCCACTTTTTGTGTAGTTTAGAATCCTTTAGCGGACTTGCTCTTGAGCAATCAAGAGGAACGACCCAAGTGGGGACAAGCTCTTAGCCGGCTATTCTAACCCACTATAAACTCAAGGCTATCAAGGACACAAAACTTTGGTAGATGTAGTACTTGTCTTCATTTAGTGTGAGTACTTGTGGGATTGTGACCATGAGGAAAGTGCTAAGCAAGAATGCTTAAGGTACTCTTGTGGCTGCGAGGTTTGTTACTTGCCGCAAGGTAAGGAGTCCCTTTGGGGAGCAAGAGGGGTATTACGAATGGAAGCCCTTACTAAGAACCATAGATAGAAGCCACCTTATTTTGCCACTTAGCTTCTTGGTGCAAGGATTGATCCTAGTGGACTAACCCGGATCACCCCAAGACTACTCACCATCTGTGTTCCTTTGGTTGTGTCATTGACACTTCCATGAAAAAGCCAAAATCTATTGTGGGCAACCACTTTGTGTGAGGTGATGGGACATCAAGTGTGGGCCAAGTTGTTAAGTATTGAGCCTTTGTCTTTCTAGGCTAGTAAGTGCTTGAATTGTCTTCACTGTGATCTACCCATGTAAACGTTCTTGGACATTAAACATCACGGTAGTGCTCACAGGGTTTTTCTATTTTGATATCCCAAGTGCTTGTCTTGGCAAGGTTGCTTTTGCCCTTGTGCAAGTGTTTTATGACATGTTTGATCACCTACTATTTGCAAACCTACCTAATTATTGTTGTTACTACATTTGAAATTGAGAAATTCAACCTACCAAACTACAACTTTGACCAATTACCTTCAAAACTGAGATTTACACACTGACTGGTCAATTATCGTGCGACACTTCATTGTTGCACAACTATCGCACTGCTTGCCTAGATAATATCGCACTGCTTCTTGTGAAATATCGCTCTAGAAAATTATGTCGTCTCGTTACCTTGAAAACTATCGCACAGAGTTATTTTGTTGCCTCACAGTTGTTTGCAATCTGAAGCTGATTAGTGTCATTTTAGTCTCCCATGGTCGGTCCAAGTAAGATTTTAGGTGCTATGACATGTTGCTCAACATTCAAATGAACTTAAATGGTATCAAGTTGCACAAAATGGCTCTTGGTCTTCTTTCTTCCACATCTCCCATATCTTCCTAGTCTCCCATTTCCATCCTTTCTCTCCTTCCTTCATGCTTCTTCCTTTTCTTCCTAAACTCTTCATGTCTTCTTGATTCTTTTCCTCTTATCTAGTCTACTTTCTTCTACTCATCTCTTCTGTCACTTCCATGCTTGATTCCTCCTCTTCCAGAATCATGAATTTCAACTATCTTGTTATGGAACCTCTCTTGAAAATAGATGATCTCGAACTCATTGCTCAATTTGAAGAGTTTTATTCCTCCAATAGTCCTTCTAGATATCTCATGGGTGATAGACTTATAACAAAAATAAAAGAAAAGTCAAATGAATCATATGCCTTTGCTAGGATCATAGACATGATCATATCACGAACTCCTTCATCCAAACATTCTTCATCTTCTAAGTCTTCTCATCATTCCTCATTATCCAAGTCTCCTTCCTTCACTAGCTCTTCACTTTCCTCTTCTTCAAAATCTCGTTCCTCTTCTACTTCTCCCAAGAGTCTTACCCCTCATCTCAAGACATACCATGATAAGCAATATGATAGCCCTTGTGATACCTCTTCCACGAAGAGTGACACACCTGTCTTTGATGACTATGATGACTATGATTATGGACAATGTAGTGATACCTATGACACCTCTATTCCTAAGAGTCCTCCTAGTCGTGTGCTTGTGCTTACTAGAAATGGGTCGTCACATTGGATAGATCGTGATGGTGATCCATATGATTCTGATTTTGAAAGAGACTTTGAAGATTTCTATGAACAATACCTAGATGATACATCTACTTCACTTGAGGAAGAGAAAGCTTACCACGTTGATTAGAAACGTAAATACTATAAGAATCCCTCCTCTAAGAACTCTCATGCTAAAAATAAGGATTACACTCTCAAGCAAGATCATGTTAATGCTGAACCTTTGTCTTGTGATGATTCCTTTCCATCCCCTACTTCCTCCAATACCTATACATCTCCTAAAGTTGCTGAGTCTTTCGAATCTTTCGCAAATCTTTCATCCAACAAAGTTCCTATTAGAGTAAAGTATTAATTATATTAATTAACTTTACTCCCTTCTTAAGATGTCAACCCATTTTACTTTAGTTAAACGCACATGCACTAGTTGTTTTAAATATAAACTTGCATGCATTAGTCATGTAATAGTTAAACTAGTTATTACATGCACTAGGGTTTGCCTTTCAAGGCTTTCGATCTCCTTTATAAGGATCATCCATTGTACATTCTATTCATTCATTATTTTGAGGATATTTTCTTCTTCATATTTTTGAGTCAAACCCTTGTCCTCTTCTTGTCTCTACTTCCTTGTAATAGGTTTTTGTATGCAGGTGATCTTCGGGTTTTGTGGATTTGTATTGCTCAAATCCTACATGGTATCAGAGCCTAATCTGCTACAGCTTGTTCACGTTTGAAGGATTAAAATTAGGGATTTTTCGGTGGATTTGGGAGGTTTTAGTTATAGTTTTTAGATTTGGTATTCTTTGTAGGATGTTATTTTTTGTTTCTTTTTTGCCTGCAAAAAATTTTTTTAAATTTTTTTTAGCACTTTTTAGATTTTTTTGTGTTTTTTATTAAAATTAGGGGGTCCCTATTTTTTGGAGCACTTTGAGCTCAAACGAACCTCACTATTGAGCTCGCAGCACCCAAAAACTCCCATTTCAATATAAAACATGTCAAAATCAGACAACGTTGCAAGAAGAGGCAATTTTTTTTTTGCCCGAGGGCCGTGCATGCACCTTGAGGCAACTTCCATATGATTTTTGGCACAAAAATAAAAATAAAAAAATTCAAAAAAAGGCACAGACAGCGCGTAGCCCACACGCCGCCCGCACGTCGCCTGTGCCCCACCACCGCCCGCGCATCGCCTCTGCCTACTGAAACCACCAGTAGCTAGTGCAAACCGCCAACGGTCAGTGCAAATTGCCAGTCACTAGCACTTAACCGCCAGGTGCCAGTGGGTGTCTGTACACGATGGAGCCCCCATGTGACCAGGTTCTCTTGCCTTGGCCAAACCTTTCGGGATTTTTTTTTGTCTTTGGAGCCTCTTTCACTGAAATTGACGTTCCGGGAGCTCCATGCATCATTTTTTGACAAACAAAATATCATCAGAAAGCTAGTTCCGAGCCTCATGCTCTCATGGAGGTTAATCTAGTATTTTTTTCCATTTAGCTTACTATTTTTTCTATCAACACCAGATTATCCTTTTTGCATTCTGGGGGGCTAATTTGCTCAAATTAGCTCCATTTTTTGATCCGGAAGAAGCATCGAAAAGCTCTTCTCAAGTACCATCTAGATTTCTACCAATTTTCATTAAAATTTTTTCAAGGTACACAAGATTTAGATCTGAAGTTTTTTTGCTCTTCTCTAGATAAAGCATATCATTCTAGGCTTAGGGGTTCGATATTTGGATTGTGGGGGGGTGTTATTTTCTTGTTTCTATCAGTTAAACTAGATATTTATCAAAACAAAAACCCCTTCTAAAAAATATGGTCGAGACCTCTTCTTGTCTAGAACTTCTGACCCCACATAATTATCACACATGGAAAACCCTAATGACATAGCTTCTCTATTCAAAAGGGCTCTGGTCTTGTCTAGATGCAGTGCAACCAGTATTACAGAGGCCCTTTGAGATCATGCAACATCGAAACAAGATGGATGAGGCTATGGGGTTGATTGCTTTATAGGTATCAGACTGCTTGCAGTTTCATCTTGATGGGTGCACTACCCCTCTACAGATGTGGGCTAAATTTGAGACATTATTCGGTACCATCAATGAGTTTAGAGCACTTCAGATTGAGGCAGAGCTTACCTCTCTTGTACTTGATTCTTTTCCCTCTATTGAGGACTTTCTGATGAAGTTCAAACAATAAAGATCTTTGTTACATGGATGTGGATAGCGAAAGACTGATAAAGAGTGCATTTATTTGATTATGTCTAAGCTTAAGGGAAACTTTCAGATCTTCTCTTCTACCTTTCATTCTACCATGGATGCTTTGGGACCTACATTCACCATGCCCACTTTTGAGGTGTTCTATGATCGTTTGACTAGAGAGCAGGCCAAGCTTACTCAATTGGACTCTCTAACAGGATCAAAGAACCAAACATTGGTTGCCCAACCATCCAAAGAAAAGAAGAAGCAGAAGCCAAAGTAGATATCAGATTCCTCTTCTTAGCACTCTATTGGCCCACCATCTTCTTCTAAGAAGGAGAAACAGAAGACTGAGCAACCTACATGTTCCTATTGTCATAAGGGACCTCATGATGAGTCACATTATTTTCAAAAGAGATTTGATGGTTATGAGAAACAGATTGCAGATTTGCAAGCTCTTCTTCAGAAGAGCACTGTTTCCTCTCCATCCTCTTCTACCTCACAGGGGTCTTCCTTTCAATCTTCTTCCACATCTTCGACATCTAGATAGGATTTTGGATAGGGTCATGTATTATGGGCATCCATTGCATCCCCTTCACAAGTCCCTTGGATACTAGATTCAGGTGCTTCTCACCATATGGCATCTTCTCAAGGGGTCTTCTCTACTGTTGAGGCTTCTCCCATTCCTCATATTCTCATGAGGAATAACACTGTCCTGAAAGTCTACGGGAAAGTTTCAGTAGGCATTCAGGATGACACATTCAATGATGTATTGTATGTTCCATCTCTTTTTGTAAACCTTCTCTCGATTTATCATATTACACACAGTGGATCAGGGAAGACAGTTGAGTTCATTGCAGATTTAGTCTTCATTTAGGATAGTGCGACAAGAGGCATTGTTACTACAGGGATAGTTGATCATTCCACCCATCTCTACACCTTCTCACATTTTGGTCCACCATCTCCATTATCGGAGCACAACTCTCCTCTTTCATGAGAGCCTCATGTGGTGTAGTCAGGCCACTTGAACTTTTGTATTGTTCCTGAGATCACTACTATGACTTCCACACCACATCTTGTTGAGGTCTTTTCTCTTCAGTAGGATTCTTCTTTAGCACTACCTGACCCTCCAGCTCCATTCATCGAGCCACCAGGTGCACTTATTGAGGATCCTACAAAGGACGTTCATCTCCACTTTCATGACAGTGTCAGCACACCTGTCACACCACCTACATTGGGGATTCCCTTTCAGGATCCTCATGTTTTCTCCTTTGAGCATCAATTAGGCCTTTCAGTTTCACCTCTCATTCAAGGGTTTCCTTGTTTTGTGCCTTTGTTTCTTCCGCATTGGAGTTGCATTGGTTCGATCATTTCCACAGGGGTTCCATCATTCTGGGGGGGCTTTGGTGTCTCATCCCTCTCTCATGGGGGGGGGGGGGGGGGGGGGCTAGTTGTACTTATGGTTTTGAGAGAGTCTCTTAAGCCATTTCTTTTTCTACATTTTTCTATCTCTTTTTGGAGTAGGGTTTTTTTCCCATTGGGTTTTCTCTATTTCTCCATTTTACAAAGATTTGGTTGTGCTGGGTACCTCATCAGGCCATGTTGCTGGGACCCATTTTTATGCTTTCAGCATTGTAGTTTCCTTTGCTTTCTTCTTGCATTGTTTGTAGTTGCATTGTTTCTCATCTTAAGGAGGGGTGTTAGAGTAAAGTATTAATTATATTAATTAACTTTACTCCCTTCTTAAGATGTCAACTCATTTTGCTTTAGTTAAACGCACATGCACTAGTTATTTTAAATATAAACTTGCATGCATTAGTCATGTACTAGTTAAACTAATTATTACATGCACTAGGGTTTTCCTTTCAAGGCTTTCAATCTCCTTTATAAGGATGATCCATTGTACATTCTATTCATTCATTATTTTGAGGATATTTTCTTCTTCATATTTTTGAGTCAAACCCTTGCCCTCTTCTTGTCTCTACTTCCTTGTAACAGGTTTTTGTATGCAGGTGATCTTCGGGTTTTGTGGATTTGTATAGCTCAAATCCTATAGTTCCTAATACTTTTCATGCAGTTCCCTATAGTTATCCTCAAGGGCTACCTCTTAAAGAAACTCAAGCTAACCTTCACTTGGCTGCAAATACTTTCAATAATGTTAAACCTAAAGAGCCTGAGCCTTTATATGCTATAATGCCTACTCCAGAAAGTGCTTCACCATCTCTTCCAAAGTCTTCCATACAATTCCAACATGCTTCCTTGTCCTTAGAAGTGGCTCCATGTCAAGAGGACTCTAAAAATAAAGAAAAGAACATAAAGAAAGATCAAGATCAAGAACCCTCCATGTCATCCAATCCTTTTCATGATGTCTCTTATCTGTTTCATGGTTCTCTTGATCCTTTATGCCCTTTATCATTCATTCCACCATGTCTTAAGTCTTCTCCTAAGCAAGATCAAGCTACTACTTACACCATTGAGCTTATTGACAATCAAAATAGACTTACTACACTTGCGCTTTTCAAAGATGATACTTCTGTTGAGGTTATTAATAATAGTGTCATTACTTCCAATGATAAGCCTATTGAAAATCAAGAGAAAAATTGTACGCTTATGCTATCCAAAGCTCCTTGTCAAGATCAAAGTATTCCATCTTCTTATTCTACGACTTCATGTTCACTTCCACTTTCTACGTTTCCTACATCTTTGCAAGCTTTGAACAATCCTATCGAAGAAGTTGCTCCTATTCAAGATGTTCATGATCCTATTGCAAATCCTAATGCTCACTCTAAAGATGTTGATGTCCTTGGTTGTCATATAGATGTTGATGAACCTATTGATTATCCTTTTGTATCTTCCACATCCATCCTTAGACCCCCTCCACCAATAATCAAGGCTTCATGTCTTCCTTCCATCTTGGGCCCTTACGTCCCTTCACTTTTCTCTCCTAACTCTCCTAATTCATCATCCATCTTGGGTCCTTACATCCTTCCATCTCCTATCTTTCCTCAAGATCAACATAGATGCATACCCTTGAATTCTTTTCATCCACCCACCCATCTAAACCAGTCATATCCCCCTTCTTCTTCCACAAGTCCCAAGTCTTTTGGAAGTAACTTGAATGTTCAATACAAGAAAAAGAAGCAATACAAGAAAAAGAAGCAATACAAAAATCCATCAAAAAAAGAAGATAACCATGTCTCCTCTAATCTACATGGAGGCATAAAGTCAAAAGAGATATCTAAGAAGAAAACTACAAGACAAATATGGATTTCAAAATCCATCATTGAAGATATTACCTCTAAATCATAAAAAAAAAATGAAAAGCCTATGGCTATATGGATTCCAAAGTCTCTCTTGAAAGAGTTTGATGTTGAACAACAAGTGAAGTTGACATTCAAGCTTCCAAAAGCTTCCACTTCATCTTCTTCCAAAAATATTCTTCCATTCTATGCGCCTAAATCACAACCTCTGCTATCCATTCACCATATTCCTTCATGTATTCCTTCATTCACATTTCCTCCATCCTCTCGCCACCCTTCAGGGTGTGTGTTGATGTTGATCTTTCCTTCCTTTCCATCTACCCTTTCACAATCCTTCCATTCATTATCCTTCTACCTTCTATCCTTTTTCCTCATTTGCCTATTCCTCCTATCTTCCAACCTCACTCGCTTTACATAATACCTTATCCTCCATTTTTCTCTTCCATCTTCCTTTCCCTATCAGCATATTTGAGCATATCATTTTGAATCCTTGGCATATTATGGTTTATCCTTTCAAGGAGCATTATCTAAAAAGCTTGCCTTCTTCCAAAAAAATAAAAAAAATAAAATGAAAAATAAAATGAAAAAATTGAAAATGTGCCTTGGTGGAAACCTGGAAATAGGTGCCTTGGTAGCAAAAGTAAAGAGAAATAAATTTGTCCTATGGTGAAAACCACTCCCTTGTGGTGCCGTGGATAAGTACCGTGATGAAAACCTAGCAATCAAGCATCATGCGTAGTTCTTCTACATATTTCATCCATTCCATCTCCTCTCTTTGATCCTGACAATGTTGACCTATACACAAACATTTGGATATATTGTGAGCTATCTTATGATGATCTTGCTTTCATTTCATTCATGTTTAGCCTTCATATTTAGTTTCCTCCATGCATTCTATCCTTTCGCTATCCTTTTCCCGTTTGGTCTTGATCTAATAAAAAAGAGTAAAACACAATGCCATGAAGCCTCTTGACATGTCTACTCCTTTGGAATGCATCCTTTCCTTCTTTTGCATTATGCTTTTGTGACTTATCCTATGTTGGCCTTTCATTGCTTGTCCAAATGTGCTTTATATGGCAATTTTTTCCTAGCTTGGGTACTCTTGAGGAGTTTGCCATTGAGGATTTCTTCCCTTCATTCTCCTTCATTCTCTTGTTTTCCATCTCTTCCACCAGCTTGATAATCCCTCTTGTCCTCCACCTTGCTAGACATTGGGACTACACGATGTGATCTTTCTTGGGAGTTTGATGCCCATTCTGTCTGGGTGCATCCTTTGTACATACTTATTGATCTTGAAAAAATCCCAAAAAATGGTATATTGTCAAAAATTATAAAAATTGGAAAATGTCCTGAAAAAATGATCATCTTAGTAAAAACCTAGCAATAGGCGCTTTGATTTATCTCAAAAAAATTATATATTTCAAAAATACCAAAAAAATTAAAAAAATTCAAAAATTCAAAAAAAATAGAAAAAGTGCCTTGGCGAAAACCTAGAAACAAGTGCCTTGGTAGCCAAAATACAAAAAATTGAAACATCAAAAAATCTGTCAAGTGGTGAAAACCTGGAAACATGCGCTACTTGAGGCCTTTACACCCTTGTTTCTTAGCACGCGTCCTTGACACTTAGCCTATCTCCATCATGCCTTGTCCTTATTGCCTTGGTTTGGAATTGGTCTTTGTCTTTGTCTAGGGGGCATAACTGTGTCAGCATTGGTCTTTTGGATGCATCAGTCTTTAGGACACCTAACAAACGGTATTTTTCAACACCACCCCAATTGTGTTTTTCAACACTACCCTAGCGTCGAGTGTTTCTCAACACTTATCATATAACCTACCCACAATCTAGAATGATGTGATATTTCTCACTGGTAGATGCGATACTCAAAGTTTGATTCTATGACCTGCACACATGCACTTAAACATTTGACTCACCGAGACTTGTTTTGACTTTATTTCTTTGTGTGTTGTCGATGATGATTTCTTTGATGAGTGTTTTCTCCTTAATAGTTTTCGATGATGCTGAGCTAGAAGACTGGGGGCACGAGGACATGTTTTATTTCTTTTTCTGCCTATGGGTATATTTTGTTGATCCTTACTATCATGAGCATTCATGCTTGTTCCACTTGACACTAGGATTTATAGGGTATTACCCTTGACTATTTTCCGCAAGTGCATGCTTGTAGTCATCTTGACCTTCTTGTGTCTCGGTGCAAGCATAATCTTGCTATACCAAACTTAGGGAACCTCACTGCACCAGTCATCTGGACCTACATGTCTTTGATGCTTAGGTGGGATTCCCACATATCTGTCTGATATAGATCATATTCATATACCCATAGTTATACTAGTGTGTATTGTATGATCTTGCGACACTACCAATAATGCTTGATGATGATTATTAGAGACTAATAGCATTGTGACCTTGCAAGTCAACCACTTTTCATAGTAGCTTGCATTCTTAGGTTCATGTTAGTTTAGTTTTGCATCTTGCATATGGAGAGAGCTCTCCTTCATCTTTCGTGGACTTGATTGGTCAACTGCGCTCACCTTTCACTTCTTTTCAATCATATCTTTCGCTCCTTACCTTTCACATCACATCCTTTTCCTATCATCACAATGGGTTAATCTTATCATCATATCTATATCCTAAAGAGATCATTTTCAAAAACATGAGTCTATATCATAATATGAGAACTAAACATACATCTATGAGAGAGATTATACATGAGCATTTATAACACATATACCATACATTTTGAGCAATATCACAAGACAATATAACTGAAACATCCATCACAAGTGGGACAAATACACAAGATATATCATAAATATAGTAAATCTCATATATATAAGTGTGTCATGATACAAAATACAATGTGGGATCCAAAATCTGGATAATGTCCAAGGATATGTCTCTATACATCTAACATCCTAGACCTAAGTTTGACTCTCGCCATCACATGGTGATGGTGGAGGTGGTGTTGCTGCTCTGTCTGGTACCATGTCGAATCTCCTAGCCCTCTCAAAGTAGAGTGGCACTTGTTGTGCTGTAGGTATAGCCTGTATGTATAATCCATGGTAGTAAGCCACTCGCACCGCCTCTCTCCAGATCTCTACAGCGTCAGCCTATGTTTCCCTCTCCTGTCGATCTATCTCAGCTTGTGCGTCTGCTAGCTGTTGATCTCGCACAACAATGGTAATCCTAAGCTACTAGATCTCAGTCTCCAAAATCTATACTCTAGCCCTAAGATCTTCCCCTCTTCCCCCTGCAGACTGGTCCTATCCCGCATCCACTCGTCGACAAATTGGTCTTGCCTCATCCTCTAGGGTCACTAATCTATGTCTCCATGATCATCTCAGCCACCTGATCTAGAGCTTTTTCCTCTCTCTCCTCTCCCCCCTCCTCCATCTCCCCCATCATCCCCACCATCTCCCTCATCACCCTGTGCCTATGGGTCTACATCTAGAACCGTAAATCTAGGGAATGGGTGTCTCTGCTGCTCTACCCTATAGGTTGCATCTACACCTACATCTGCCATCTCAGGAAGGTACTCCCAGGGCTCCTTGTGGATATTTGTTGTCTCCTATACTGCCTACTGGTAGTCTAGCATTGACAACCATCCCTGTCCCTCCTCATCTCTAGCCCTAGCATATGTGGTTGTCTCGACCGCCACCCTCTGTTACCATCCAAACTGCCTCCACACCCAAGTGATAACAAATCTCTCCATAATCTTAGAATGGCAGCCTACTAGTGGTCGGCTACATAGCATATATCCTAGCTCCTGATCTCAGTCACTCCACTACTCCACCTGTCTGTATGGTCTCCACTCGAAGACAGTCAGCTCATCAAGCAGTCTCCTGTAGTATGTAAGATTGCCGCTGTGGGCCTGTGTGATGAATCCCATGTACCTGTAAATATAGGGGCGTCTCTGCTCCCTTGGCCAAACATGTGGTCGCACTACAGCTATATGCTCCCACGCCCATATCTGAGTGAGAACGGCTCCACATGCCCATGTCCTACTATCTCTATATACTATCTTGTGGAGCTCATGGTACATATTAGCCAAGATGGCCAGGCCCCATGCTAACTATTGTGGGTGTGCTACCAAATTTGCAACTAATCTGCCCCACCCTAATGGGAACCCCTTCTGATTCCTGTCAGTAATGAGGTCCTGTGCAACTATCGAACATACAATGCATGGAACTGGGTAATCACGAGCGAACTCCTCCATCAGCCAGTCCCAACTAAGGTGTCTATCAATGATGGTGACATCCTAGAACATGTCCTAGATGACCTGTCATCCCTTTGTCAGATCCTGATCATAGTATACCTATGCCAACAAAAAAAATCATGTCAATTTTCATCAAATGGAAAATTTACATCTATGAACATCTATAAAGATGATTATACTCATTGGATCTCCATGGCTAGGCACTCGAAGGATCTGATAGACATCCTCCAAGGTAATCATGGCCTCTCCAATCGGCAAGTGAAAGGTATTGTGCTCACTGTGCCATCTCTCAGCCAAGGTTGTCAGTAACCCATGATTTGCCTGAATATGGGGCATATCTAGTAAGAACCTGAATCCCATGTTGGCTAGGTCATCTCTCCTAGGATCATCCAGATCCCTGACATAGCGTAACCCGGTCACCCTCGACGCTTTGATCAGTAGTGCCGGAAAAGCCTCCTGCAAGCCATAACCCCAACCAGATGTCAGAACATATCATGATGGATGACTCATATTAGTACAAGGAATCTTAAACACAAAAATTATCTAGACCCATGTCATATTGTTCAAATTTAAACACATGTGATATTTCTTATTAACTGGTGCAACACTATTTTTTGGTATAGTATCATGCAATACTTTCCTCCATAGTCATGCGATACTCTTTTCCTGTACGATAATTCGCTCAAGATCACACGATGTTTCATCCAGTATCATGCGATACTGGATTGAACACTTGGGCGATACTTTGTGGACCCACGAACTATCGCACGATAAACAGTATTAAGGAGTGCGATACTTTAAAAATAGCGTACGAACTTTCACAAGGCTAAAATTTGAAATATTTTAAAAATATTAAAAACATGTGTTTAAATGCAATAAATGCTCATAAATGACTCAAAAAACAAGTTTTTTTGAAAACTTACTGAGGCAACATAATGAGGAGGCCGGTTGTGCAACCGACTGCGCTCGAATTGATGTCTGTGGACCAGAATCACTGCTTGTTGGGCCATTTTCTCTCTCTGAGCTCTCGAGGTTCTCAAAATCACATAAGACAAATGAATTTGAAAATGACCTTTTTACCCCTTATATCACCTTTTGACTTTTTTACCCAATTTTCAAAACCCCTCGAAATTTCACAAAAAATTGCACCCCTGACTAATGTCGATGTCTTGGATCCATTTTCAGGATCGAAATCAAAATTTGAGTTCATCTTGATAGTCAAAATCACATTTCAAATTTTCCCTTCTTCTGCGCAGTTGGCTGACCATTTGAGGCCTGATCCTTTGATCTTTGTTGGGGCATCTTCATCTCCATCTCTTTCAACCTTCTAGTCTTCCATTCATCTTCATTTGCTTCATCTCTCTGAGGTTTTGACTGCATCTTTATCCTATATCTTTCTCAGTCAAACCTACTCCAACTAGGGCATACTTTCACCGCTTGATGGTTATTCTATCATTTTTCATCTTCGATTATGGTTTTTAGTGATTTGATCAACTTTATCAATTTACTGTCTCTCCTCTATCTGATTTCAATTTTGATCTCGAGGGGGCAGTACCTATCAAACTTCAATCCTTGATTCAGCTTTATCAATCGAACCTTGAGATTCTTATCTCTTATTTGAGACTTGTCAATCACCTATTTACAAGGGTGTTGGCCTTGTCTTTTTCAATCATCTTATCTTTGTCCTGATGTGTTCCCATCCATCGAACACACATCTGGGTTGTTTTATGATCAAATATTTTCAATTATATCAATTTCCTTGATCAAATCCTAATTCTATCATTTATTCGATTATTATTCTATGGATTAACCATTTTATCCTAAGTCTTTATTTAATTAAAAGGAATTCCCTCCCCTTTTATTAAATAAAAAGTCCCCACTTTACCTCTTATCCTAAGTTGCACAAATAAAGCATTATTCTTATTTTATAAAAAGAAGAAAAGACCTTTTTGTCTCGCATGGGGCACAAAATTCAACTCTTATTTCTCATTGGAGGAGACTTATGCACATGGATTGATCCCACTTTCAAACTCCACCCTTGATCAAATCTTTTGCCTCTTAATCTCCATGGTCCATTCTTTCTCATTTCCTTTAAAAGGAGAGCTCTCTTCTCATTTTTAGGATCCCAACTTTTGAATACTAATCTTATGCTGCAGGATTTCTTGGAGATTTGGAGCTTTGGAGATCTTCTTGCATTTAACTTTCATTCTTGCATCATAGCTTCATGTTTATGCTTTCTTAATTTAGATTTCCTTTCAAGTTCTAGATTAGCTCACAAAGGTTAATTAGTAAGGGTTTTTAATACTTGCATTTTCCTTTCATAGCTTAGTCTTCATTCTTCATTTCTAGCATAGTTGCATTGCATCTTCATTGTTGATTCTTGATGATATTGGCATTCTTGCCCTTGTCTCATTGAATCTCCCATTGTGTGGTTGACTAGCAAGGTCATATGCTTCATAGCTCTAGCTGAGAGCAATCTAAAATCCTTGCAACTCCATGCATAGGGAGCTCTAGGTCACATTCTCAAGGTTTCCCTTTCATGGATTCTCTTGGAAGTAATGACTTAGAGAAGCACACATAATTTGAGTGTACAAGTACAAGGATGATGTTTGTTTCCTTGTTAGCACTGATTATTGTATTATTTAGGCTGTTGAGCCAAGAATTGAATTCGCACCAAAACTTGGCTATGAAATTTCATCAAAGACTACCAAAGCATATGTTGAGGCCCTTCAGGAGAGTAACCTAGATCTCTCAACCAACCGGTTTGGCACTTATGACAAGATAAGTGCAAATCTGAATAAGAGTGCACCTTCAAAGGCAACAAAGAAGGTAATTGCCAAGCGGTCTCCTACACCAAAGAAAAGGAAGGCAATTATGCCAGAACCCAAAGTTCAAAAGAAGAAGGCACAATCAATTACAACCAAACAATCACAAGGAGGGGACTCAGAAGAAACTGAGATGGAGCAGACCACCACCTATATAAGAAGAAAGAAGACTAGGAAACCAGTAAAAGAGGAACAAAAGTCTAGAAAATCAACCATTGATGAAATGGTTGAAGGCATAATGACAATAGGTGGACTGGGAACTGTTGAGCGAAGATACACTCTAGCAAGTGGTGAAGATAGAAGGAAAATAGAAGAGGTTGTAGAATACAACCTACACAAGTTCAAGAGAATGCCTATTAAGATTCATGTTTCAATACTTGCAGAGTTACAATACCTTATTGAAGGAAGATGGAAATCCTCAATAACAAAGGAGAAAGAGCTAAGAATAAAGGCACTGCTAGAAGTGCAAAGCCACTTGAGCCTACAAGAGGCAACCAATCAAGTAGAGACATAAATAAAGTTTTAAAATTAGAAAAAGGATTGGTCAAGTTCTAATTGGGGAAGTTGACACAGTTCATGAAGGAGTTACAATCTGGACAACCATTCTGGAGCACCAACACCAAGCTACAGTTGAATGTTAGAAAACCTCGCTAAAACCAAAAAAGGACACCAATAGAGGAAAAGGCATTCTGGGTGTTGATACACTATTCCAACCAAAACCAGCAACAAAACTGATCATTGAAGACATCGGTGGTGATCTCACCCCACTAACTTTTCTAGCATCTCCAAAAAAAGATTAAGCTAAAACCCTCACTGTTGATGACATAATTGATGAAATATTAGATTTTGGTAAAGTTAGCAATGCTGCTAAATGGTTTAGTGCCTTAGGCACTGCTGATCAAAATAAGATAGAACTAGCCCTATTAGAGAGTTTTCTTGATTTCAACTGGGGACCAAATGACTATAGGTCCATCTTCTCAGCTAAAATTAATAAAAGGCTACTAACAAAATGGAGAGGAGTAGAAAAGGATGCTAAAATATTAAGGGAAGGTCTAGAATAGGTAGAACCAGGTCTTGATGAAGAAGCAATCAAGATTCTCATGGAAGCAAAAATTATGAACCTGGATACTAGACATAGAGTGGCCAAAATTATAAATGGCCAAGAACAAGAAGTGTATGGAGAAACAGTTCAATTATGAAAAAATCATGACTTCAACACTCCAACAAAGAGGCGGGGGAAACTCGCATTGAAAAAGGTATCTACAGAGACACCTTAGTCAACAAGTCCTCAGGATACATCTCAAGGTGAATATGCAAAGGAAATGGTTCTACTTGAACAATTCACAACCGGTGAACAAGTTACAACCAGTGATCAGGATACAACCAGTAAGAAGGACAAAACCAGAGATCAGAACATAACCAGTGAACATGACAAAACCAGTGAGAAGACCCCAATCGGTGTACATGCTACACCAATTAGACTAGTAGAACAAGAAACATGGGAATCATCAGCCAGGATGGTTGAAGAAAAAGATAATGGTAAAGTAGAGATGACCAAAGTTGTTCAACAGGTTGTCGAAGAAGAAGAAGAAATGCAACAAGAAAAGAAACAACAAGAAGAGAAACAAGAAGAAGAAGAAGAGAAACAAGAAGAAGAAATGGTGGAAGTAGAGAAGCAACCAGAAGAAGAGCTAGAAAAGGTCACTAAACTGAGACAACCAATAGATGTACCAAGCTCATCTTCATAAAAAAGGAAGCTATCTTTTGCAACAAATCTTGAATCTAACAAAGGGAAAATAGACACTCCACCAACATGGGACACATTGATTGACATCAACAAAATGTCAACAAGACAACTCAAGCAGCTCACTAAGAGGAAACAAGACATGGTTCTCAACAGTGTAAAGAATATTCTGTATAATTTTTCTCCTGATGTAGATATTGATGAGGAAGAACCCATAATTGATTAGCTAGAAATTATGGCACAAACAATTGGAGAAAATATAATAGATCAAGAAATTATAGTTATAGATCACTATGAACAAAAGAGAATAAATATCCTTCATGACTAGATTGAAGCACTCAAAGCCACTGTGGCTACCAACACAGGGGAACTAAAAAAACATGTTCTAGATGATGGGAATATTATAACAAAAACTTCAAACTTTGAAGATTTTGTGAAGGATATCACAGAGATAACCGCTAGGACAACACAAGAGCTGAAAGAGACAACATCACGGTTCAATCCTAAGACCTCTTTAGCAATAGAGTATAGTCATGAGCTAACCAACTTAGCTCTCACACTGAGAAAGGCATCCGAGGAGAATACCAAGAGAATCCAAGATCTCATTGGATTTTAGTTATACATAGCTCCAACTTTTGATTTGATGTAGAAAGCAGCAAATGATGTTGATACACTTCTCAATGAGCTAAACTATAAGACAATTGAGGATATGGAGAACCTAATTGTCCCTCTACAAGCAATGAAGTACAACCTTGATCAAGTAGTAGCTGCATGGAAACCATTCCTCATTTCCACTAGAAAGATCTACAAAGATATCTTCAATCGGCTTTACTTATAAGTTGTTCACACCCTTTGTCCCTTGGAGGCAAAAATGGGAAGAGACTGGAAGAGCTTGGTTAGTAGAGCCAGATACAAGGGAAGTAATGGCAGTATATACACAATGACAGGGGAAGCATCAATTGACATGGGAAGTATTGTGTCAAGATATGTGTTATGATATGTTTTTCCACCAATGCCAAAGGGGAAGATTGTTGGCATTATGCTTAGTTGTCATCATTGGCAAACATCAAACACATCGATCTTTAAGCTAGAGAATCAGTGGTGAACAGGTAGCAATAGTGATAAACTAGTAGTTGTCTCAGTCGACAACCATCAGACTTACTAGGTAACCAATGTACCAACACTGGTTATAATATATCGGTCTTGTCCAACCAGTCTAGTAGAACACCATAGGAAGAAGATGACTTAACCGGTAGCACACCAGTTCCCATTCAAAGTAGTAGATCTACCGGTTTGTGCTTTATAATCCGATCCAATTTTTACAGAGCATTTTGAGAAGAATTGGAGTTTTTTTGTAAGCATTTCGAGGTGGAATGAAGATCAGTATGCAATCTTTTTGGCATGATCAAGATTTTTGCATGCGAGACTTTCAGATCACTTTCCAGAATAGCAACATTTTGGATGAATTACAGCTTGGGGCCACTGTCTAATGTGGTAATGAGAAGATTCTTATATATACGAGTCATCATGCATTAGAAGAGTTGTTGTTGAAAATCAAGTGTGCAGAGAGATAGAGAGAGAGCAGAGTCTTCTCAAAAGGGATACAATCACCGAGAGTGAAAGAGAGAGAGAGATTGAAAAGCCAAGTAGAGCAAGAATAGAACAGGTATGATCTAATCGACAAATTAAGTGTCAAAGAAGATCATTTCTTTTATTGTGTGAAGCACATATAAATCTTTTTATTAGGGCGAACCCTAACATGTTCTGTTGTATAAATCCCTTCACCAGGTGACATCTTTATTGATGATTGTAAGTCATTTGGTGAGGCGAATCCTTACAGGGTCAAGATCTTAACCGATCTCTATCAAATCCCTTCACAGCGTAGCATTTTAACCAACGCTTTGTAAGCCTTTAACAAGATAAGAAACATAAAAATATTAAAGAAATTGAATTTACTAATTCACCCCCCCCCCCCCTTTCAGTAATTGGTTAGGATTATCATAACTCTGTAATCTTCATGAAGTATGAAACAATTGACTCTCCTCTAGCCATTTTAACATGTAAGAGCTGACGTCTCAGGGCTAGATCTCTACTGGTGTTATTGAATTCATACATTTCCTTCAGAGTCTAGACCATCTCTTTGGTTGAATCCAATTTTGAAATAATGGAAACTAGATGATCCTTAACCAAATCGATCAGAATCTTCTTTGCTATGATCTTATTCTTTTTCCATTGAATTTTCTCAGCATCATCAGAAGGTTTTGCTGGATCAAAATTCACATAGTCAAGAAGATCATTCTCTTCGAGTGCAATTAGAATTCCAAACTTCCATGAACAAAAGTTTGAAGAACCATCTAATATGTCCTCAACATTCAGACCATTCACCATTGTCAGTAGCAAATGAAAACAAACAACTAAAATTAGAGCAAATGATAAAAGTATAACTTAATTCTTCTGGTTCTGGTTCTGGATCGTTTCCTTAGACCTGCTTTGATACCATGTTAAATTTAAGAATTGGAGATACAAGATAGCAATATATGAAATACAAAACCTCAAAATAATAGATAACACCAAGGAATTATCCTAGGAAAAAACCCTCCTCACCGAGGGAAATAACCCAGCCCACAAAAAGATAGATCCTTTATTCAGATTTTTCAAATCAACTACCAAAATTTGTCCCTTTGATGTCTTCAACATACAATGATCACTTAATGATTAGAGCTAAATAAATCACCAAATTATCACCTTCAGAACTCACAATACTCATCTATATAAGACACTCAAATAAAATATATCAAACCACTCATACATCGAGCATCACAATAACTTCTGAGAAGATTGAATAAATTATAATAATTGTGAACTTAAATAACTTAGAAATATATCACTCGAAATAGTGAGAATCTTTCATAGATACGTTACTACACACATAAAAATGTGAGTACTATGACAGTCACAATATATCAATGCAAAACATCCTTTGATCATTCAAAAACTATAATCAATATTGTAGATGATACTCGATGATTGGAACACATACAATATCCATAAACTCTCTTCTAACCACAATCCCACATGAAGATAGAGCACACTAGAATAGAACCTGAAGTCACAAGAGAACACATAACATTGAGAAATGCTAAGGTGATGCAACCAACTCAAGCGACAGTCATTACAAGGAGATGATGTGGCAACAATAATAAAACTTTAGTGATCCATTAACAATCATCGACGGGCACGAAGAGTAACTGACACCACATCAAAATCAAACTGAAACATAAACTACCGATGCCAACTCATCATAAGGAATGACACACAATGCTTAGTCAACATAGCCCCTCCAGTCACTAAGGCCCCATTTTTTTGCGGGAATTGGAATTTGAGACAAAACCTCATTATCTCAAAATCAGGTTTTGAAATTCCGGTTTTGTGTATTCGAAAGACAGTTTGGACCGTTTGGTTCACCCGGAAGATGGCTGAGACAATCCATATTTTGCGTTTGGTTGCCATCTTCGAAATTGGAATTGGAAGTGATAAATTCCTATTTATGTGTTTGGTTTGCAATTTTAAATTGGAATTGGAATTACATTATCCATTTTCTCTTTTTGGTTCTACATTTTCAATTGGAATTAGATTTTGACAAGAAAATTTAAGTTTTTATAATTATTATATAATGTTTTAATTTAATATTTTATTTTTGTTGTCCATTTTTTATTTATAGTTTTTTTTTAATTAATTTATATTTTTATATAGAAAATCATAAACAAAATTTAATATTTTTTTTTCGATATTGTGAACAGTATACTTAACTTTTTAAAATTTTTTATACAATATCAGAAACAATATTATAACAAGAAAGTCAATATCACATCAAAATATAAATAAGTCATCTAGTCCACATATATATCTATTTCTACATAATGACCCAACAAATGACCAAACTAAATAGTATGATTGTTGCACAAAGTAAACATCGTAAAAACATGACATCGGCTTTATACGTAACCTCCGCTTTTGCAATAGCTTTTTTGAGCGCTTTGCAAGACTTGCACCTGTCCTCCACAATAGGTATATGTGGAGAACGTGCAAATGATGTAGATAGCGACGAGGTGTCATTGGACCACTGAAAGTACTGACATCCACCGCCATCCTACAATACAAATCTAAGTTAGTCTCACTATAATGACTAATATTTATTCTTTGTAAACATTTAAATATTGTGCAATTAACAACCTTTTTCTTATTTTTGCAACTCCAAAATTTACGATTTGGATTATCCTGCGTGTGTGATGTCCTCAACACGCAGCGTGATCCATCACCACACTCACACATAGGGACATTGATCATAGCCATCAACACTGTATCAAGCAAATTTTTGTTCATTCATACTATTTTTGTTCATTCATATATAACAACATGACTATATTCTATGAGTACAAATTGAAAAAGTTTCATTTATGTTGATATTACAAATTTATAGAAAAAATATAATGACAACTATAGCATCAGATAGAAGTTTTGGGGAAGAACAATATCCATGAACTGAATGGTGGTGTGAAAACACACCGTTAAATAAGAAAATGCAAGGAAATCCATGATCTACGCCTTTATGCCCCACATTTGATGAGCAACCATCTCATATCCCGCTCATTCTTCCCATTACTTTCTATATTGTTAGATGGTCAATCCTGCATCTACAAAGTATACATGATAGAAAAACTAAAACTTGTTTATTTTTAAATGGAATACACCAAGGAGTACCATCAAAAATATTGACCGTTTACAAACATGAACAATAAACAATCATCAGATAGCTCATTTTTTTTCATCATATGTGGATATTTTTGGCATCAATGTTTCAAACAGCTTCTGGATTCGATTGTGTAGATAGTTTTGGATCAGACTCTGTGATCCATCATCTGGATGAAAGAGACCAAAATGATTGCAACAGACCAAAATGATGGACTTTTCTTTCAATCATTTTTCTCTCTTCCATCTTGATGAAGGATCACAGAGTTCTTTCAAACATATTTAATGTCAGCATATGTGTAGTCTCACTTTATCATCATATGTGTAGTCTCATAACTATCCATTTCTATTTCTGTACCTATCACGTGGTTTTTAAAAATGAATGAAAAATGAAAAGAAATTGAAGATGAAATAGAGCATTGAACAAAGTAGAATTATTTAATTTAATTTCATAATGCAACAATAATAACAAGAAGGTTAGGGTACATGCATACAGAATCATGAACAATACAGTCGTCTACCAAAACACATTTATAAAATCATGTCTGAAGAACTAGAAATGGATAGTTATGAGACTACACCTTAACAATGCATTAAATGAAGCATTCATCATGTGGTACTCCTTCGTGTATTCCACTTAAATATGTTATAGGCAACAACACTAACAAATGAAATCAATGGTCAAGGGAGGGAAAGATCTTGCAATACCAAAACATTAAACCAATATGCACCAATATGCAAAAATACCATATCCAGTAACTTTGAAAGCAAGGCATAAAAGCAACAACACTAACAAATGAAATCAATGGTCAAGGGAGGGCAAGATCTTGTAATACCAAAACATTAAACCAATATGCACCAATATGCAAAAATACCATATCCAGTAACTTTGAAAGCAAGGTATAAAAGAAACAACACTAACAAATGAAAACAATGGTCAAGGGAGGGCAAGATCTTTCAATACTAAAACATTAAACCAATATCCACCAATATGCAAAAATACCATATCCAGTAACTTTGAAAGAAAGGCATACATGCAACAAGTGCACTTAATTGTAAGTGGAGGACTGGTCCGTAAGAAAAGGATGACTGACTCACAAGAGACTAAAAATCCATCAAATAAGTGTGTCATTTTAAGGTGGCAAGTAAGAGTCATAGTGTGCCAGTTGATGAAACTCCTGACTGCACATTCCCAGTGTATGGTTGGCAAGAATCCCATAGAGGGGCTACTTACTAATACATTGCTTAACCACAAACACAAGTGTAGACTGTAACCACAAACACAAGTGTACACTGTAACAAGTGTATAATACATTGCTTAACCACAAACACAAGTGTATACTATAACCAAAAACACAACTGTACACTGTAACAAGTGTGGAATGTAACAAGTGTATACTGTAACAAGTGTATAATACATTGCTTAACCACAAACCCAAGTGTATACTGTCACCAGTGTATACTGTAACAAGTCAATATACACTATAACAAGTCAGTATACACTCGTGACAGTATACACTTGTATACAGTATACTGTAACAAGTCAATATACACTGGTGATAGTATACACTTGTTAGTGTATACTCTATACACTATTTTTATGATCCATGCAAGTGCAGGGGACTCGACAAACTTCACTGAATGCTGATTCAGTGGAGTTTGGCAGGTCCCCTACACTTGCATGGATCATAAAAATAGTGTCACATCTTATAATATTGCCTATTCAACTGCTTATGAAATCTATGGCCCTTAGCAAAGTACTGGATAGATATTGTTATCAACCATTTATATTTAATATCTTCCTGACAGAGAAAGCTCTAAACCAAGCATAACTGCCAAAATCTACTTCTGTAGAGCATCATGATGATACACTATCAAGATGACAATTACATATTAGATGACTAAAAACAGACAATAATGCTCGCTGTAAGCCCCAGCCAGCAACTACCAAAATCAACAGAACACCAGTAAACTATTGATATCAATGATTTGTTTGATACCATTTAGTCACCACTACAGTGTAGCTTTCTGACAAGCTTTGCCACCAAAAATGTTGCTTTAGCAATGTCTTGACTTTTCTTTGGAACAACCCTCTCTTCCTCTATGATCACCAACATACATAGCACCCACTTTCCTCTAAGCTCTACTAGGACCACATCTAATCAGTACACCACTACAATAGTCATTCTAAAAATTATGCCTCTTGTGTTTGTGGTTACAAGAATCTACCAGTGGTTTGAGGTTGTCCATGGGAGGAGGATGTTCGCCTATTTTTTCGCCTACATCAAGCAATTGCATCATTTGATTGCTCAGCTTCATTGGAATCACATCAATTGGAGAACTTGATGCTTCTAGTCTTCATGGCTATTGCGAAGTCCATATCATCTTTTTGTTCTTGTGTCTCTAGTTTTTGAGGAATATTTCACATATCGCGGATTATTTTTGGTCAATTTATTTTGAGTGGCAAAAATTTGATCAAGCAAGATGATGTTTTTGGAGGGCTGGCATCATATACTTTGATGTCTAGATGGTGTGCAGTGTTGATTATGGATTATGACTTGCTTTCTAGGAAATGGAAAAAGGTACCATCCGAGAGGAAAACCTCCATCTCCACGGGCTGCACATTCAACAATTGTAGTGGCTCATATGCAAGGCTACTAAGATTGACTACTTCAACAGAATTCAGCTCATATGCAAGGCTCATAATTCCAAATTTGATAGATCATTATAATCAAAAGACAAGCAGTAGCCAAATTTGTGGGAAGAATTAGAGGTATTCAGTGCTTACTTATGGAAGCTACTGATAAGCATAGCCAAACGCGTAATTCTATGTGGACCAGCAAAATTTGAGTTCATCAAAGTTATGCATTGGATGTATTGGATGAGTTAAAATATATATATATGAATATTCAATGGTTACAAACCTCCCTCAACTCCCATAACAGATGAAGCCGAGAAGAAGAGTGTAAAGAATGCCAGAGCCAAACATGCGATTTCATGTCAGCCAGCAGAATCTGAGTTCATCAAAGTTGTGCATCCCTTATCCCCATCCCTGAAATGCTACAGAACACAAGAAAAATCCATCCATTTAACTTTTACAACTCTTGTCTCTAGCCAATATCCTAGAGACCTCTTTCCCTTTATTTGATCAAGCAATCACCTTATTCATTTATTTCTAGTTAAAGCCAATAAGAGGAAATAGAGGATTGGTGCCAAAGATTCCAAGCCTTTTTCCCATAGGGCAACAAGACATATCAACTTGTGACCCTCACTTCCACCAAACATAAATCCCCCCTAACATCCATTTTACAAATGGGAGATTATCAGCTAGCAATTCACAAAGACTAATACTGTCCCATTGGATCCCAAAAAGAGTGAGAAAATAGAGCCCTACACTACAAAGTAAAATATCATAGTGGGCACACCCCATGATCAATAATTTAATAGGGTTATTTCTCTTCTCTAGAGTACAAACAACAAAACCAAAGAACTAGCATTTAATTATTCCTAATATTTTCTTTGTTCAAGCATTCCAATGGATATTGGTTCTAAGCAGAAAGCTCATGCAGTGATCAATAGGTTTCATTTCATCAGGAAGGGGCATCCTATTCACAAGCATACCTACCATGTCCTTGAGCAGCCCACCCATGGTGAGATGTATCCCCATTTCTGATAAGTGTTACTATGATACTAGGAACCATCTCGACATACTCGTCAGGAGAAGAGTGTGATTCAGATTCTTGAAAAGAAGATTTGGATTTTGAGGATGAAGAAAAGCTAACAGAGTTAGATGCTAGACTAGTCATTTATGATTATGATCTAGTTGATGCTGCAGTTGGTTTAGAATTTATTGATAGTGATCGGGGTTCTGACCTTAGTGATCAAGGTAAAGAGTTTGAGTGTTATGGTCAAAAGATAGATTAAGTCTTTCAAGATTGAGATCTAGACCTTAGTAATAAGGGTTCAATCTTTCAGGATCGAAGGGAACAAGACCTAGTTTCTTATGATGGGCATGGTCTAGACCTTCATGATTGAGAACCATTTCTAGAATGAGACTCAATTTTTGCCCTTCTCATCAACATGGGCGTGATGCAGCTGATCGAGACTAAGACCCAACATATCCAATTCAAGTAGCATATCCTCCACCCCCCCCAGCTTATCTACTAGCAACACCATTAGTAGAACCATTAGCATCAGAGCCATCATCTCATCTAGATACATATCTACTAGTAGCAAATCCAGAGATAGTAGCAAAAGTAGGATTAATAGCCCTATAGTTTCTTATGGGCAGAACCAGAAGCATATCTAGTAGCATTAGTAGTTCAAGAGCTAGAAGTAGTAGTTCCAGGTCCACCAGTAGAGACATACTAGTGATTTAAGTAGCCCTCATTTCCAGACCCATATGTCAATGTAGTATCAATTTTGAGTTAGTATGTAATAATAAAGCACAAGGGTAGTGCTATTCGTGGGTACCATAGGTATGCCTATTACCATGGACATAGAAGCTAATCATCTCATGAGTATGTATCTATCATAGGTACATTTCCACCTATAATAGCAAGTGAAACTCTTTTATCCACCCTATAGTAGGAATATGGCCATTACAGAGCCATGAGCATTTCCAGGTATAGATGAAACAACACGAGTAGGGGCCCCTACTATTCTAATGCAATATGTAGGAGTAGTTTTAAGAAAACATCTCAAGCTATTCATTCATGCTTTTCTAAGTGCTCAATCATAAGTGTCATTATTTTCTAGCTTGCCATTTTTTTCTAAGAAATTTTAATTAACATGCTGACCCAAATTGAACAAGAGAAGAGAAGGAAGATCTCAAGAAGCATTTCATGCGTAGTGAACAATAGCAAATCACATAAAGGAGTAGCAAGACAAGCTAATGATAGCAGATGTTCACACATAGAAAGCATATGTTGATAGGAAGCAATCATTCTTAAAGATCAACATAAAATGGAATACACTTTTAGATAAGTAAAACACAGATCTTGCATGTAGAGCAGCTTCATTGAATAGAGAATATCACATTTAGTAGTCTCAAAAAGGAATGACAGTCTATATGATAAATGAACAACAGTCTCAAAAAGGAACAACAGTGAGATGAAGTGTTACCATAGTAATGTCAAATTAGAAGAACATTGAGTATAGCATCATGTCAATTTTATAGCCTTTTATAGGCTTCCAACACATTTAAAATCACACAATAGTACAGAATTAAATATCCTTTTAAATATAATTATAAACCACCATATGTGGCTACAATCTAGTCCACTCTCTCCTCCTCAGTCATCAATAAGAACCATTTGGCTCTTTCACGTTGACCCGCGAAGGTTTTGTATACCCTCAGGAATACACCTCAACTCAATCCGGGGATGGATTTGAGAGTGTTATATGCATCCGTCAAAGCATTGCCATGAGGAGATTCATCAATTTTTACAAGGTGAACATTGTTCATGCCCTCTTTTATTTTTTTCATTGTTTCACACATGGAATCCAAGGAAGCAGCCATACTTGCCTTCGTCCTCTTTCCCACCTTTCTGACTGATGATGTAGGAGTCCCTCTAGTACTTGTTGTTGCAGTGGACTGATTGGAATTATAAGGGTCTTCATCCAAATGAACAACACTATCAAGATGTATATTGAAACCAAGGTCCTCTTTATCATTCACATCAAATGGCTCTTCCATAGGGTTCCCTTCTTCAGTCTCAAGGGCTGTGGTAGCTGCATTACCTTCAGCAATGTCATTACCCACAATTACACCCAATTCATTGAAGTACTGGAAGGGCTGCCTCTTATACATTTTGGCATTTTTGAACTCTCTTCTCTACATGTTGGCATAAATAAATGGATTAGGTTCTTTGTCTTTCATTATTAACTTTAAAAGAAGGCAATATTATTTCCACCAAAATAGTAGAGAGATCACCCTACCTTCAAAAGCTCATCCCACATGCTATCCTTAGCATCCATGCACTGAGTTGCCTCATTCCAAGCTAAACCACTTGTATTTCGAAACTCCTTCATCACTCTATAGGCAAGCTTCCAAGTTTTCAACTTATTTTTGAAGTTGTCCTTGGATAGATTGAGGTTCAAATCAGCATTGAACTGCCTCTCAATTGCGGACCACGCTTCTTTTTTGAAGCCTCCGTCACATTTTTTGCCTAGTTGTACTTGCTCGAGGAGCAAGTCTAGAAACTTGTGTTCCATTTCCTTTGACCACATCATCTTCTTTGAGGAAGGAGATATCTAGCTCGTGTTACCAATGTCATCCATGTTCATCAATAATTTTGTGTATGCCATGCTGTGTATACAAATTGTTGTTAATGGTATCAAAGTATCTTCATACATCAATTTACTCAAATAAAACGCATTCACCCATACAAGTCCAATACTTGCATATAGAAAGAGAAGAAAAAGGAAACCATCATGTATATCAAAGTATCTTCATACATCAGTTTACTCAAATAAAACACATTAACCCATATAAGTCCAATACTTGCAGATAGAAAGAGAAGAAAAGGAAACCATCATGTATATCAAAGTATCTTCATACATCAGTTTACTCACATTTAACACATTAACCCATACAAGTCCAATACTTGTAGATAGAAAGAGAAGAAAAAAGAAACCATCATGTATATCAAAGTATCTTCATACATCAGTTTACTCAAATAAAACACATTGACCCATACAAGTCCAATACTTGCAGATAAAAAGAGAAGAAAAAGGAAACCATCATGTAGTCTTGACTCATACAAGAACAACTATTGTTGGGATCTGTACTCTTCCCACATTCTACTTTCTATATCATCTCAGAACTGTGCCCACTAGTCTCTATCATGCTGAGACAACCCATATGTCTCCAACATTGGTACATCTACCCCATCACGATCATCTTCCTCTTCGGTGACAATTTCTGATGGAATGCCATCCTCTAACGTAATGTAGTTGTGTAGTATGCAACATGCTAATACAATATGGGCTTGTGTCATGATAGGATAAGACGTGGCATGCCTCAGGATTGGAAAACGCTACTTGAGAATACCAAATGTACGCTCTACTAAGTTTCTATGAGAGGAGTGTCGATGGTTGAACAACTCTTCTTGAGAGTTTATTGGATTCTCTCTTGAAAAATCCTTCAGGTGGTAGCGTGTACGCCGATAAGGAGCAAGAAATCTAGGTGCATTGGGATATCCAGCATCAACTAGAAAATATTTTCCTACATAAATAAAGTATATTATTAAAACATGAAACATTGATTGTACCCTTGAGTATATTAAACTATGATTTGGCTTACTGAGGGGAACAACAAGAGGATCTACTCTTGACAGAGCTGAACCTAGAGCACGACTATCCATGGCAGACCCTTCCCAACCGGCAAGGTAGTACTAAAACTTATGATCGAAGGAACACACACCCATAACATTTTGCAACAGGTTGTCTTTTCTATCACGATATTTACCCTACATGTCGACATCGACGGTGACTGGTATATGGGTTCCATCGATAGCTCCAACACAATCCTATACAATATGATACAATCATCAATTGTACGGTCAACCAATAATATGATAAGGATAAAAATCCGTACAAGAAATTTGTAACAACACAACAATTACCTTGAAGAATGGATCATAGTGTTCGTTCCCACTAATTTCAGGAGCAGTGTTTGGACTAGGTGGTGGAAAGCAATCATTGTGGAGTCCTAAGATAGCCCTCAACACCTTGTGGAAGTATCGGTTGATTGTCTCTCCTGAATGCCCAAAGTTGTGGGCAATCTTGCAGTTCCTCAGATTGTGGCCAACGGTGTGGAGGAACATCACAAGTTGTTCTTCTAATGTTAAGTGTATCGTATCTATCAAGGTTCCTTTCAACCTTAGGATAGCAGCTAGATGAAAAATAGGCTCCCCTACTCATGTGAATCTGATCATGACAATCCACGTCATTGGAATAAATAACCATTCTATAAAAATAATTTCCTTTTCTTTTTCGTTTACCCATTTGTGCATTGCCTTCTTGGGCCACCACTACCGTGGCCAAGACAACACAAGCAATTAGAGCTGTGAGAAGATGAGAATATGTGGTCTCCATAAATACCTATCCTAGAATGTCAATATTCTTAATAGGATCCATCAATGGCCTGAAATGTGGACAAACACAACGATTTCAGTGAGGAGATATTGGTAGCATGCTGTTGATGTTCTATTTTTCTAACCAGCCAATCTCTTCAAATTAAAATCATATAAAAGAATTCAATAAATGGATATAATGTTACCTTTGAACTAAGGAAACTCATATTCAGTCAAACAACAGTTATTTTTGTCATTGATATAGGACTCTGTGCAATTTTTTTTATTGTAAATGATTGTCAGTGGCAGGTGAATATGTCATGCCCATCATGCCTATTGTACAAGAGCAGACAACAGTCTACCTAAGTTGTCTACTGAAAACATTCAATGGTGGAAAGTGGGTTTGGTCTGGTGGGCATATAATCACCAAGCCATGTAATGGAGAACAACTTCATTAAAACATGACCCATTGAATTCTGACCTAGTTTAAAGTCATAGAGCACTAGAATGTCATTATTAAGAGCATTAGTTTATCAGCCAGAGAGATTAAAAAGGAAACCCATGATCAGTGTTTTTCTTCATAAGAAGTGGCAGGCTTAAACAAATATGACAATCCATGAAAGGACTCTGATACAAGGATGGTTGTAGGGTTTATAATGATGGCACTCTAATGAGAAATATGGTGACTATATTTGGCAGTCAGTATTTGATCAAAATGGCTCAAGAACACCCAATTCCTCAGGGCAACAAGAGTAAATTATTGCATAAAATATGTGAAATGTTGAAGCTTCTACATTCAGTTTCAAATAGCTCCCAAAATATTCTAACATTGTGACAAAAAATCAACATTAAGAAAATATCGCTTGCAAAACAAACACAAGGCCACAATTACAAATGTCAGCCTCACAAACATGCCAATTTAGTAAACGATATAGAATTGTGCATCTTTTTAGTAAGTTTCTAATAAGTTTCTAAAAAGATGGACAATTCTGTATCGTTTACCACTGAATTGTATTATAATCAGTGTTATAAGAATCTTTTTAGTAAGTTTCTAAAAAGATGCACAATTCTGTATCAATGCAAACACAATAGTACATGCTGCTCCTTTACCACAACTGTGCATCTTTTTATATCAATTGTACTTCATGTCTTTGCAATTTATTAAGTAGACCATTTTAGTAAATGATATAGAATTGTGCATCTTTTTAGTAAGTTTCTAATAAGTTTCTAAAAAGATGCACAATTATGTATCATTTACCACTGAATTGTATTATAATCAGTGCTATAAGAATTCTTTTAGTAAGTTTCTAATAAGTTTCTAAAAAGATGCACAATTCTGTATCAATGAAAACACAATAGTACATGCTACTCCTTTACCACAATTGTGCATCTTTTGATATCAATTGTACTTCATGTCTTTTCAATTTATTAAGAAGACCATTTTAGTAAATGATACAGAATTGTGCATCTTTTTAGTAAGTTTCTAATAAGTTTCTAAAAAGATGCACAATTGTGGTAAAGGAGCATCATGTACTATTGCATTTGCATTGATACAGAATTGTGCATCTTTTTAGAAACTTATTAGACTATTCCTAGAAATATATTAGCTCTGTATTGAATTTATCTAACACATTACCCTCATTTGGCTCTAGTTTATATTTTGTGTTCCCTATTCACCTACTATTTTAGTGGTAAATGATACATAATTGTGCATCTTTTTATCCACTTACTAAAAAGATGCACAATTCTGTATCGTTTACTAACCTCTTGAAGGATGAAGACACTTGCTATTCTATCAAGATTATCAGATCCTTCAATAAAGGAAATATTGGGTGGAAGAGTGCTATCACCAGATGGAATCAAACTATTCATAGCTGGAAAAGGCTATTCTAGACAGTGGGTAATAAAATTGTAAAATATGCCAAAAGATAGGAAACTTCCCTCCATGAACAACTTATTGATTGTGAAAATAATCTATAGGATAAGCCTTCATGCCTACAAGCATTAGAGATAATGGAAGTACCGATTAAGAGAGCATCTCAGAGAGGGCTAAAAATGTCTGACATAATTGATGTCTGGATTCCATGTCAAATTAAGGGGTTTTGATGTTCTTAAATCCATTTGGAGGTTCTGGAAAAGTGTGAGACCCTTCTTGGACACTAATAGAATCATTGCATCTAATAATAGCTTATGTGGGGAAAGATCTATATGGTGGAGCTTGAAACATGGAGACAATAGATTAGCACAGTTGTAGGGATGCTTTGCCAAGTTTTGGGAAGCAAAAGGCATTAAATCTTTGAATGAGATCATCCATGATGGGAACCTTGTGGGGTGGTGTGAATTTGAAAACAAATTCTCTCTTTCTCACACTAGTGGAGGACCTATTCTATTCTTAGGAAAACATGTCAAGTCCTTGAACATTACCCCAAGTATGCTCTTTTGATGAAATAAAATTTGTTGCATATAAGTGGGTAGATGGTTCCCCACTTATATGCATCAAGGCTAAAATCATATACTCTACAATGGTTGATAACAATGATATATGTACACATTTGAACACAACTTGGAATCTAGATTGGGATGTATCAAGTTGGCATAAAATTATGGAAAGTTTATGGCATAAATTGGTTGAACCAAAGAAGAAATTCTTCTTTGGTCTCTTTTTCCTGCACAGATTACTAATGAGGACATACAGGCCAAAGATTGTCATCAATAGGATTTTGACTTGGATGGATGGTGGGTATGGTTGCGTTACCTGGGTAGACAGGTCTGGCGACATTCTTCATTAGTGTTGTATAAAATGCACATAAAACCCCTATTAAGGGTTGTTGAAAATAAGCAACTCAATACCCATTGCAAGCAGTTAACAGTTTTGAAACCTTCCAGTAGCAAGACTAAGAACCACAAAATATAAACTAGAGCCAAACGAGGGTAATAAGAATACAAAGAACAATGAACTTACTACGGAGTGCAGAACCAACTACGGAGTGCAAAGCTCAACTCCTGAAACAACTCACAAGCAGTGAATAGATGTTGTTGTGGGCAGTTCTTGAAACAAAATACCCTCATAAAAATACCCTGCAAAATACCCTCGTAAAAATGCAAATGCGGGAAGCAGTGAATAGATGTTATCGCAGGCAGTTCCTGAAACAAAATACTCTTGTAAAAATACCCTGCAAAATACCCTTGTAAAAATGCAAACGCGGGAAGGCCAAAACCCCAAAATGAATCCGAGAAGACCACGGACCCGACGAAAATATAAAATGGGGTTAATAATTTCCCATAACCAGAATATAAATTTGAATTCCACCTCTTCGGTGGGAAGATGGATATGCCCATTTTGGTGGTATATTCGGGTTTTGATGGTATAACCTAATTTTGAAAATAAGCATTCCAAACAGTGGATTCAGGTCAAAACCTGATTATCATCTTCCAATTCCTACCATCTTCCCGCAAACAAATGGGGCCTAAGGGAAATATTGAAGTCACATGAAGACAAAAGTAGATAAGGAGCTGAAAGATGATGCTAGTAAAGGCGAAGCCAAAGAAAATGATACTTGAAGAAGACAAACTCGAACAAAAGATTTGCAACACCAAAATGAAGAATATGTTGAACATAGGACATCGTTGTGAGTGGAAGATCTATCTTGCAGCTACCATAACTCAATAATAATCTGGTCAATTTTCTCAATTCCTTTGACAATTGTTGTGCCCAATCTAGTGCATCCGAAAAATCTAAAAGTGAACTCTGCAATCCACTTATTCACCCTCATGAAACCCATATAAATATGCAACATTGAATATAGCAAAAATATCAATTCCAATCGAAAGCTCAATTTCATATATATTAGATGAGAACTTCCACAAAATCTTGCACGAGCCAATCACTCAACCTAATAAGGTCCAATGATTTTGTATTGCATCACCATCACACATTGCCATTACCCACATAACCTCTCATGATTAATGTTCAAGTTGCTCCACTTAGTTTCAAGGACAAGAATGTTTTAAGGGATGGGGATGTTTTTCCAGTACGGGTATAGTTTAAGGCCAATTTTTAGGGGATGACTATTAAAAAAATAGGAGAATTTTTAAATATATAGAGAGATTTCAAATATGCATATCATAACATTGATAAACTATTCACCATATATATTTTACAAGTTCAATGTATAACAAATTAACAAAATTCAAATGCTTTCATTGTCAAAATATGGCATACATATAGCAAAAATGCCCAAAGGCTTCAAGTTTCATGCATGAAATGACATAAAATAGTGAAATGTAAATGATAGACATTCTATTATAAGTCTATAACTAAAATACTAAACAATAAACATCGAAGTCCAACTCCATAATTAGTTGTCCATAATAATCATAATAATGTACCTGCAAATATATGGTTGTCCATAAACAACACATGGCATGTCTAGGAATCTAAATCCAAATCTGTGTCACTAGCAGGATAAGGGTATTCCTCATCCAATGGAACCCCAAGCAATCTTGGAGGTGTGTCATCCTCCTCAACCTGTATAGCATCTTTGAGACTGACATCCCAACATAAGGCTGGAGTCTAATGATACTTAATACTCTACTGATCCTATAGCTGCAATGCATTGTGAACAACCACTAACTTCTTTGATCATCGAGAGGCAAGGTTATTCCCCTTGACTAATTGGATGAAGCTATATGTGAACCAATTCCTCTCTACATCAGAGGAACTAACAACTTGTGAAATAAGACAAATGACAAGTATTCTCAGCTCAAGTGCATCCCTGCCATGCCATGTCCACCATTCAATAGGTTCAGTTTGAGCTAATGTAGCTCTATCCATCCTCGCCTTTCCTCTACCAAAGGTTGGACCACAAAGATTGGTGAATGCAAGCCACTGACCCTGAAGTTTAGTACCATCATCTTCATTGTACATTTTTGCAAGGGTCTTGAAGAAGCCATCCTTCACTTGAGTTGAACATAAAAAAAACATATTAAATAATCAAGAGATAACATAAGAGATCTAATTCTAGTTTTCTATTTGAGATTTAAATTGAAAACTTGAGATTTTAGATTTGAGAATCACCTCCTCATCACTAGATGGAACCACTCTCCCAGGTCTCGGTGCATACCATTTGGGATTGAGAGCATAGGCTTTCATATGAAGTGGGGGGTTCAGAATGGTCCACTGTCGCGTCACAATGGGCCTTAGATGGTCCTCATAAAATCCCAACGTGGGGTCCTTGCTATGAAAAGTTTGCTTGATTTTCCAAAGCATGATATCAAAGGTCTCATAAATCTCTCCAAGGTTAGGGGAGTCACTATTAGAATATCTAATGACCCACACAATAGGCTCAATAAAGGAGCAAATTTATTTGTGAGTGCAAGCAAGTTACAAGTTAGAAACATTATAAATTTTAACATTCTTAATTTTTAAATAATAAAATCAGCAAATGCCAAAATCAGAAATAATTTTATTAAGTCAACAATAAATTTTTTTACCTAATTGTGGACCACCGGGTATCATCAAGGATTCTTTGCTTCACACTTCTTCCTTCCGGTGTGTTGGAATCATGTCATCTTCTCTACTTTGTATTGAACACCATGGATTGTAGGCTCTACTATACCTCAAGCATCCTCCCCAACAAAATAAAATTGCTAGCATATCTAGTCTCCATGGACTTGAGGAATTCTTCTTGGAAAATGTCTTAAACTTGTTTATTTTATAATTTACGAGCTCCTCTAAGTTTTTGCCTTGAGGAATTCCTTCTTTGGAGGTGTTAATGAGTGTTTTATGACCACACAAACACAGAATAAAGTGCTAAAGGACACTCTATACTCTCTTGAGCAAAGACCTCTCATATGCTAATATTGCAAAAAGATCATATAGGTGACTCCAATGTTCCTACTTGCAAACTTGTGACTTCATGTGGATATGAGCTCTTTTCGCTTGATGTATGCTAGTAATCCAAAGGGACTTACGCTATTCACTCTAGGTTTATCAACTATTCTTTGTGAAAGATTTAGCAATACTAGTGCTTGATTCTAATTCTAACAAGGCTTTTGAAATAAATTGCAAATAGGGTAAGGGTTAGAGATCCCGTTTTAATCCTAGAATGCAAGAGATAATGAATGGCTATATGAACTCCACTAGACTTAGCTTCGTCATCAACTTTCACCAAGCTAGTGCAATCTTCTAAGGTAGAGGATAGATATTCCATTACTAACAACACCAAAACCATTGATAGGATGCATATCAATGTGCAAGCAACAATTGAAGTTAAGCTTATTTTAAATTCAAGTTGAAGCTGCAAATTAATTTGCAATCAACAAACTATTAGTAGTATGGATTAGGCAAGTTCCACAAAGTTTAATCCAAGATATCTTTCATTCAACTAAATTACTTAAAGAAAATTCTTAACTAAACTTGAGAAATCAAAGAGCCACACACTAAACCGCTGAACTTCAACGATCTATTTCAATTATAGCAGCATCAAAGTGACAATTTTCCAAAGACTCCCTTTCAAATGAGAGGAGGGTTTATAGAGGAGATTCAATTACATTCAACGGCCCAAATTGATTTGAAATCAATGGCCAAGATGTAATGTCCCCATTTGGAAAAAGGCTTGAAAATGAATTAATTTCTAAAGTCAAAAACATTATATTTAATTATTTAATATTTTTATCAACTAAGTGATAAATATTAAATAATTATTTATTAGACTTTAGAGAATTAATTAAATAGTTAATTTATAATTTCGATACAGGAATGTAACTGAAAAGAAGAATTGTTATAAAAGAGTTCTAGGAAGAAATGAATGATATGATTTTTGGATTTGGTAGTTATTAGTACTTGCTCGTAGGCTAAGCAAGTACTATTGCATCAGTTTTTGGATTGTTAGCTTTAATTAGTGATTAAATGAATTTATTTGGACCAATCTCCATCAATTAAATTTAAGTATATTTCTCATTGTGTAAAATTTTTCATATTTTCTATAGTTGACATGCACATTTTTTAAGTTAATAAATTGTTAAAATTATTTATTGATGATATGATTGGTTAAAATAAATTGAGTCTTATACACAAAATTTCCAAAATATAAAAAGACGATAATTTTAATGCCACATTTTAATTTTAATTTATATGTAAAGTGAATTTTAATTAAAATAATTTATAACTAAGTTCAATTTTAATTTTAATTTATATGTAAAGTAATTATTTAATTATAAAAAAATATAAAATTACTATAATTATAGTTCTAATAATATTTTTTAATTTTATAAATAATTATAAAATATCATTTATAATTAATTTAAATTGTAAAATAGTTCTATTTATAATTAATTTTAATATTAATTATTTAGTCCAAATAACTCTTTTTCAACAATATTATAATGTTATTCTATTAAATCTAAATTTATATAATATATATTAAAATAAATCTAAAAAATATTCAATATTTTATAATATAATAAAAATAGAAATATTATTTTAATATAAAGTTGTAAACTATAAACCAAATAAAATCAGATGATATATAAATTAGATTGTATTATTTGAATGCACGATTTTCATGTACAATAAATAACAAACATGGTACATTTTAATTGGTTCACTCCAGTAATAAGAGCTCAAATGTATTAGCCAATCATATCATCAAAAAATAATTTGCAATAGTACTTGCTAGCCTATCGGCAAGTACTAATAAGGCATTATGCTTATGTCTTTAAACAATAAAATAAATCAGTGGTTTTTTATTTTATTGTGGCTAGGATTTTCAAGAAGATGCAGTTTATATCTAACTACAATTCTAGTGCTGGGATTTTTTAATGTCATGACATTTTTTTAAATTAAAATAAATTGCAATGTATTAGTGCCTATTTACATTTCTAAATAAATTATCACTTCAAATTTATAATTTCATTTTATAGACTACAATTAATTTATCCAAACTATTGTTCTATTGTTAACACTAGAATTAAACTACTGTTCTATATTTTTAATTTTATTACAATATTAACAGCAAGTACTAGCCACTACATGACACTTGTTTTATTTTATTTGAGATTTCCTCAAATTGTCTCAGGTTGTGCTTGGGAAGCCATTTTTGTCGGAAGAAAATCTGACCTAGATGTGGCTTGGAAAAATCACGCAGATTCTTCAGCGTGTTTAACAATGAAGATTGACAGTGATCAATGAACAGGTATGTGGTGAGAAGTTTTCAGAATAAAGAAGATTTTATACTGTCCAATAAATGTATTCCAGATATATTTATTTTATTCAGAAGGCTTGTCGTAATAGATGTGTTGAGAGTTTATTTTTTAAAGTTGAGGGCCTTATTTATTTACAGTACTCTTAAGTTTATAAGGAATCAATAAACTATTAATTTTGAAGTTTAAAGGAGTCACGGGTTGCATTAAATAATTGTAATGTTTATATATAATGACTTTGGGACTCTTCCGTCATATTTTGGAGCGAACCTTAACTTCTAAGGGGAGCCGCAACTAAATATTTCTATCGGAACATTTGAAATGTTGAAATGTTTGAATTTGTCTACGAGCATATTGGAGGCTTCGAATGATATGGGCACTTGGACGTGGACAGAAGTGGAATCCACTTGATGGTTACATCTCTGGTGTTTATATGCTATGTCGGACCTGAATAAAGTATAGGAGATGTTGTATCTGTCATTTCTGCAGTGTGAAACACTCTTAGATAAATTGATTGATGCATCCAGTGTCGCGGGTGCGTCCTTTGTGAAGCTCAGACTGATGCATGAAACATTCATTTTGTTCGCTAGGAACAATTTTGTTTAAGCACATGAATAGTTTGAAGTTATGAATCATTGTCACTGTTGAATGGTGGAAAACAGTCGTTGCTTTTGAATTCATTCCTGGTACATTCGTCTGTGAACAATCGCACTTCCGTTTTTGGAGACAATGACTCTGCATCTTTAATGCAAGGTTGAATACATGAATTCTTTTTCAGTTTTGAGAAAGCCGTATATCTTGGGAAGATTTCCTTGTGATATATTTCTGTTCAAGCTTATTTCTGCATTATAATATGACTTGGGCTATGCGCTGTCTGCTGGAAGTGTATGGTATGAAACGGGTTGGTGTTTGGCACGTGAGTCATTGCCAATGTATTTCAAATGCACAGGTCAGAATTGTCATATGAGCAATCATGAATTGGTTTTGCAGGAAACTGTAGAGCCAGTATTGTTATTTCTTTTCACTGAGAAATCTGATTATGAAAGCAATGACCAAATCTATTTCTGATTGTGATCTCAGACATTAGTATCATCTTTCTCCTTATCTTTTACATGTGGATTTGAGATTAAAATGTTATTTCATAAATCTATCATCACATTATGTATTTCAATGCAAATTGAAACCAGTTTCAAGCAAGCAAACTATTTGACAAAATCTTAGAAGGAAGTAGTTGATTTGTGGTTTGAAACCAGTTTCAAGCAAGTAAACTATTTGACAAAATGTTAGAAGGAAGTAGTTGATTTGTGGTTCAGTATTAGTAAGGGATATTACACAAGATCATTCCAACATGGCCCTAATTAGGGTTTCTACAAACATTAAATACATAGCATTAAATACAATGCAGCAAAATGGAATATTCTCCATGGGAAAATAAGAAAATTGGAGGATGCTTAGTCATCCAACAAGTCATCATCTGAAATGTGCATGCCCTTATCCTTATGTCTTCTAGCAAATTCAATGAGCTTGGACATCACTTCATCAAGTTCCTTCATTGCAATACTTGGTAAGTTGTTACAGTGCAACTCAATTACTTCTAACCCCTCCATGCACGTATCAAGAATGTTGTCCCAATCTGATGTATGCTTCTACAAATCGTTGATGGAGACCATGAGAGAAACGAGACCATCCAACTGACCTTTCTTGATGAATTCCACCCCTTCAAAGTAAACTGATTTCAATTCTTCAAAGTTTAGTTCATTAGAAACATCAACATCTTGACCCAATAGCTCCTTGATTGATATAAGGATCTTCGAATGTATATATCAAAGATAGGTCCTTCAATCTCAAGGCAATCTCCTTGTGCGTGATCAAATGTGGATTTCCTCATTGCCAAAGAACACTACCAATGCTTGAAATCATATGCACGCCCTCCTCCAATTATCCTTCTCAAATGAGTGTCGATGTAGGAACCTTCCTTAATGCCTTGAGGCATGGAAGTGTCTTCTTTTGCACTGGTCGGAATTTCTCCCATACTCCTTCCAAGCTTTGAACCTTGTTCATGAATATACATAGTCTTATCATGAGCTTGACATTCTAGTAAGGAAATTTTCCACTTGTCTTGAAATGCCCTCAATCCACTCTTTCACCTCTTGATGTGTATTCTTAATTCCCTCATATATGTCCAAGGATTCCTGAGGAATGGGGATAGGTGGAGCAAGTCTAGCATCTTCTTGCATCATTACGTTCCTTTGAATATCCTCATTCAATATTTTGTTGTCCAACTCTAACATTTCTTTCTTTTCCTCAATCCTATCCATCCTTTCTTCAATTGCCCCAACGATATCTTTAAGCTCTTGGAATTCTTGTCTCTTTATTGATGGTCCAAGATCAAATGTTGCAATCTTATAGTCCATAGGAGTGATCTCTTCTCTAGTTTTATCAACCATTGGGACAGCCACATGTAGGATGTGAGCTCTTGAACCATCTCTAGTGATTTGAGTGAGCCTCTTAGCCCTCTTTGGTTATTTTTCCTTACTAGCTCGAGCTAAGAATGCATCAATGTCTTCAACTGGTTGAACTTCTTCTACCTTCTTCATGCTATCCTTCAACCAATCAGGAACTATGGACAACTCCATCCCATCTTCAAGATGAGTATCATCGTTGATTCCTCTCAATGCTGAAATAATCTCTTCATCAATCTCCTGTTCATTGGGAATGGAGTTTCCCAAGTCTCCTCTCAAATCAACCTCAAGTTGGATAGTAGGGGATGTTGGTTTCTCTTCTTCGACCTCACGTTGTACTGATTGTGATGACTAAGACTCCTCTTGAGGTGCTATTTCAATATCATTGTCTTGTCCTAATTCATCCTCCCAATCTTGTATATCAATCTCCCTAACATATGAGGAATTTGTGGTTGACTAGGTTGTAGTAGACTTGTATTTCTTGTGCCTAGACTTTGCACTAGTAGATTCCTCATTCCTTGCTTGTGACGTCTCAACTGTTCCTTCCCTTTTCCTTGAAGCTTGGCCTTCCTCATTGTTATTCAATCCTGAGATGCTAATTTTCCTTTCATCTCCTCTAGAAGAAGACTCTTCACTTTGCATCTTTCCATAGGTGAAGGTAACACTTTGCTTCCTTAATTTATTTATTTGTTTGTCTAACTCATCAAGATGTTCAAATTTGTTAGCTCCTTCACTTGTGACCAATCAAGTGATGGAATCGACTTGTCCTTCTCTTTCTCATACTGAGGGTGTATGTAATTTCCATTGTCCTTTACTTGATCGAGAATGGGGAAGATGTTACATTTCCTCATGAAGTCCACTAACATCCTAGACCACATTTTCTCCTTACTCCATACCCATCTATTAGGCTTGCCCAATAATCTTCAACATCAACCTTATGCTTATACTACTTCCGTTTAACTATGAGAATCCTTTGGAAGGGATCGAATGATCTCTAGCCTTGTATACTCCAAGTTGATAGAATTGTAGCTCTATATTAGCTATCTATATTGCTAGTGTTGTGGGACACATCTCCAACAACTTACCAAGTGTGATAGGAAAGGTCATACCTTGCCTTAGCTTCTCCTTCTAAATGTGATCAAATTCAAACAATTGTCTCACCACCTCAAGCAACACTAACTTATTTCTAGGATACCTTGTAAGTTTGTAAGGTTGAGAGGTAATTCCCCGAATCCTTATGTAACTGAAGGTCAGGAATTGAATGAACCATGATCCATATTCCTCTACCAATGTCATTGCTTCCTTGGACAACCTTTTATGAAATCCTTCTTGTAAAAAGCAAATGATATACATAGAAAATGTATCATTCACCCTCCTATAGTGTCCCTTCTCATGAAGTTGAAGTTGAGGATGATAGTCATATATCTCGAGTTGTCCCTTTTAGTTCCCCATTTCAGCCTTGCACATCAAGCTTGTATACTTGATATTCCTTGCTAGCAAATAGACCGTGTAAGAGCTCATGTAGAAGGTTTTCATTCTCTCCAAGTTCCTCAACTGAATGTCCAAGTTATCACTTATCACCTTTGCCCAATTTATCATCATTGTTCCAACTGAGACCTCCTCGATGAAGTAGAACATTCAATTATCAAAGAGTGCTCCTTTAGGAGTTCCCATGGCTCTATTCAACAAGAAGATCATGTCCCTACATTCATCCTTGAAGTTTGTACTTATTAGCCTTTTAGGTGGGAGAGATGTTTTCTAGGTTCAAGGACCCATCCTTTGTTTATGATGTCCATGCACGCATCTATTTTTTTCTCAAACATAGCTTGAGCTTCCTCCTTTGTTCTCATTTGCATCCTTGGATGATAGGGAATTCCAAATGTTTCTCTTATTGCCTCTTTGCTGAGAAATGCAATTATCACTCCCTTAGAAGATTTAATTGTCCTTGATTGCAGTTCACAGTGCCTTACATATTCTACCATGAGTTCATTACATTGGATGGCTGGTGGAAAGCCTGCTGCATGGTAAATTCTACTTTTCATGATGTTGACAGCCATTGGTGAAGGCATTTGATCTTGAATTTCATACATTCTTTGCTGCATCTTCTTCATGTTCAAGTGTTCAAAGTTTGTATCACCAACCTTTTTCCATTTGGAAAATATTTGAGAATCTAGGTAGTAACACTCAATGATCTTCTTCATCCGCATCTTCCTAGCTGCAAATCCCCCTTTTGCTTCAGCCATTATCTTGTACAAAGCTCAAAGTTAGTATCCCTACAAAGAAATCTACTAGAGAAACTAATTTTCAGACTTGTTAATTTTTTATTTTGCAAATAATTTCAAACTTTTATGACAAAAAATCAGAACACTTAAGTTTACAAACAATGAAGTTTGAAAATACAAGTCTGAAGAATTCATAGATTAGGAAATGAAGATTGATTTTAATACTTAAAACTCAGAAAATCAGAGTCCTTGCAAAACATAATTTAGGAAAGAGATTCCAAAATCTTAAGATGAAAATCAATGAAATGACATTTTGAAATCTGATTTCTAAGCGTGGTCTTGTCAATGAATTCTAAAGATAACTGTGATTATGCTTTACCTGGCCATTTTCCACTTGAAGTTTTCTGCTTTTACACAAGGAAATCATTTTGTCTTCTTGCCCTAGTTCGTCTTGAATGAAGACAACCTTGGATTTTTTTTTGAATCTCCCAAAAGTGCTGCCCTCTTAGAGAGAGTTTTCAAACTTTATGTTGACATATTTAGATTGTCATTGGTAAAGTCAAAGGAAAACATCAATCCCACTAGAGCACTGGTAGACTAATCAAGCATCAGTACTCTTTAGTATGCACCGATAGACCAAACAAAGTGTTTTCAAACCAGTCTTATGAGACATACAGGGAAGGTATGACCAACCGGGTACACATTTATTACCGATTGAGTGCATGGTAATCCGAACCAGATTATGTGGAGCAGTCTCAATTAAAATTGGATTATACAGAGCATTCATAGTTGAAACTAAAGTTAGCTTTTTCACTAGAGTTAGCTTTATTTCATCTATGGGTGTTTCAAGGTAAACTCAAGATCATTTTGCAAGCCTTTTTTGCATGCATGATTTGTGGGCGAGTTTACAGTTTGGCGGAACTGTGAGAAGTATTTTAATAAGATTAATCTCCTATAAATATAGATCAGAGAATACACAAGAAGTGTTGTTGAATGTTGAGAGTGGACAGAGCAGGAGAAAGAGAATCTTCTGAGAGGTGAAAGGTAGAGAAAGGTTCAACAACCAAGCAGAGGAAAGGGTAACAGGTATGATCTAATCAGATAGAAAGTGTCATAATAGATCATTGCTTTAGATAATGAAGCATATTTAAATCCCTTAATTAGGGTGAACTCTAATAAGTTCTTTGTTTAAATCCCTTTATCGAGTAATATCTTTATTGGTGTTTTAAAGTCCTTTTATCAAGCGAATCCTAATAGGGTCAAGATCCTAATAAGTCTTCTACCAAATCTCTTTATCGGATAGCACTTTTACCAGTGCTTTGTAAGTCTTTAACATGGCACCTTTATTACTGCAGTAGTAAAGTTGTGGGTTTTGTCCCACCATGGTTTTCTCATTCTAATCGAGGCATTCTTCGTATATATGTTGTGTTGACCTGTGTATTTCTATTTCTGTTTATGAGTGATGATTATATTATTTGAATTCTGCAAGAATAAATTTATAAGGATAAATTGGAATAGAAATTGTATTTACTGATTCGCCCCCCCCTCTCAGTAATTGGTTAAGATTCAATTGGTATCAGAGCCGTTTGGTTCTCAAAGATATAAAGCTTAACCACTTGAGTAAAATATCATGGAGGGATACAGATATCAAAACTAGCTCAAGGAAGTGAATAGTATAATTGCCTCTCTTGAGAATAGACTGAGAAGTTCACTTGCAAAAAGAAAGGAGTTGGCTCTGCAACTGAGTGAGAGCAATGAAACAATTGAGGAACTCTCCGAGCAAAGTGGATCTGATGAAGCAAAGGAGGCAGTCTCTGAACTTATGGAGAAAAATGAGAGTCTAACCGATCAGATCTCAAATTTGAAAATGGAGCAGGAAAATAATGCTCTAAGAATGACTGAAATCATTGAGGAAAAGAGGAAAGTTGAAGATGAAAGGAACAATTTCGTGAAATCACTGGCAGCCATTGAAAGAGTAAGAAATCTGGTAGAAGATGCAGTAAGGGAAGTGTGTTAGAAAGTAAAGTCCACCAAGATAATTGAGAGGGGGGGGGGGGTGAATTAGTTATTAGATAAAAAACAAATTATAATACCATTATCAAATTTCAATCATGTAACCAAAATAAACAACCATAGAAAGATAAACATACACAATAACACAAGATATGTTGACTAGGGAACCTCTTGATCAGAGAGTAAACCCTGGTGGGGATGGTACCCACAAAAGATGTACTAATATAAAAATTTATTGTGAGAGGATGGACCTTGCTAAGAGTCTATGAAATACATTCAGTACATATTAGTCCCTGTTAGGAGATTTTGAATCCCTGTTAAAAGATTCTAACCCGGTTAAGAGTTATGGAAGGCAGAAGGACCCACTGTCCAAATAGCTTCAAGGGAAAGATCACCGAACTCACTGTCCAACTGATCTCTGTATTATCCGAATAGAATAATACCAATAATTAATAATCTCAGCAACTCCTTTGTCTGTGCCAAAACCACACCAACTGCTTTACCGGATCTTAATACTAGATCTTCTTAATTCACATATCCTCTTACAATATCATCATATCTCTCTCTCTCTTACATTACTTCATGCATATTACAATCAAGGAAAATAATCCTTCCTTTATACCATACTCAAATAATTTACAATAGAGTCGGCCAACAAGGCTTAACCAAATACAAAATATAAATCATTACACGTTACATTATATTTCATAACCACATAAAATTGTTGGCTTCCAAACTAAATAATTCTTCACACATGTGACCTCTGACTATGCTGTCTCATCTAGGTCACCTCTAAAATATCATCAACCTCTGTACAACTTTGCATGTCTAGATTCTATCCCGATTAGGAGATATAATCCAGTTATCACAAGCTGCTTCTCAGGGACACTGTTAGAATACAATTTCTACTAAATTACACATAATTGTCATGAATAATTGAATTTTCATATGTGCTCTTAACCATAATCTTAGGACACAATATAGAACAAGTTCTCAACTCCACAAAGCTTGATATGCAATTCTCCACGTGCGCTAATACAAACACTGTCTGTTTCTCTTCTATTTTCCAGTAGATCAATGTGTTGACATCAATGACAAACACAGTCATGAATGCAACATACAACTGCTTCAGAATTACTCTGAATACTCCCCCATAGGATATATTCAACATTCATTCATAACAATCTCCCCCATTGGCATTGATGACAACATAGATGAAAAATAATCAAGTTCCATGAATACCAAACTGCAACACTGTTGTTTTGCGTTATCTTTTCAAATCCTCTTCATCAATCAAATCAATCAATATTCATCAAATGTATCCTTCTCCTTAGTACTTTAATTTTTCAAATCCTCTTTATCAATCAAATCAATCAATCACCAAGTGTTTTTCATGTGTCCTCCCCCATTGACATCAATGACAAAGTAAACATCAATATGTCAATCCAATACAAGCTCGGATGTCAAAAGACACTATATAAAACACTTTCACATGAGTCCTTCATGACTTGGCTCAGAAACACACATACTCCCCCATAGAGGAAGTATCAGCGTATAGTCTAGAACAGATAGAGCTCATAGACCACTGGACTGATGCAACTTTCTGCATCACTACTCAAAATTAGGCTGGGGCATAACCCCAAGCATACCTCTCAAATACTCAAATGTATCTTTAGGTAAGGGCTTTGTAAATATATCTACAATATGCTCTTTTGTACTAATATACTCAAGTTTGACTTCTTTTTCTACAACTTTTTCTCTTACAACATGATACTTGATTTCTATATGTTTTGTTTTAGAATGCAACACAAGGTTTTTAGACATACTTACTGTACTGGTGTTATCACAATGTATGATAACATGTTCATTGAACTTGATTCCAATATCCTTTGACATTTTTTTCATCCATATTATCTGATTACAATTATTTGTTGTTGTTACATATTCTGCTTCTGCTGTGCTCTTTGAGATATAATTTTATTTCTTACTTAGCCAAGAAACCAATCTTCCTCCAAGGAAAAATGCTCCACCACTTCTACTCTTTTTGTCATCAACACTACCTCCCCAATCTGCGTCTGTATATGCACATATGGTAAAGTCATCTGATTTATCATACCATAACCCATAGTCAATTGTGCCTTTCAAATACCAAAATATTCTTTTTACTGTTGCATAATGTGACTCTTTAGGATCAGCTTGAAATCTTGTAACAATACCAACTACATGTGATATATCTGGTCTTGTATGAGTTAAATACTGCAATCCTCCAATCATGGATCCGTACTTCTTTTGTTCAACTGTAGGTGTTTCATCTGTGCTAGATAACTTACGAACAATTAACATAGGTGTGCCAACAGGCTTGCAATTTTCCATTCCAAATCTCTGCAACAAGTCTTTTAGATATTTTGTTTGAGATAATAAAATACCATCACTGTTTTGTTCTATTTGTAATAAAAAATATTTCATCTCACGAATCATGCTCATTTCAAATTATATCTTCATTTCATCAACAAATTTATCACTAGTTTCATCTTCTCCTCCAAAGATAATATCATCAACAAAAATAACTACAATCAATAAACCATTCTCAATCTCTTTCAAATACAAATTATTATCTGCAATGCCTTTAGTAAATCCTAATTTTATCAAATATTTATCTAATCTTGCATACCATGTTCTGGGTGCTTGCTTTAGTCCATATAGAGCTTTGTTTAATTTGCATACCATGTCTCCTTGAATTAGAGAAAAACCTTCAAGTTGCTCAATGTAGACCTCTTCTTCCAATTCTCTATTCAGAAATGTTGACTTCACATCCATTTGATATACTTTGAATTTTTTATAAGCTGCATAAGCCAAAAACATTCTTATTGCTTCAATTATTGTAACAAGTGCAAAAGTTTTTTCATAATCAATCCCTTCTTGTTGTGAGTATCCCTTACATACCGATCTTGCTTTGTTTCTTACAACTTCACCTTGTTCATTCATCTTGTTTCTGAATACCCATCTAGTTCCTCTAACATTTTTATTTTTAGGTCTAGGGACCAACTCCCAAGTTTTGTTCTTCTCAATTTGATCTAGTTCTTCCTTCATTGCTTGAATCCAATTATCATCTTTACAAGCTTCCTCAGTAGTTTTAGGTTCAATTTGAGAAATCAAACATAGTTCTTCATGTACCTTATTTCTTGTTAGAACTCCTTTTTCTATGCTCCCAATAATCTGATCAGCAGGATGATTCCTTACTAGATTCTTATTAGGTGTCACTAGCTCAATTCTTGCTTCAACTCTTTGTTCTGATCTCGGTTCTTCTCTTATTTCCTCAATGTAATTCTCATTCTGCAAATCACTGTTAGTTTCATAAAATAATTCAACATTTTCTTGATCAATTCTAGGATGAACTTATTCATCTAATTCATAATCAAGTATTCTTTCTTGCATTTTGAACTTATCATCAACTTTAACATTTGCACTCTCAATAGTAGTCTTAGTTCTTTTATTGAAAGATCTATAAGCTTTATTTTTCAATGAATAACCAAGAAATATATCTTCATCACTTCTAGAATCAAACTTACCAATGTCATCATCTCTCTTAATATAACATTTGCTTCCAAAAATTTTGAAATACTTAACTGATGGTGCATGTCCAAACCATAATTCATAGGGTGTCTTGTCTGTGTCTGCTCTGATTTGTACTCTGTTCATTGTATATACTGTTGTATTCACTGCTTCTCTCCAGAATGTCTTTGCCAAATCATTCTCAAATAACATAGCTCTTGCTACCCCGTTTACTGATATGTTCCTTCTTTCTGCAATACCATTTTGTTTAGGTGTTCTAGGGGCTGAAAACTATCTCTTAATACCATTCACTTCACAAAAAGTATTAAATTCCTTTGAAGTAAATTCTCCACCTCTATCAGACCTTAAACATTTAATATTCATTCCATATTCATTCTCAACTTTGTTCTTAATCAATCTAAACTTGTCAAATGCTTTAGATTTTTCTTTAAAAAATGTTATCCACATCATTCTAGTAAAGTCATCAACAAAAATCATAAAATACCTTTCACCATAGAATCCTCTAGTCCTTGAGGGACCGCTTAGATCTGTATGAACAATTTCCAATTTTTCTGTTGTAGTGAACTTCTTACTGGGAAAAGAACTTCTTTTCTGCTTAGCCATAACACATTCTTTGCATATCATGTTAGTAGGTTTCATAATCTTAGGCAAATCTCTTACCGCAAATGTAGTGCTTACTTTCATAATGTTATTAAAGTTTATGTGACAGAAACTTTTGTGCCATAACCAACTGTCATCAATTTTACTAATCAAACATGTCATTTCAGCAGGATTCAAGTGAAATACATTACATCTGGTTCTTGATCCAATTCCAATCATATTACCATTCTTATCTTTGTTCACACAAGTCTTCTCAGTAAACCAAACTTGATATCTCTTGTCAACTAACTGTCCAACACTTAAAAGATTATGTTTCAATCCATCCACAAAATAAACATCATCAGTGTTAGTCTTTCCATCAAGAGTAATAGATCCTATTCCTTTTATCAAGCAAGGGGTATTGTTTCCAACTCTAACAATCCCTCCATCATAATTGTTAAACTTTATAAAAAATTTCATATCTCTAGTCATATGATGTGAACAACCACTGTTTATAATCCAATCAATTTTCTTTTCTACTTGAGAAATTAAATCTTTTTCTTCTCTGACTTCAGTTTTAGAGCTTTCTTCTTTTATTGCTACAAATCCTATTTCATCACTTTCATTGTCACTTTCACTTAAGATTTTCTCAATCCTAGCCTCAAATTCTTCATCACTAGCATAATAACATTTCTAGGTTTAAAGTTCTTATATTTCTTTACTCTCTTAGGGCATTTACATGCGAAATGACCATATTCTTGACATGTCCAACATTTAAAGATTTTCTTACCTTCAGGTTCTCTTTTCACAAGCAAGGCAATTCCTTCCTCAATCTTTCTGTCTTCTTCAGTCTTAGATCTGTTGCAACTGGCATAATCTTCACTAACACTTGTACTTCTTGATAAAGTAGGGCAAACACTAAGTGCATTGAATTCTGTTTTAACTCTAGGTAAATCTCTAGATTGTCTCAAGCCTATCTCTGTTGCTTCTAATCTTCTATGAAGAGTTTCTCTGGTAAACTTTTCAGTACAAGGTATAACTTGTTCAATCATCTACGTTGTTTGCTTAAACACATGGGTAAGTGTCTTTAAGATCTTCCATATGACTCCATCTTCAATTTCATTTCCTTCACAAGCTTTGATACTTGCAACAATCTCCGATCTCCTACCAATATAACTTCTAACAGATTTATCTTCCATCCTTCTTGCATCTTCAAATAAACATATCCAATTCTATAATCTGACTCTCTTAGCATGTACATCACCTTCAAAAGTAGATTGTAGAGCTAACCAATTTTCATGAGATGTCCTTAGAATTTTTACCTGATTGTATTCATTCTCCGGAAGAGCTGACAAAAGTGCTTCTCTAGGAAGTATGTTACACATGAATAGATCTCTTTCCTTATCAATGCAATCTTCAAGTTTATCTTCTTCAATGATAGTCTTGTCATTCTTTGTAATCACTACAACATTTGGGGTCAAATTTCAATGCCAATTTGCAACGCCACTACAATTTGCATTTGTTTTTTGTGTTTTTTTTTTGCAAATGTCTTTGACGGTGTCATAATAGCAATGATGACATTGTAATTGCGACACCCATTTGGTTATAAACAAAAAACAAAAAGAAAGTGTCATTTATAATTTTTGTGAATTCGAACAGCTGCCGCGAAGACAACACTGCACTTTTGCGTGGCACGAAGAGGGCATTCAAGTTTGGCCTGCGCAAAGAGGCCAGTACCGTGTAGGAAGAGGGCACTGGCACTTGAGGTAGGCATTTGAGGTTTGTCTTCTCATTAACTCAATTTTATTTTGATAGCATTTGTTGATTTAATGGGAGGATATGAATGTTAATAGTGACATTGTTTACATCTTAGCATTTGGAATGTTCGATGACCCATGAGCTTTGAGAGTTAGGGCATCGTTGCTATTACCTTCAAGGCATTGTGTGAAGCGTTTGATCTCTTTTTATTTATTTTGTTGTTGATATTCACTATGTGGTACTCCCTGTTTATGATCATTTCATGAGGAAATGTCTTGGTGGCTCGTGGGCTGCAAGCTAGGGCATCATACATTGTTTATGAGCTGACTGTTTAATACTGGCATTGTTTACATCTTTTCATTTGGAACACTTGATGACCCGCGAACTTTGAGAGCTAGGGCTTTGTTGCGATTACCTTCAAGGCATTGTGTGAAGCGTTTGATCTCTCTTTATTTGTTTTGTTGTTGATATTTACTATGTGGTACTCCCTTTTATGATCATTTCACAAGGAAATATCTTGATGACTTGCGGGCTGCAAGCTAAGGCATCATACATTGTTCATGAGCTCACTGTTTAATACTGGCATTGTTTACATCTTTTCATTTGGAATGCTTGATGACCTGTGAGCTTTGAGAGCTAGGGAATCGTTTCTATTACCTTCAAGGCATTGTGTGAAGTGTTTGATCTCTCTTTATTTGTTTTGGTGTTGATATTCACTATGTGGTACTCCCCGTTTATGATCATTTCATGAGGAAATATCTTGATGGCTCACAGGCTGCAAGCTAGGGCATCATACATTGTTCATGAGCTCATTGTTTAATATTGACATTGTTCATGAGCTCACTGTTTAATATCTGGCATCATGCAAATATATATTAATACACTTACTATTTTGAATTTGAGCTCGAGCATCATGCAATGTTATTGTTGTCATTGCATGCTTGCTGTTGTTGTGCACCATATATTGTTTTACACACTGTTTATTTCATTGAGACCGTGAGCTTGACATTTGTAATGTATTTTTTGTTATTGGATCAATGCTACCATGTTGTTGAGTTTGTGTATGGCTTGAATGTTAATAGTGGCATTGTTTACATCTTAGCATTTGGAATGCTTGATGACCCGTGAGCTTTGAGAGCTAGGGCATCATTGCTATTACCTTCAAGGCATTGTGTGAAGTGTTTGATCTCTCTTTATTTATTTTGTTGTTGATATTCACTATGTGGTACTCATTGTTTATGATCATTTCATGAGGAAATGTCTTGGTGGCTCGTGGACTGCAAGCTAGGGCATCATACATTATTTATGAGCTGACTATTTAATACTAACATTGTTTACATCTTTTTATTTGGAATGCTTGATGACCCGCAAGCTTTGAGAGATAGGGCATCGTTGCTATTACCTTCAAGGCATTATGTGAAGTGTTTGATCTCTCTTTATTTGTTTTGCTATTGATATTCACTATGTGGTACTCCCCATTTATGATCATTTCACGATGAAATGTCTTGATGGCTCATGAGTTGCAAGCTAGGGCATCATACATTGTTCATGAGCTCACTATTTAATACTGACATTATTTTACATCTTTTCATTTGGAATGCTTGATGACCTACGAGCTTTGAGAGCTAGGGCATCATTTCTATTACCTTCAAGGCATTGTGTGAAGTGTTTGATCTCTCTTTATTTATTTTGTTGTTGATATTCACTATGTGGTACTCCCTGTTTATGATTATTTTATGAGGAAATGTCTTGATGGCTCACGGGCTGCAAGCTAGGGCATCATACATTGTTCATGAGCTCATTGTTTAATACTTGCATTGTTCATGAGCTCATTGTTTAATATATGGCATCATGCAAACATACATTAATACACTTACTGTTTTGAATTTGAGCATGGGCATCATGCAATGTTATTATTGTCATTGCATGCTTGCTGCTGTTGTGCACCATATATTGTTTTATACACTGTGTATTTCATTGAGACTGTGAGCTTGGCATTTGTAATATATTTTTTGTTTTTGGATCAATGCTACCATGTTGTTAAGTCTGTGTATGGTTTGACTATGCACATGCATAATTGTAAATGAGGATCAGTAATATGGTGCCAAGCATTGCTTAGATCCTTTGGATATAACCCCATCTTTTCCTTCTTTGCAGGTTTTGGATCGTACAAGAGCATACTGGATTGAACCCCGGGTCAACACTTCATTACTTTAGGAAATGTTTGGTACCTTCATTATTTATGTTCATTCACTTATGTATGTTTGAATTCAATCATATTCTTCTGAAAGTTGGCTATTAGTGACCATATAGGACCATTCTTGATGTTTTTGGGTCATTTGATGAGAAGATGTAAATAGGGACATCAGTAATAAAATAGGGATATCTTAATAGGGATATATTAAGATTAATATTGTAAGTAAAAATATTACATAGTGGCATTCAAATTAAGTACAATATGAATTCACATGCCTTTAATTATGATACACTTTTGAAATTATCACTCATTGGTCATTTGACAATTCAAGATATAAGTATCAGAATATAAATTGTTGTAAAAGGAAGAAACACATATGTATCATCATTTAATACAAAATATAAAAGTATCTCACATACACACAGTTGCTATTATAACAACCATACTCTAATCTCATGGTGTACTAGTCTCAAGGTAAGAACAATTTACTTAAGCCATCATATATGTATCATCCTAAAGTTTAAATAGACATTAACTATGGATATACAACACTGAGCCATAATAAATTATAGAGTTTCACTACAATTTCTATGTCCACTGTCATTAAAATATATCACTCCTCCTATTATATAGGCATCATTCTCATTAAGTGTTGCCATTAAAATATATCACTCCTCCTATTATATAATGTATATGCATACTTGTTTAAAATGTCATACTTGTTGCTCTTAAATATTATTACCAATTCTTGACATTAAAGCCAAGCCCAAAATATATACATACATGTAAGTATAGGAGAAGCTGGATTCTGCAACTATTATAAAAAAAAAAAACTATACCAATAGCAGCTTACGAGAAACTATACTTGTGCTTACCACACCATACCTTAGCATCATAATGCTTATCATTTTCAAGCTTCAGTGAGGCTTCATACCACGCATTGTCCGTAGATTTGTATGCAATGTTGATTTAGGCTGGAGGTAAACTACATGTGTCATGTAAACAACATGGTTGAATGCAATCTCTTTTGCACGTTTTCAAGAGTTTTCCCACCAATACAAGCGTAAATAATGCATTTAACGTAATCTACGAACACTGTGTGGTATGAAGTCTCGTTGAAGCTTGAAATATATCACTCCTCGTGTCATTGTCAAAGTTAAATTCAAATATTTCTCAAAACATTTATTCTTGTAGAATTAAGATATCCTTATCTCAATAATAAAATAATCTTGCATAATAGCTTTTGAATCACATTAACACACACCAATGTTCTGTAGCATAGTTCATTTTAGAAGTGTATGGCTTGACTATGCACATGCATAATTGTAGATGAGGATCAATAATAGGGTGCCAGGCATTGCTTAGATCATTTGGATCTAACCCCATCTTTTCCTTCCTTGCAGGTTTTGGATCATACAAGAGCATACTGGATTGAACCCCGATCAACACTTCATTAAATCAGGCAATGTCTGGTACCTTCATTAGTTATGTTCATCCACTTATGTATGTTTGCATTCATTCATATTCTTCTGAAAGTTGGCTATTAGCGACCATATATGACGATTCTTGATGTTTTTGGGTCATTTAATGAAAAGATGTAAAAGTTTCTTAAAAGTTTATATTTTTTATTTCAATTTTTAAAATCATAAAATGAATAAAATTTAAAGATAACAAATTAAGATAATCTTTGTCTTTACTTTATAAAAAAAAAATAAAGCTCATAAAGCATGGTAAAAGAGGGCCCTAACTGTGGTAAAATGAGGAAGTTGCCACCTTGCACTGCTCTTCATATGGCAGCTACTAAGGAAGTATGTTATAAAATTTCAAGGCATGAAATTTCATACTTTTTGACATCATAATTTTTTCTCCTTAGCATTGAGTTTACAATGTGGGGAAGTTGAAGAAAATATTTGTACAATTATAAAATTTCATGCCTTAAAATTTGGCATGAAATTTTATAACATAGTTCCTTAGCATTTGATCTTTATATGGCAGCCATGACTTGAGGTAGGCATTTGAGCTTTGTCTTCTCATTAACTCAATTTCATTTTGATGACATTTGTTGATTTAATGACAAAATATGAATGTTAATACTAGCATTGTTTACATCTTTGCATTTGGAATGTTCGATGACCTGCGAGCTTTGAGAGCTAGGACATCGTTGCTATTACCTTCAAGGCATTGTGTGAAGTGTTTGATCTCTCTTTATTTATTTTGTTGTTGATATTCACTATGTGGTACTCCCTGTTTATGATCATTTCATGAGGAAATATCTTGATGGCTCGTGGGCTGCAAGCTAGGGCATCATACATTATTCATGAGCTCACTGTTTAAAACTGGCATTGTTTACATCTTTTCATTTGGAATGCTTGATGACCTGCGAGCTTTGAGAGCTAGGGCATCATTTCTATTATCTTCAAGGCATTGTGTGAAGTGTTTGATCTCTTTTTATTTATTTTGTTGTTGATATTCACTATGTGGTACTCCCTGTTTATGATCATTTCATGAGGAAATGTCTTGATGGCTCACAGGCTACAAGCTAGGGCATCATACATTGTTATGAGCTCACTATTTAATACTGACATTGTTTACATCTTTTCATTTGGAATGCTTGATGACCCACGAGCTTTGAGAGCTAGGGCATTGTTTCTATTACCTTCAAGGCATTGTGTGAAGTGTTTGATCTCTCTTTATTTGTTTTGTTGTTGATATTCACTATGTGGTACTCCCTTTTATGATCATTTCATGAGGAAATATCTTGATGACTCGCGGGCTGTGAGCTAGGGCATCATACATTGTTCATGAGCTCACTGTTTAATAATGACATTGTTTACATCTTTTCATTTGGAATGCTTGATGACCTACAAGCTTTGAGAGGTAGGGCATTGTTTTTATTACCTTCAAGGCATTGTGTGAAGTGTTTGATCTCTCTTTAATTGTTTTGTTATTGATATTCATTATGTGGTACTCCCCGTTTATGATCATTTCATGAGGAAATGTCTTGATGGCTCGCGGGCTGCAAGCTAAGGCATCATACATTGTTCATGAGCTCACTGTTTAATACTGACATTGTTCATGAGCTCACTGTTTAATATCTGACATCATGCAAACATACATTAATACACTTACTATTTTGAATTTGAGCTCGGACATCATGCAATGTTATTGTTGTCATTGCATGCTTGTTGTTGTTGTGCACCATATATTATTTTATACACTGTTTATTTCATTGAAACTGTGAGCTTGACATTTGAAATATATTTTCTGTTATTGGATCAATGCTACCATGTTGTTGAGTCTGTGTAAGACTTGCAAGGTTTTACCCCAAAATTTATCAGTAATAAAATAGGGACATCAGTAATAAAATAATACACTTACTATTTTGAATTTGAGCTCAGGCATCATGCAATGTTAGGGCCCATTTGGTGCATGGAATACATAATGCTGGATATAGTCAATTCTGGAATATGCTGCAATTCTGGAAGATACATATCTTCAAAATGATATCTGGAATATGTGTTGGAACCATTTGGTTCACCCGAAAGATGACTGACAAGATGTATTTTCCGCGTTTGGGTGCCACAATCTGGAATTGGAATATGCACTGAATAAGAATTTGTTTTATTGTTTAATTGATTTGAATATAAACAATTTGAATTTTTTCAAATGTAATTATGTTTTTTACATTTTCTAGGCATTTTTTAATATTTATTTTATTTTTCTATCAAGGATGATTTTATAATATTTTGAAATAAAATTATGTTTATAAGTTTTTTAAAATTTTAACATTTTGTATAACTTTTTGGTGATTTTTTCAAATGTAATTATGTTTTTCAAATTTTGCAGGCATTTTTGAATATTTATTTTATTTTTCTATCAAGATTAATTTTATTTAATATTTTGAAATAAAATTATGTTTATAAGTTTTTAAAAATTGTAACATTTTGTATGACTTTTTTTTTATTTTTTCAAATGTAATTATGTTTTTCACATTTTGTAGGCGTTTTTGAATATTTATTTTATTTTTCTATCAAGGTTAATTTTATAATCTTTTGAAATAAAATTATGTTTATAAAATTTTAAAAATTTTAACATTTTGTATAACTTTTTAAAAAAAATTCCTATACAAATTTATAAAATAACAAACTCCAAAATACACAAGTCATCATTATAAACAAGCCATTCATTTTATTATTTATTTTTTTCAAAATGTTGCCAACTCGGCTCAATAGGAGCACCAGTAGGAAAGAGCCAATGGAAAAAACCTTCGGTCTAGTCCCAAAACATAAGATTACAATTAAATGGATGAGGCATTCCTCATTAGCAAATATGAATTTACAACTTGAATGAGGCATTCCTCATTTACATAATGTAGATACAGTGTTATAATCTAATGAGTCTTTGACGCTCTCTCATGCCCAAACTCGTGTTTTTGTCTATGGACACTGCATACATAGAGCATACGACTACTTTGTGCTTTTGTTAGTACACCAATGAAGTACATTCAACTGCTAACTTTTGTATGAGTTTTTTTTAAAAATATTATTAATTATTATTACCTTCTATGACCTCCTTTGATTATTACCGGAATGATCCACGCTTGTCAAGATCAAAACACGACCAATTAAATGAGTTCATACATGATATATCTTTGTTAACCTCAAAATTTCTCTACAAACCTAGGTTAGAATTCTACAAAGCAATAACCAAGATAACACTAACGTTAAATCATGTGACTAATAGCAGATTGGGGCTCACCTGAGCCATAAACATGAAGAATTATTGTAAAAAAAGATGGAAACCATATATATGTGCACTTGACGCAAAGAGAAGTTACGCCATATCCATATTAAAATACTAGTTACAATATGAAAATACTAAACTAGCTAATTCTTGAGCTCATCTCTGCATATGGTCGCAACAAAGATATGTAATTACAATACAGAGAAGGTATTGTAAAAATATAATTTCCACATTTGTCCTAGTCCGACACGTTTTACACTCAAATCCTTCATCGCAGATAAGTATATATGGGCGGATAGATGTAGATGAGTTGTCATCGACCTAACTAAAGTATCTGCAAACATTATTTCCATGTGATGTCCAATCTACATTAGTTCTTATAATATAATGAATAATATTTACATTACAAACATTAAATATATACACATTAGCAACCTTTTTTCTATTTGGGCAGCACCAAAATTGTCGTCCAGGGTTGTTTTGTGTCCGTGAAGTCTTCAACACACACTGCCCACCACCACATTGACAGTTTGGCACATTGACAAGAGCCATCAAGCCTATATCAATAATGCACTGCACCATCTTTACTACATTTATTACATAAATATTATAACATATAATCATATGATTATAATAATCATACATTCACCACTATTGTGAATATACTCTCAAGATATTCATCACCGATAAGCAACCTACAACCATCAACCCAAGTCTATATCAACCAAGAAGCCTTTTGGGAGCTTCAACCATAATTATATCAGAACAATACAAATAATGCAACTTTCTACATTTACAAAGTCTATTAGACTCATACTTAAGAGTTCACGAGCCACAACAATCCCAAAATTAAACAAAATTCATTGAGAAAAACAAAAAGTGGCAAGGTTGATTCAACCATAATTAGTTGACATATTGTAGTGTTGTCGTGTTATATTTAATGTTCTCATGTTTTTTTTTATAGTGTTATGTTATCAACATTGTGTTATGATATATTTAGTGTTGTCAAAAGAAGTGGGAAACATGGATGCTGAGGTTGAAGTGATCTATCCAACTTCTTCTTGCAAGAAGGTATTCTAGACAAAGGATTACTTTCTTGATTGATTAATTGGTTTGACCCACAAATTACAGACTTGGGAGTTTGAGGGATTGTTCATTGTTTAAGGCTGGTGAGAGGGATTGTTCATTCTTAAACTAGTGAATCAGCCTTGCACTCAAAAATAGTAGAATGTTCAACCATAATTACAGACTTGGGAGTTTGAGGGATTGTTCATTGTTTAAACAAACTCAACCTCTTACCTGAAACATTAGTTTTTGTGTTGATATTATAAAAAATTCTACTGTAGATTGTAGACATGTAGCATTGGTGGATTGTTCAAGTTCCTACCACTTTTTAGTTTTTAAACATTTTGATAAGTTTTGTGTGGCCTAATTTGGATTTTTTTTGCGCATTTTCTATTGATGCTAATCATGTAATAATGGTGGTGCAAGCTTGAATTAGATCGAGAAGCCTAAGGAGACGAATGACACCAAAACCTTGTGAGGCATTGCTTGCCTTGAGGGCTTGTGTTCTCTGTATTGATAATTCCAATTTTACAGCTTGCCAATGTAGTTTTTACAAAGATTGTGAAAATATAGGGCAATTTGGTACTATTGAGAAGTAGGATGGATGATGTTTGTCTTCCCTAATTTTTGAAAACTAGACTAGTTTGACATCCTAATATTGTTAAGATCTATGAAGTCATGACTTCCAACACAAAGATTTATTTTTTCATGAAGCATGTTATGGGAGGAGGCCTTTAATAAAGTTTAGGAGTATATATTTTAATAGCATGATGCCAGAATGTATTTGAAGCAGCTCATCAATGCAATGCATTTCTGTCATAGCCGAGGGGTTTCTGTACTTGAAAAAAATGAAGATATGAATATAGATGTTCCGTCGGGATGGGCTACTCCATATAACTTGCAGAACACCAACCTACATGGCACTTGAGGTGATTGTGAAGAAGGGCTACAATGGTTAAGAATAATCTTATTAACATGTATGACAAGTGTCAAAGCATGGTGGATGCTCTTTCAAGTGTTTGACCAAATCAAAAAATGAGACGTTGTTTGATGGAATATAACCATTATTGCATATCAAAGCCATGGGTGTCCTCATGAGACAGTCACACTGTTCTACCAAATGAAACAAATGGGTTGCCAAATTGATTAGTCCACATTTTCCAACATGCTCAAAGCTTGTGTTGAAATGGGAGCTCTACAATAGGGTATAGATATCCATAGCATAAAGGATAGAGGATTTTCTCTATTGTTTAGTCTTAAACTAGTGAATCAGCCTTGCAGTCAAACATAGCAGAAATTATGTTCAACCAATTATGGTTGAACATAATTTATGCTATACATGTTTGAGTGCAAGGCTGATTCACTAGTTTAAGAATGAACAATCCCTCAAACTCCCAAGTCTGTAATTTATGGGTCAAACCAATCAATCAAGAAAGTAATCATGTGAATATCAGTAAATGGACAAATATATCAAAGGACTGTAAAACAAAATAGAAAATACAAATTCACAATAGCTAGCTCATATTACCACAGTCATTACATTTAACCCAACACATGAATAGAAAATGCAGTAAACAACACATTGGACCAGAAGAACCATAACTGTATTTTGAGACACAGGTTTACAATGCCAAGAAATTTCCCATATACTCATCAGGGACATATGACATAACTGGGAACAGATACAAGATAACAAGGGTACTACAAGATTCTAAATTTGACAGTTATGGTTATGAACATTATAGCAAACTGCACTTGAGCACCTTCTTTGCCATTACCTATGGTATAGGCTTTGTTGGACTGGCAACAACAAACAAAGGCTTCCGTGACCAATGAAAATGTGGATGTCCACACAAGATTAATGAAGAAAAACTACAATGTTGTTTCCCAGTACTGATTTGTGATATAATAACAAAGTACATAATCAGATACATTTTAAAGGAAAACCATTTGCAACCTAGGCTGAATATAATAACAGAGTACATAATGAGATACATCTATCAAGGCAAACCATTTGCAAATGTAGCATTCAAGACATATGGATATATCAGCATGACTCAAGCTCTTACATTTCTTATGGATTTCAAATTGGGGCATTACATAAAAATTCCACCCCGGTCAATGTTCCTTGTTCAACTAAGGATTTACATATTACATATAGTAAAAATCAGATGGAATCTCTAGTGCAGAGGTAAGGATTAAAATTGAGACCCACCACTTCAAAACTATGCCCTAGAATGCCTTATCATACAGTAGTAATGAACATGGAAGGAAAACGCCATCAACCATCTCTAGGATAGAGGTTGATCCTATTTTAAACATCAGTCATTATTTTAAATCTCTACTATACAATACTTAACTAAGCAGTAAACAAACATTTTCACATGGCCAAAACTCAACCTTAGAATGCTAATTAAAAACAGCAGATTAAATCCATAATTCTAATTAAATCCATCACAAGATCAGATTTTAAAAACAACATATTAAATCCATAATTCTGATTGTTTTAATATGAAACATTAGTTTTGATTTGAAACATGGATCAACTAAAGTCCTCCAAACTTCCATATAATATATCTGACTCTCTCCCCTTCAGTCATTGTCAAGAACCCTACGACTATTGCAATATCATGCAAAAAAGTATCATATGCATCAAGCATAGTACCCTCACTAAGGTTAGGGATTGTTTTAAGTGCTTTATACATATCCACTGCATCAATTTTCATTCCAGATGATATTCTATCCACTTTTAGAGGCTCTGTAAGGCTTTCTGTAATGCCTGTAGATAGATCTTTGATCACTTCACAAATTGAATCCAAGGAACCTACAATGCTTCCCTTCTTCCCCTTTGTCCTCCTTGACAATGCTGAAGGGTTGTCTTTGCCGCTTGCACTAGATTGGTTCGATGGTAGTGTATCGATACCATCACTAGCCAAATCAACAGCAGTCTCAAAAGATGCAGTATCAATACCATGATAAGTGAAATTTTCCTCATCATTGAAATCTTCCTCTGTCTCTTGAGCTGTTGCAACTCCAGTGCCCTCAGCTATATCATTCCCAACAATAAAGGATAATTCATTGTAGTATTGAAACGGTTGCCTCTTATACATTTTGGCATTTTAAAATTCCTTTCTCTACATGATGGCATAACAATTGAATTCATTAGTTGTCTTTCATTACTTAAAAAGATGTATTCAACTTAAAAGGATATTTTAAGACCATGTTACCTTCAACAACTCATCCCAAACCCTATCATCGACATCTATAGTTTGGGTACTCTCATTCCATGCTTTAAGCCACTTGTATTCCTCGAGTCTTTCATTACTATGTACCCTTGCTTCCAAGTTTTCAGCTTGTTCTTGAAGTTATCCTTTGATAGCTTCATTTTCAACTCATTATTGAACCTCCTTTCAATGGCGGTCCAAGCCTCTTTCTTGAAACCCCCTTCAGCTTTTTTTCCAAGCTGCACTTGCTCCTATAGCAAGTCAAGCAACTTGTGTTCCATTTCTTTTGTCCAGAATACCTTCTTGCAAGAAGAAGTGGGATGGATCACTTCAACCTCAACATCCATGTTCATCAATACATTCATAGACATACCTGAGGCACACGCAACATGAGTTTCCCACTTCTTTTGACAGCACTAAATATTAAATATTAAATATAACATGACAACAGTAAATATAACATGACAACAATAAATATAACACGCAACATTAAACATAACATGCCAATATTAAATATAACATGACAACAGTAAATTTATAACAACATTGAATATAACAACATTAAATATAACAATATTGAATATAACATGACAACACTAAATATGTCATAACGACTTTTAATATATAATATTAGTTCGTGAAATTTATGAAATCTAACATTAAAGTTTAAACACTGCCATAGTAGTTATTCAACCAACTAAGAGTGAGATCTATAGTCTTCCCACATCCTTCTTGCTATTTCATCTCGAAATTTCCCCCAATCATCTCTTTCACACTGGCTCAACCCATATGTCTCAAGCACTGGTACATCTATCTGATCACGACCATCTTCCTCTTCAAATTCTACCTCGGATGGAACGTCGTCCTCTATCATAATGAAGTTGTGAAGTATGCAACATGCTAAAACAATCCTTGTTTGTGTCTTGATTTGATAAGATGTCGCATGCTTCAAGATAGGAAAACACTGCTTCAAAATCCCAAATGTACGCTCTATTACATTCCTGAGCGAAGAGTGTTGATGATTAAACAACTCTTGTGGGGTGTGTATTTGGTTTGCTCTTGAAAACTCCTTTAGGTGGTAGTGTGTGCACCGATAAGGCGTGAGAAATCCTAGTACGTTTGGATATCCAACATTGACCAAGTAATATTTACCTAAACAAAACAAAATGTCATTGTTATAACATTGTCTTATTTTTCGTATGCTTTAGTAATATAATCATATTTTACAAACCTGGGGGAACTACCAATGGATCCGCTCTAGATAGAGCCGAAGCTAGAACACGGCTATCTACAACAGACCCTTCCCAACCAGCAAGGATGTATTGAAACTTATAATCAAATGAACACACTCCCATAACATTCTGCGACAAGTTGCCTTTTCTATCGCGATATTTAGCTTGCATGTTGACATCCACAGTGACCGGTATATGGGATCCATCAATTGCTCCCACACATTCTTGTAGTCAGAAAAATCATAATCTAATGAACACACGATAATAGGATTACAACTCAATCAAAAAAAATTGAATCATTGGGAGATGTACCTTGAAGTATGGATCAAAACGGTTCTTCCCACTAATTTCCCAAGGAGTGTTTGGACCAGGGGGTATAAAATAATCCAGATGGAGCGCTAAGATAGCCTTCAAGACCTTGTGGAAGTATTGGCTTACCGTCTCTCTGGAGTGCCCAAAGTTATGGGCAATCTTACGATTCCTCAGATTATGGCCAAGAGTATGGAGGAACATGACTAATTGTTCTTCTAATAGGAGGCTTTCTATATCTCTGATGCTTCCTTTTTGCCTTAAAATATTGGCTAGTTTAAAGAAGGATCGTCTACTCATGCGTATTTGGTCAAAGAAATCCATCTCATTGGAGTTGATAATACACTTATATAAAGGAATTACATCTCTTTTGCGCTTACACATATTTCGACTACCTTCTTTTATAGAAACTGCTATGGTTGCGATAAGGGTGGCAAGAACAACTAGAACAACATGCAGGAGTCTTCTCCTCCTCACAAACTGTGCTTCAAGTTCAATATCATCAATGAGATCCATCAATTACCTAAACATACCAACAAAACAATCACCAAACAACATAAGAAAACACCCAACTATAATGCATAATGCATAAAATGGAAACAGATTCTGAGGATAAGCATAATGCAGGGGTTGGAGTCACTAGTACAGCCTCATGAAATAAAAATGATCAGTGAATGGAGTTGTAGGTTGAGTATATAGCATAAGGATTTATTTAAGCAAATGAAGATGGTGTTTAAAAGAGGTCCATGCCATACAAGTTATAGTTATTAGAAATAGTAAACGGATTGTAGTTTGGTACTATATGATATGATATGATTTCCAAGATTCAGCTGCTTAGTTTTGATATGATATGATTTGATTTCTAGGATTCAATTGCTTAGTTTTGAGTCAATCTACACTGACTCGTGAAATATGGGTGAATGGAGATTGACTCAAAAGAATGGGGCTGATGCTGAAAATATCATAACTTCTACTCACTATTAAGGGGAACTACCAGTGGATCCTTTGCAAGAAGAAGGATCCTGAAAATATCATAACTTCTACTCACTATTAAGGGGAACTACTAGTTTAGGAGGTAAACAAATTAGAAAGACATAATTTTCATCAAATGAGTTATATTTCTAGATGAAATGAGAAATCTAGAGCAAATTGGACAAATTTGGTAGGTCCAAAAAAATGGACCAAATTGAATTTGAAATAAATTTGGACAAATATGGTAACTATGGCTTGCAAAAAACTGAAAATGTTTGATCTCAATGCAAAAAAAATTCAAATCTGCAAAACAGATGAAGATAGCAATATGATCTAAGTAAACACAGAACTCTGCAGCTCGTGACAGTCCAAATGAATTTGCTTTAATGGGAGAAAGAATAAGTCAATTTTTTATGTTGATCACAAACATATCATTGAGAAAAGGCTTATACATTCAATCAAGAGAAATAAGAGGTATTTTTCTCAAAGGTTTCTTTTGAACAAATATCAAGAGCCTAATGGAGATAAGTATCATAACATATATCAATCAATAGGATTTGCTTTTAGCCCCTCACAAAACCTTCTAGTCTAAAATGTCCTCTAGTGATTACAAGCAAAAGAAAGTGGGTATTGTAGGAGCAAGAGTGAGTGGGCTTCTTGCAACTAAATATTTAGTAAGTATAGGTCTGAAACCCACTGTATTTGAGGCCAAATAAGGATTAGGAGGAGTGCGGAGGCAAACATTTGCATCAACAAAGCTGCAGACTCCTCGCCCTGCCTACCAATTCACTGATTTTCCATGGCCAAGTCATGTTACTACTATTTTACCCAATCACACCCAAGTTATGGACTATTTTAACAGTTATGCAAACCATTTTGGGTTGTTGGATTACATTTAGTTCAATACCAAAGTGGTGGAGATTTGGTATTGTGGGAATGAAAGTGGTGCATCTGCTGGATTGTGGGGGAAGAATGGAGGCCCTTATGATGATGGTGAAGTTTGGGAAGTTGGTGTTCAGAAAAGCCATGAAGAATCCATCCAGGTAGTTTTATGGCTCTTTTTTTAAAACTCTTAAATCAGTATCTATTATCATTTATATTTATGAAATGGTTTGTCTTAGTCTATAAACATATTTTGATTTTGTAGACCGTTTCTTAAGAGTGTTTATTAAGAGTGCATAATCAGTGAATGGAGTTGTACATTGAGTATACAACATATGTAGACAAGAAAGGGAATATGGTATCTGTTGATTTGGTTGATGATGAAAGTAATTACCATCAAGAGAAAGTCCTCATTTGTGACAAGGACAGTCACAAATGAGGATAGTCATTGTAAAGACAACATGATAATGTATAGTCACTGTAAAGACAACATGCATGAATCCATCTGCATGTACATTCATATTATTTAATCAATATAAAACAAGGACCGTGTACACAGTTCTCCTTTTCTCGGTGCAAGCTATTTTTGGTATTAAGTTTTTAGTGCTGTGACAGTACCAGCTAAAAACTTATCCATTTTCTGCCGAAATTTTCGTTTCATTTTCATTCTCACCTAGTGTTGTTACTTGAAATAGAGAGATATCCTCATTTGTGACAACAAAGTGGATACCTTTGAGGGCAATGTTAGAATCCCTTAATTTCCCTCAAAGTTATCCTCTCTATTGTCACAAAATGACGATATCTCTCTATTTCTTGGTGCAAGCTATGTTTGGTATTAAGTTTTTAGTGTTGTGACTGTGCCAGCTAAAAACTTACAGAGATGTCCTCATTTGTGACAACAAAGAGGATACCTTTAAGGGCATTTGTTGTCACAAAATGAGAACACCTCTCTATTTATTGGTGCAAGCTATGTTTGGTATTAAGTTTTTAGTGTTGTGACAGTACCAGCTAAAAACAGAGAGATGTCCTCATTTGTGACAAGGATAGTCATTGTAAAGACAACATGCATGAATCCATCCACATGTACATTCATATTATATTATCCATATAAAACAAGGACCTTGTACACAGTTCTCTTTTTCTTGGTGCAAGCTATGTTTGGTATTAAGTTTTTAGTGTTGTGACAGTGCCAGCTAAAAACTTAGAGAGATGTCCTCATTTGTGACAACAAAGAGGATACCTTTGAGGGCATTTGTTGTCACAAATGAGGACATCTTTCTATTGCACTAAAAACTTAATACCAAACATAGCTTGCACCAAGAAATAGAGAGATGTCCTCATTTTGTGGCATCCATCCTTTGTCTATGCAATTTCACCTAGTGCTATTATTTGAAATAGAGAGATGTCCTCATTTGTGACAAGGATAGTCACTATAGAGGCATGTTATCCTAGACATAAACAATAATCAAAAATCACCTTATCAAGGGTATGTTAGGTTTTCTTTGTTAGTTAGTAAAAAGTTGGGCTAAGTTTTTAATTGAGAATAATCAACAACCTAAAGATTATTTAAGTTAACCTTATTAATGGGTTATAAAATAAAGTTATGCAGGTTAATGTTAAGTTGTTGAGAAACAACTTTATACTATATTATTAGAGAGAGTAATATAGTGAGTTTTGTTAACAAATCAAGAGGGATTTGATAGTGAAAATAGGAGGGAGATAATCAAGGTGGCTGAATAACCCACCTAGATTTAGAGTAAGAAATTAGTGAAGTTGTCATAGAAGTCATAATATTCATCCTAAATATTTGTAATATGCATTGAACAGATGAAAAATAGAAAGTAAAATATTATTTTTGCATGTAAAATTTATTGTTGGTTTTTCTCAATTTCAAACATGCATTGCAAGGATTGTGGCACTTCAAGATTCCAATGGCTAAAATTAATGTTACTAACAATCCCTGCATATGAATTTCATATTCCTGTCACAATCATGTCATATTCAAAGACAACCAATATTATGTCTTCAAACAGACTAATTAGATAACTCTAATCCAAATATATATTATGGTAGCATGACCCATTCAATGATATAAGGGGATGCAAAAATGTTTTCCTTGTGTCTTAAAAGTGATCTTATGAGCTACATAACACTATTGGGCAAGCATGGACCACATTCAGAAGATATGTCAACCTAAAGGATGTACAATGTGTGCTCGATGATTGTAAAATCAAAATCTCACCACGTCTTCTAGTGTCATGGGCCACCTTATTGTAATGGATAGATATGCATGAGCCAAAGTCAGACTTGTACACGACTCGTGTTATCATGACAGCAAACCCTTTAGACAAAGTTGACTTAATTTCTAATCAATAAAACATAGAAAAATATCGTAGCTAAAATATTATATCATCTAAGATAACACAACTACAAGGCCTCATAAACTACATTTTTTAGGTTCTCTAGTGTCATCAAATATTGCAATAATCAAACTAAAACAATTCTAGAACTGATCGTAGTTTAGATTCTTCCAACAAAGATTCTGAGTTCATCAAAGATGCAAACCCCTCATAAAACCTCATCAAAATGTTGTGTGATTTTCCTAGTTGTTTCAATGAAGAAACATATCAGAAATCTAATGAAATTTCAGAATGAATTAACATGGCCTAAGTCATGAACCATTGCTTAAAAGTCTAAGATATTTTGAATTATGCAGGGATTTTATTTTAATGTTAATTTTGCACATAATAGTACAATAAATTTTCTTAATGTGACTAGTCGTTTGAGTTAGTCGACGCTGCTAATGGAGTTGCAGACAGAGCGCTTTTAGTAGGACAAGCTGAGAATATACACCATATCAACACTATATTAGATATTTTTTGTTAGTAGAAAATTAGACGAAATTTCCAATTGAAGATGAGCTAAAATTATGGATCCTATTGACTACTAATAGACTCTTTTCATTAATTAAGTAAAAAGTTAGACCAAATTTTCAGTAGGGAAAGCCAATCATATACACCATATTGACCATTAATAAGCTCTGTTCATTAGTTCAGCAGAACGTTGGACCAAGTTTCTAATAGAGGGTAAGCTAAAGTAAACACCATATTGGCCACTCTAGCTTAGCTGAGAATAAAATTTGCATGCACTATTTCCTCTTCTACACTCAACTTGCTCAACAACTCATTCTCTCTCACAGCCCATCAAAACTATTTTAGAGATTTTTCCCATCTATAAGGCATAGCATATATTGGACTACACCGGGAAAGAGGCCACCACATATGGGTAAGAGGCCAATAAAAAAGACATGGAAATAGTAAACACCACTGACCAACTCTTCTAGAAGCTAATACAATAATCTACCCTCTAGTAAGAAGTGGGCACATGAATCTGCTCCACATTAGGAAAATCCAGACAGGTTCTCATGACAAATGGAGACCCAACTGTTAGAAGCAGTTAGAAGGACTTACGAGGACTTAGTATCCTCTTTCTTGTCCCAAATGAGGACATCTCTCTACATTTTTAGCTAGCACTGTCACAGCACTAAAAACTTAATACCAAACATAGCATTTCATTGCAGAGGTGTAACCCTTCTTACTATTTTTTATAAACCTTATCCATTGAAGCATTTCATGCAGAGGTGTAACAAAAATTTTCAAAGTATCTATTGTGACGAAGCAAGCGCAAGGACTTCAAAATGCAGAAACCAAAACGTAGAAACCCTACACATAAAGCAATCTCACGGCAAAGCAACCTCACACTATGTAACGATTTAACTAAAACCCTACATGGTAAAGAGAAAGAAATGAAGTTTCACCTCCTTGTCCAAGAGAACCAAGCGCCAAAATAAATGGCCTCTATGTTTCCTATGTGAGCTTTTTAACTCTTTGAACCCTGAAAAGTCATAAAAAAGGAAACCCACATTAGGAAAATGCAGACAGGTTGCCCACGAAAAATGGAGACCCTTAGAAGCGGTTAGAAGGACTTACCAGGAGACCTAGCTTGGTGCCGCAGAGTAGATCCAACTATAGAAGCGATTAGAAGGATTTGTTGCAGAGAACGGTGAGAACGAAGACGACAGTGAACAGTGAGAATGAAGATGACATCGAACGGTGAGAATGAAAACGATAGGGAGAACAAAAACGATAGCGAATGGTGAGAAAATGAGCAAAAATTTTGATGAAAAATGAAATCTATCGGACGCCAAATATTTTTTATTTTTGAGCAAGCGGACCCGACAGCAGATAAAATGGGCATTTGAAAAGTGGAATTAGAATGAGAATTTCTAATTCCACCTTTTCAAATGGAAGATGAAATGCCCATTTTTTGGGCAAAATTGGAATTTCAAAATTCCAATTCCTCCTTGTTAAGATGGACACAAACATGGAATAGAATAATTTGAAAATGCTATTCTGGAATTAGAGCCCATATTCCATGTACCAAATGGCCCCTTATTGTTGTCATTGCATGCTTGCTGCTGTTGTGCACCATAACATCAACAAGAATGCAATGTTATGAAATTTTGGGATTAAATTGGTGAGTTTGTATACTTTCTCCATTTTAAACTAACCTATGACTTCAAAGGAGGAATTATGAAATATAGTTGTAGGTGGTTATCTCTTCTATAATGATGGAGGAGTCAAAGGTAATGATCAATGAGGTTGTTGCTATTAGATCATACATATATTAATACACTTACTATTTTGAATTTGAGCTCGGGCATCATATATTGTTTTATACACTGTTTATTTCATTGAGACCATGAGCTTGACATTTGTAATGTATTTTCTGTTATTGGATTAATATTGCCATGTGGTTGAGGTTGTAGATGTCCTTTTACTAATCTTGTATAAACAACATATATACCATGTTGACTCACAGCCCATGAGGTGTTGCTTGATAACACATTTGACATCATACTTTTTGCCGTATTTTGGTCTTGATTTACTCACTGCATGCATATGTTTCATGAGTGCACATGTTCTGTAGCATAGTTCATTTTAGAAGTATATGGCTTGACTATGCACATGCATAATTGTAGATGAGGATCAGTAATAGGGTGTCATACATTGCTTAGATCCTTTGGATCTAACCCCATCTTTTCCTTCCTTGCAGGTTTTGGATCATATAAGAGCATACTAGATTGAACCCTGGGTCAACACTTCATTACTTCAAGCAATGTTTGGTACCTTCATTATTTATGTTCATCCACTTATGTATGTTTGCATTCATTCATATTCTTCTGAAAGTTGGCTATTAGTGACCATATAGGACCATTTTTTATGTTTTTGGGTCATTTGATGAAAATATGTAAATAGGGACATTAGTAATAAAATAGGGACATCTTAATTTTTATGAGCTCAAATTCAAAACAGTAAGTATTATTTTATTGTTAATGTCCCTATTTTGAAGTGTTTGATCATTTCTATTACCTTCAAGGCATTGTTTGAAGTGTTTGATCTCTCTTTATTTGTTTTGTTGTGCATATACCTTCTTTGATCAACTCTGATATGCACAGGTGATGAACATTCATATTTTCCTAAGCAGAACTGTGAGTTTTCCTTCCAACACATGTACTATTGTGAAAATCATCACAAGTCCATTTGTTGCAAGAAAGCTCACAGTACACATGTCTGGATGTCTGCATGTTTTTTACCTATTCATATACTAAATGATGAATGCTCAATTGTTGTAATGGCAAAGCATTAGAACCGTCCATATAGGACCATTATTTATGTTCATCCACTTATGTATGTTTGCATTCATTTATATGTTGGCAAGTTGGCTATATTGATGTATATGACTTGATATAGTGTTGTCATTATGGCAACAAATTCATATAGCAATTTAGAGTCAGCGCACTTGATGAGGAGATCAGAAATTGGTTAAGTGTTGAAGACTGGACAGTTTACAGAGTTCCTGTTGATCAGAGCATCAACGCACGTGCGTAAGGATGAATTATGGTATGCGCCCTAGAATTTAAGTTGGTTAAACTATATTCATGCTTAGTCTATGAGCGCATAATCAGAAATGCAAGGAAGAGAAAGATACAGTCAGTTGAAGTTGCACAGCCAATACGTGCTAGTGAAGAACATAGTAAGCAACCGACAGTTATCATTTTGTGTTGCGACTATATTCTAATGTTGTAAAGGCTATGCGCCCATTGTAATTAGGTTGCCGAAATGTATATATGTTTGATTGTAAACACGCTTAAGCCAATTCATTTGGAAGCGTTGTATGTAATAGGTTTAAGGGTCGACTTAGTTATTTATTTTGTATGCGCATATAAATATAAGATGCGCACATTGTAATTAGTATGGAAGTCAAGATAGAGTTGTGATAAGCAGAGAAAAAGTATGTGAAGATAGTATAAGATGTATTAGAGCTTTGCAAGAGGTCAAAGCATCAGCGCATCAAAAGAACTGATCTGACAAGCAGTGTCACAGTGACAGTTCATCCAACAGATATAGTGTGTATCTGAGATCATAAGGTTGTAGCATTCACCACTTGAGCAGTGAGCTCTTGGACAATGCGTCCTCTCCCCTAACAAAGATTATTGTAAAAGACTCCTAACAGGGTCCGACCCTTAACAAGGTCTATTGTACTTAAAGCATTATAAAGCAACTCCTAACATGGTTAAAGATCTTCTAAAAAAGATCACAAAACACTAGTGCAGAATACTAGTGGGTGTCAATTCCCACCGGGGTTTTTACCTATTTGGGTTCCCCGTAACCATATTGGTGTCATGTGTTGATTTCATGTTTATGTAAATGTTTAATTCAGTACTTAAGCATTTAAGTTCAAATTAAAGATTAAAGTAAAAAATTAAAATACAGTGAACACTGATTCACCCCCCTCCCCCTCTCAGTGTTCCCATTCCTAACAATTGGTATCATAGCTATGGTCCTCAGCAAAGAAGTTTAACCACTTGAGGAGATCATGGACAAAGCAGAAATGAAACATCTGAAAAGAAATCTTGAAGCTGCTCTTGAAGACCTGGAAAAATTAGAAAGAGAAATTGAAGAACTAAAGGAAAAGGTTAGTGATGCTCAATTAGTTATCAAAAGGCTAAGAAAGGATTTTAAAGAATGCTCTAACAGTGATCTAGGAGCAAAGGTCAAGAAGCTGAATGAAGACCTGGACAAATTAGAAAGAGAAATTGAAGAACTAAAGGAAAAGGTTAGTGATGCTCAATTAGTTATCAAAAGGCTAAGAAAGGATTTTAAAGAATGCTCTAACAGTGATCTAGGAGCAAAGGTCAAGAAGCTGAATGAAGACAATGCATCTTTGAAAGAAGTACTTGAAGAATTTGATGATAAGCTGATCAACAATCAGGAAGTCTATAATGAACAAGTCAAAGAGAACCTTCAACTCAATGAAGAACTAAGGAAAACAAACATGAAAATCTTGGAGCTAAGAAATAGCAAAGAAAGCTTGGAGTCTGAATTGAAAGAAGCAAAGAATCATATTGACAAATTACACACCAATTCTGATTTGATAGAATCTCAGTTGTATGCAAGAAGAGCCAAAGGAGACACTAGTTGTATTGGATACAATGAAGCACAGTTAGATTGACAACATGCGAGCAAGAAATGATACACAAAAAGACTCTACTAATACTGAGAAGACTGAAGATCAAACCAAAGATAATGGTGGGCCTCCTAAGAATGAGTGCAAGCAAGTCGAATGCACTTTTTTTGCATGTAACAAGCATGGACACATTGCAAGGAACTGTACAGAGGTAAGACCTTTTAATGGTTACTGTTATTCATGCAATAAATTTGGTCATAGAGCTATGAATTGCAAGACTAGTAAGGAGAACAAGATTTTGCATTATCAAAGAAAATAGAATCAAACAAATGTAAGAAGTTTTCAGAATGTTACATGTCAGATATGTAACTATAATGGTCACTCAGCGAGACAATGTAGAATGGTGACTCATATCAATGTGCCAAGGAATATAAGACCTCCAATCATTTGTCACTCTTGTAACAAGGTTGGACATATCTCAAAGTTCTGTAGATCAAGGACGCAAGGTCAGGAAAGCCCTAAAAAGGTCGAAGAACCAGTTTTGGATCCCGAAGGAGAAGTCAAGTTTGTGAAAGCCTCAAAGGATGCGAGCTTGATTTGGACAGAAGGAAAGAAGGACAAAGTTGATGAGAATGTATTGGATGCATCCGCAATGGACACACCCTCTACATCTGGATGAATGGCCCTCAAGGCCATAGGGGGAGCTAATTTAGCTCTAGACCCTTGCGTGGCTAGTATACTCACTTTCAGAGTATGCGCCTTTGAACTTAAGCTTTTGGAGTAGAAAGGAACCTTCGTGCAAGAGCGCACATACAGATTGTTAACAAAACAAAAGTTGGAAATGTTTAAATGATAGCCTGGTTTACGCGGCAAGCATTAATGGAGGAATTTTCACTTTAAGTACACAGAAAGTTGTTTGATTACTCATTGCATTCAAATTTAGAGCGATAAGAGAGCAGAAAGAGCCTTAGAAGTTATTGTGAAGACTTGCAGATTGATCTATCAGTGATTTGCAGTACACTTGATCGGTTACAGAAACCCTAGTTCACCGTGTCGATTTAGAAGTCTTCGGATTATCTTAGAGTACAGTTGGAATGCAATAAAACAAGTAAGTGATGGCCACTCCCATAGTTTTTGATGTTGCAGAAAATAAAAAAAATGTTTTTAAGAAACATCCATTTAAGTCTACCCTAGATGACTTAGAGGGAGCATTCTCTCGCACGCCTATGGGCGTTATGCATGTGGAAGACATAAGGGCTTACATTTACTGTAAGAAGGAACCAGAAGGACTGGATAGGTTAATGGCGCACATAGAAATAGTGTTAAAACCAGACAAAACCTTCCTTGATGAATATGTTAAGTGGAATGATCACGCTATAGTTGAGTATGCTACGACATATGAATTTTATGAGACTGAATGGATTAAGATATTATTGAGCAGAATTCATGATGATTTATTCTGGATAGGTGATGTGCCAGTAAGAATCACCAGTGACCTAATACATGAGGATGACATGCCTATCTAAGACAGGCATCATTCTTCCTGTGGGCAAGGATGTCAGAAAAATTGTTGAGCAAACATGTAAGTCAAGGAGTGATAGGTGCAGGATGACAATTGAGCCTATTGAGCAAGCAGACATCAAATTGATGTCTATGATACTAGGATACATGTTTCATCACACCAGTAGGGTGAATAGTGTGTCTGCGGGCACAATTCTAGCAGCCATCAGACTTGTGAAGGAAGATGGAGAGTTCAATCTCTGTGAGATCTTGCGCGCACAGTTGATTGATAACATCAAGACAATCAAGCATGACAAGACCAAGATATTCAGGTTTGGGTCTTTGATCATTTACATGTACCTTTATATAGTTGGAAGAGTATCAGATTTGTATTTGGACAAGTCTATTCCAACCATGCCACAGATATCTAACAAAGCATCCATTGAGAGTACAATAAGAGATTATGTAACATTGGAATTGAAGACCTTCAGGGCTAAGATGCAAATGAGGTACAAAATTCCAGAAAACATTGTTGAAAAGTACAAGGATACAATATGTTTTATGGTTGAAACAGATACAACATGCATGGAGGCAGTAGCCCCTAGAACAAAGTGGATTCATCCACTTGGATATGAAGTAGAGGAACAAGTTTTAGAAGCATATGCTCAAGTATTGCTCTCAGCTCCTACTGACCCTAATGAACCTAGATGGGGAACTTATGAGGAGAAGACTAGAGAAAGAGATGCCAAGCTAAACAGTGCAACAACAAAAAGAAAGGTTGCTAAAGTCACATCAAAGATCTTGAGAGTACATGGTGTGTCTCAAGCAGATCTTGACAAAGCAAAACAACAAAAGATTGCTTTGGAACTTAAGAGCGCAGATGCAGCAAAGGCAGAATCACATGATGCCAAGTTGAAGAAGGTGAAAATAGAGAAATCTGATGAACAGAAGGATATAACTAATGATACTCCTTCTGTGCCCAAGGAAACCATTGACCTTACTGCTCCTCCTGAGTATAAGGCAATGCCAAAGAGGAAGAAAGAAACCAGCACTAGTCATCCATCCTCGTGAGCAACAAGGAACATAAGGAACCCTCAAGCACCTCCCGAAGTAAGTTTCAAACCCAGTCTCAGTGTGCTAAGTGCCAGAATAATTGATCAAGTAGGGAAATTCTATGAAAAGTATAGTGAAATAGACAAATCTGATATTCATGGTATGTTGGTCAAACACATGCTAAAGTTCAAGAAGACAGTCTTGGATCTTAAGACCATGATCCCTGACAATGTATGGAATATCCTAGAATTCCAAAAGAGACAGGCTATTGAAGAAGATCTGCAGATAAGAGAAAAGATTCTTGATGATACCCTTCCTATATGTGAGCTAGAAGAGAAGAATTTGATGTTAGATCTAGTGAAGCCTCACCTCAGAACAAAGACAAGAACTCTAAATATAATGGATAAAAATTATGAGCTAGTTGCCAAAGAAACAGAGAAAGCCTTTGAGAAGGTCTTTATGAATAGGAACATGTATCCACCTACTGTGCCCACATCACATGTACCCACAATGGTTACCAAAGGGTCAGAGACCATCAAGGTACAATCTATAGGTCCTCAGGATTTAGCACCTGCAATGGAAGCACAAACAAAGGCAAATAAGTCCGCGCCCATGATAGAGTCACTCAAGGACATCACCATTATCATTGATAATGTTGAGATAGCCATGGCAGCCACTAACACGGAATTGGACAAGTTTGAGGAAGCTTTTGTGAGCACACAAGAAGCTGGAATTTTATGCAGCAACACACCTCCCATTCTTCAAGAAGAGGTATTGATTGAAAATATAACAAATGAGAAAGAAGAAGATAAGATGGAAGAAAAAGAACAAGAAAAAGAAAAATAGAAAAAGAAGAAGAAAAGATAGAAATAGAAAAAGAAAAGAATAATGAACCATCAGTTGAATTAGTCAAGGTAAAAGAAGAAGTGATGGATAGCACTCCCATCACTCCCTCTACAGCATTGTTGTCATGTTTGACACCTGACACATCCAGTTTGGACTCATGGAGAGAAGAAGACCTGATTAAGTTCAGCGTCTTAGCTATGGAGAAATCCAGAGAAAAGCAAGTGATGAGGAATCCCCTCCTGGTAGAATCAGTAAACATTTTGAACAATCTGTTGCCAAAGGATAAGAAAGTGTCAAAGATACATTTTGTTGATGATGTGAGTACAATCATCTCACATTTCAAAAGCAATTTCTCAAGCCTTGAAGAATATACATCCCTAGTTGCAGAAGAAAAGTATCTAAAGAAGAGATTGATTGAATTGGTGAACAACTTTGCACTTGACCTTAGCTCACTCAAGACTGGTCAAGCATCCCTAAAAGAATTTGCAGATCAGGGAAGAAGAATCATTGCAGAATGCATGGATCAAGATAAGCTCACCGATGCTCATTTCAAGAAAATAAAAGAGGCAAAAGCTATGATTGAGCAAGTGAAGAGTTCAGTGAAAGACACATCCATAGATGTGAACATGTGCAATAATCTCTACCAAGGACAAATAGACAAAATTAAGAAGGCAGAGAAAGAGATGACAAAGATAAGTTCTAGACAGACTCAGTTGAGAAATGCTCTTACACCCTCATTAGACATTCTCAATCAGAATATCAAGGAGATTGATGCCACCATGGTGACATATGATCAAGGTCCTACCACAGATTTGAAGAAGATGGAGAAACTTCAATATGCATTATGCAACCATCTCCAGATAGTAAATTCTTTGATCACTTTTTGGAAGAAGGAGATCCAGAACCTAAAGATAGCATATCCGGATGTTTTCCCTCAGTGAGTATATGTAGATACAGTTTTTGTAACACCTTTGTCATTAATGTCAAAAGGGGAGTTGTGTATAGAATATGGATCTTAATATGTGTATGTATAGAAGACAAGTTTTTTGTATTAAAGACAGTTAGCAACTTGGTCATATTCTTTTGTTTTCATCAATGACAAAGGGGGAGATTGTTGGCAAGTTGGCTATACTGATGTATATGACTTGATATAGTGTTGTCATTATGACAACAAATTCATATAGTAGTTTGGAGTTAGCGCACTTGATGAGGAGATCAGAAATCGGTTAAGTGTCGAAGACTGGACAGTGTACAGAGTTCCTACAGCTCAGAGCATCAGCACATGTGCATACAGATGAACTATGGTATGCGGTCTAGAAGTTAAGTTGGTTAAACCATATTCATGCTTAGTCTATGAGCGCATAATCAAATATGCAAGGAAGAGAAAGATACAATCAGTTGAAGTTGCATAGCCAGTGTGTGCCAGTGAAGAACATAGTAAGTAACCGACAGTTATCATTTTGTGTTGTGACTATATTCTAATGTTGTAAAGGCTATGCGCCCATTGTAATTAGGTTGCTGAAATGTCTATATGTTTGATTGTAAACACGCTTAAGCCAATTCATTTGGAAGCATTGTATGTAATAGGTTTAAGGGCCGACCTAGTTGTTTATTTTGTATGCGTGTATAAATATAAGATGCGCACATTGTAATTAGTATGGAAGTCAAGATAGAGTTGTGATAAGCAGAGAAAAAGTTTGCGAAGACAGTATAAAATGTATTAGAGCTTTGCAAGAGGTCAAAGCATCAATGCATCGAAGGAACTGATCTGATAAGCAGTGTCACAGTGATAGTTCATCCAATAGATATAGTGTGTATCTGAGATCAGAAGGTTGTAGCCTTCACCACTTGAGCAGTGAGCTCTTGGACAATGCGTCCTCTCCCCTAACAAGGATTATTGTAAAAGACTCCTAACAGAGTCCGACCCTTAACAAGGTTTATTGTACTTAAAGCATTGTAAAGAAACTCCTAACAGGGTTAAGGATCTTCTAACAAGGATCACAAAACACTAGTGCAAAATATTAGTGGGTGTCAATTCCCACCAAAGTTTTTACCTATTTGGATTTCTTTGTAACCATATTGGTGTCATGTGTTGATTTCATGTTTATGTGAATGTTTAATTCAGTACTTAAGCATTTAAGTTCAAATTAAAGATTAAAGTTAAAAGTTAAAATACAGTGAACACTAATTCACCCCCCCCCCCCCCCCCTCTCCCCCGCCCCCCAACCCCCTCTCAATGTTCCCATTCCTAACATTATATTTTTCTGAAAATTGGCTATTAGCGACCATAGAGGACCATTCTTGATGTTTTTGGGTCATTTGATGAAAAGATGTAAATAGGGACATCAGTAATAAAATAGGGATTGTTGTCATTGCATGCTTGATGTTGTTCTGCACCATATATTATTTTATACACTATTTATTTCATGGAGCCTGTGAGCTTGGTTTTTCTTTCAGAAATGTATGGCTTGACTATGAACATGCATAATTGTAGATGAGGATCAGTAATAGGATGTCATTCATTGCTTAGATATTTTTTATCTAACCCCCATCTCTCTTTTCTTTGCAAGTTCTAGATCACACAGGGGCACACTAGATTCATACCTAGGTCAAAAATTCATCACTTCGGGCAATGTCTAGCACCCTTATTATTTATGTTCATCCTCTTATGTATGCCTCTACTCTTGCATTTTCTGTTGAAAGTTATTTTCCTTGTATAGTATATACAAATTATTTTTCATATATATACATGTAATCTTTAGATGCAAAAATTTATTTTCCTTTACATGTATCTTTGCATGAAATGAACACAAATTAAACAAGATCCTCTAATAATGCAAACTAGGGTACTGTAGTCACTCATCTAGTAATTAGTTCCCCAAACTATTACTAAAGATTGAACATAAGTCTAAGTCCCCAAATCTATTGTTCTATGTGTATAAAATAATATATGGTGCACAATAGCAGCAAGCATGCAATGACAGCAATAACATTGCATGATGCCTGAGCTCAAATTCAAAACAGTAAGTGTATTAATGTATGATCTAATAGCAACAACCTCATTGATCATTACCTTTCACTCCTCCATCATTATAGAAGAGATAACTACTTACAACTAGGGCATCATGCATTGTTTATGAGCTCACTGTTTGAGCACCTCATGTCCCTATTTGATTGGTCGGTGCTCAAATAGTGAGCTCATAAATAATGCATGATGCCCTAGCTTGCATCCCGCAAGCCATCAAGACATTTCTTCATGAAATGATCATAAACGGGGAGTACCACATAGTGAATATCAACAACAAAACAAATAGAGATCAAACACTTCACACAATATATGTTGTTTTATAATATTTTATTAAGACTAAATATATTGTTTATGAGCTCACTGTTTGAGCACCTCATGTCCCTATTTGATTGGTCGGTGCTCAAACAGTGAGCTCATATATAATGCATGATGCCCTAGCTTGCAGCCCGCAAGCCATCAAGACATTTCCTCATGAAATGATCATAAACGGGGATTACCACAGTGAATATCAACAACAAAACAAATAAAGAGAGATCAAACACTTCACACAATATATGTTATTTTATAAGAGTTTATTAAGACTAATTATATTATTTTATGAGCTCACTGTTTGAGCACCTCATGTCCCTATTTGATTGGTCTGTGTTTTGTTTGTTATATTGATGCTATTAAATCAAATAGGGACATCAGTAATAAAATAATACACTTACTGTTTTGAATTTGAGCTCATAAAGATTAAGATATCCTATTGTTTTGAATTTCTATGTGCTTTGAGCCAATAAATTTTTTGTAATTTTGAAAAAGAAAGCGTCATTTGTATTTTTTGTGAATTTGAAGAGCTGCCGCGAAAATGACACTGCACTTTTGTGTGGCGCAAAGAGAAAATTCAAGTTTGGTGTGCGCGAAGAGGCCGACACCATGTGGCAAGAGGGCACTGGCACTTGAGGTAGGCATTCGAGCTTTGTATTCTCATTAACTCAATTTCATTTTGATGGCATTTGTTGATTTAATGACATAATATGAATGTTAATAGTGACATTGTTTACATCTTAGCATTTGGAATGCTCGATGACCAGTGAGCTTTGAGAGCTAGGGCATCGTTGCTATTACCTTCAAGGCATTGTGTGAAGTGTTTGATCTCTATTTATTTGTTTTTCTGTTGATATTCACTATGTGGTACTCCTCGTTTATGATCATTTCATGAGGAAATGTCTTGATGGCTCGCGAGCTGCAAGCTAAGACATCATACATTGTTCACGAGCTCACTGTTTAATACTGACATTGTTCATGAGCTCACTATTTAATATCTGGCATCATGCAAACATACATTAATACACTTACTGTTTTGAATTTGAGCTCGGGCATCATGCAATGTTATTGTTGTCATTGCATGCTTGTTGTTGTGCACCATATATTGTTTTATACACTGTTTATTTCATTGAGACCGTGAGCTTGGCATTTGTAATGTATTTTTTGTTATTGGATCAATGCTATCATGTTGTTGAGTCTATGTATGGCTTGACTATGCACATGCATAATTGTAGATGAGGATTAGTAATATGGTGTCAGTCATTGCCTAGATCCTGTGGATCTAACCCCATCTTTTCCTTCCTTGCAGGTTTTGGATCATATAAGAGCATACTGGATTGAACCCTGGGTCAACACTTCATTACTTCAGGCAATGTCCGGTACCTTCATTATTTATGTTCATCCACTTATGTATGTTTGCATTCATTCATATTCTTCTGAAAGTTGGCTATTAGTGACCATATAGGACCATTCTTAATGTTTTTGGGTCATTTAATGAAAAGATGTAAATAGGGACATCAGTAATAAAATAGGTCATGTAAATGGTACCAGGCCAACCCAATCAACCCAACCAAATGTGTCATGTTTATCTTCGTCAAATACACTCGTTCACCATTTTGTTCTTCTGGTGCTCCTAATGAGCATAGAGAGAGGCCAGAGAATCTTACAAGCCTAAAATGTCGGTATATCACTATATGGCTTCATAATTAATAAGCCAAAGGGGTTTTCTAATTCGAAAGACTTAGTAGCCTCCAGGGTCATTTTCTTTTATGTTGCGTTAACATGACGTTTGCTAGAAACATTATGACTGCGCATCCCTCTGCTCATCTCTTCAGTTTTTATTTTCGTAGATTTCACCATCTGACATTCCTTTTCGATAAGAGATGGCTATAAAAAAGATATTTCTATTTTTATTCTAAGAAGATCCAGAGTGATTTTGAGTCATAGAGGAAATGCCCTGATCCTTCCACAAGTGCTATTCTGATGAGTTCTGATCACTTGATGAACAGAAAATTATCTGTTGAGTTGAAAAGAAAATCAACAAAAGACGCTAAAAATGAAGTGAAAAAACCTAAGGTTTCTTCTCAACATAAGTAAAATCCTTTCCCTCAATGAAAGATTGAAGTCTTTCCAAACTTGTTTCTCCCAAATTATGGGAAACTCTAAACTTACCATTTGAATAACCACAAGTTTTTATTTGTATGCAGGTCATTCTTCTGAGAGTCGTGAACATTTCCATCCATCTCTTACCGAAAATGAACGTCAGATGGTGAAATCTATGAAAACAAAAACTGAAGAGATGAGCAGAGGGATGCACAGTCATAATTTTTCTAGCAAATGTCTTGTTAACACAACAGAAAAGAAAATGGACCTGGAGGCTGCTAAGTCTTTCAAATCAGAAAACCCCTTTGGCTTAGTAATTATGAGGCCATATAGTGTATACCGACATTTTAGGCTTGTAAGATTCCCTGGCCTCTCTCTATGCTCATTAGGAGCACCGGAGGAAAGAGCTGAGCAGATAAAACCTCTGATATTGCCCCAAAAAATAGAAGAGAAAGGTTGTCATTAAATCTTACAAACTTCTCGTTATACATATGGGGTAATTCATGAGCAATTTACAGTCCACCCAATTTACAGTGTTATATAAATTTGACATTACAATATTTTGTATCTCCATTTAGTCTAATGAACCAATTGGATCTGCCCTACCCTTGATTGTCTCAAGTATTGCCTCGTGGTCTGACTTACGAAACTTCCAAAGAGTTTTATTATGTGGTCTTCCCCCATATCTGATCAAGTGGACATTTAATGTAACGACAAGGTTTGAATAATGAAGAATCTTTATGTGTCTCCCAATCCTCAAACAACCACAACCTAGGGTTCTTCATAGCATATCATCTAAGTCATGTACCAATTACAACCAACGCTTCTATAGGGTATTCTAATTCTTCACCATCGATAACCGAGTGATCCAATTTCTTTTTTGCCTCAACACAACGACACACATAAAGAACATGCACATAAACACGACAAATGAGAAACATAAATGTAGATATCACAACAGCTGAGAAACATAAATGTAGATATCCTAAAAATTGTGACCATGATGCCTACATTTATGTTTCTCAGCTGTTTTGTCCAGGACCACTTATGACCCTTTACGACCCTTTACGATCCTTAAGAATGCATCTTAGAGGTCTTAAAATGTCGTAAAGGGTCATAAGAGGCTCCTAGGAGGGGTCAGATGAGCTTCCACCTTCACGTGTTGGCCCTGTTAAGTAGAGAATGTTAAACTATTCTCGAAACAAAGAGAAGCTCAATAATTTAAGATTTCAATCCACGTACGACAAATATATCGATGCATTTCAATGGCTACCAAATCAACAAATCTCTGCCAAGAACCCAGTCGCAAAGAAACACCACAGACCGCACCGCGAACCCACTGTGAAGAGGCATCCAATGTTTGATAAGTCGCATCAAATGACCCACTTTCTATAATCTAAGTCTCTCAACTCGGTTCACCAAGAAGAAGACTTCTCCCAAGTTATCACGGACACCATGGTGATCTACGAATCTCCAATGTGCAAGTTTTGCATGTCGCTCTCTCGACATCACATCTAACTCAATAATCCACGAGCCTCTACCAAATCTATTGCAAAGTCATCTCCGAATGATCCATAACCAAATCACGAGCAGAAATCAGATCTGCAAGAACACCCTTCTGAATCGATACCAACTCGATTGACAAATATATATATTTTTAAAAAAAAATTGATTTGTGTCGCATTCGCGACGGCCATAAAACAGCGATGGTTATCTGTCAAAACAATTCGACATCTAGCCGTCACATGTACAACATTGATGTCGGTAAAAAACTATAAACAACGGATAGCCATCATAAAATTCCGATGGGTCTCCATCGGATGTACAATATCGTTGTCGTTAAAAACTACAAACGACGTATATCCGTCGCACACGTCCGACGGATATCTGTTGCACTAACATCATCTCCGTCGGCAAACAAATTACAAATGACGGCGACCCATCGAAAGATTTTGACGGGTCGTCGTCATTTTTATTTTTTGCGACAGATAGGCGTCGCAATTGGGACGACCACAAATAGGTTCGATGCCAAGTTTGCCTTGTTGGCATCCCCTTCTTGCGACATCTATTGTTGTTGTAATTACGATACCTATTGAAACCTTCAATTTTTTTTACTGCAAAACTGCGACGTTGGGTGGTGTCGTTATATCGACGGTTAACCGTCCCAATTCAAACGACCTAACGTCGAAAAAATGTCTCAAATGTACTAGTGAATCAACCAATATCCTGGTCTTAAACATAGTAGATGTGTCTTCATCTTTTCTTTCTAGTTGTCATAGTTAACTCCATCAAACTTAGGATTTTCTTTCCTGAAATGATTCGCCATAGATCTCATTAAGTTGTTAAACTTTTCCTTCAAGGACCTGTCGCTCTGATACGAATTGTTAGAAAGTAAAGTTCACCAAGATAACTGAGGGAGGGGGGGATGGGGCGGGGGGGTGAATGAGTTATCAGATAAAAACAACTTATAATACCATTATCATATTTCAACCATGTAACCAAAATAAATAGCAACCATAGAAAAATAAACATACACAATAACACAAGATATGTTGACTAGGAAACCTCTTGATCAGAGAGTAAACCCCGATGGGGATGGTACCCACAAAAGATGTACTAATATGAAAATTCCTTGTGAGAGGATGGGTCTATGAAATACATTCAGTACATATTTGTCCCTGTTAAAATATTCTAACCCGGTTATGAGTTATGGAAGGCAAAAGGACCCACTGTCCAAACAGCTTTAAAGGCAAGATCACCGAACTCACTGTCCAACTGAACTCTGTATTATCCGAATAGAATAATACCAATAATTACTGATCTCAGCAACTCCTTTGTCTGTGCCAAAATCGCACCAACTACTTTACTAGATTTCAATACCAGATCTGCTTAATTTACATATCCTCTTACAATATCATCATATATCTCTCTCTTATATTACTTCATGCATATTACAATCAAGGAAAACAGTGCTTCCTTTATACCACACTCAAATAATTTACAATAGAGTCGGCCAACAAGGCTTAACCAAATACAAAATACAAATTATTACATGTTACAAAATATTTCATAACCACATAAAACTGTCGGCTTCCAAACTAAATAATTCTTCACACATGCGACCTTTGACTATGTTGTCTCATCCAAGTCACCTCTAAAATATCATCAACCTCTCTACAACTTCAAATGTCCAAATTCTATCTCGATTAGGAGATATAATCCAATTATCACAAGTCACTTCTCAGGAACACTGTCAAAATACAGTTTTCACTAAATTACACATAATTGTCATGAATAATTGAATTTTTGTACACGCTCTTAACCATAATCTCAAGACACAATATAGAACAAGTCCACAACTCCGCGTAGCTTGATCTGCAATTCTCCACGTGTGCTAATACAAACACTGTCTGCTTCTCTACTATTTTCCAGTAGATCAATCTGTTGACACAATGACAAACATAGTCATGAATGCAACATACAACTGCTTCAAAATTACTCTGAAGACTCCCCCATAGGACATATTCAACATTCATTCCTAACAAAGCGATCTTGTTGTTCTACAACTTAAAAAAGACATGCAAATAATTGCACAAGAATTGGCATGATAAAAGATGATGCATGCAAAAGGTTGGCTATTGAATTGTATCAACTAAAGGAACAGATGAAAGTTCTCAAAGAAAGAAATGAGACACTTAGAAGATACAATGGGAGCTCAGAAAAGCTTAATGAGCAACTAAGGGCTCAAAGAAAGCACAAGGATCCCACAAGACTTGGGTTCTCCGGTCAAAGAAGCAAGGAAACAGGTGAGTCATCTGGAGTCAAGAAAGGCAAGATGGAAAAGAAGAAATCAACGGAAGACAAAGGTAAGCAGACCTTCAAAACCTTTTGCAATCATTGTGGTAAACCGGGTCATAAAACAAATGACTGCATAAATGCACCGGTGAATTCATTTACTTGTAACAGTTACTGCAACAACTGTTACAAGTATGGCCACAGTACCTTACAGTGCAGGTCACGTTCCGCCAATGTGTCCAGTGGAAGCAGGGGAAGTTTCAAAGGTTATTGCTATGCATGTAACAAGTTTGGACACAAAACAAATGAATGCAGATCTAAAACAATGGCATTCAAATCTCCACCGAGACCGGTATTCCATAAGAGGAACACAAACCGGAGCACAACCAACTGTGCTAACTGTGGAATGTCTGACCATAGCAACTCTCGTTGTCACTCATCCATGAACAAGGAGAGAAGGGTAAATCCATGGAGAACAACTGGGATGACTTGTTACAACTGTAACAAGATTGGGTATTTGGCCAAGGAATGCAGGAACCAACCAATGAACAAAAGAAGAGGATCGACCAAACTGGTGAAGAAGACTTTGTCTTCCAACCAAAAGAGCAAGAAGGGAAAAGAGATTGAGAAATAAGTCGAGAAGATCTAGTTCAAGAAGGAATCAAAGAGCTCCGCTGAGGAGAAGACGGAAGGAAAATCATAATCTGCAAATGGTAATATCTCTTCAACAAACTAAGCCTAAGAGCTTAGAGAGAACTGGTAGTCCGCCTACTATTTGCGGCAGAACTGGCGAGCAATGATCTCACACAATCAAAAAGTGTAACCGAAAGAAAGTGACTAATCTATCATGTGAACCGGACAGGTAAGTGCTAACATTTCAACCGAAGTTTGATCAACAGGTAAATACATGAAAATCGGTTGTCGAAGAAAAGATTAGGTAAGGTAATTAATGCTATAGTCGTTAACAGTTGTTACCGTTTGACAATTACCATTAGACACTAAGTCTATTTAAGGGAAGGAAGATTACTCTTTTCACTTTACATTGCGAATTGTGATTTTTGTTTTTTTATGCTTGAATAATCTCTTCTTGCTTTGATTTACCGTGTTTACTAAGTAAATTCTATAAATCTGATCAAGAACTCTCTGTGTAAACCAGTCGTATAGGATGGCATCATCATCTTCTATCGTTAATCTAATTCAAGGGAACCAATTCAATAGACCTGTTTACAACATCATGCGAGTGTAGAAAAGAGAAAATGACATGATAGGTGTGTTATCATTGGTGCTTGATGAAATTCTGCTAACTGAAGATGTTACTGCTTTCATTCACGCTAAGCAAGAAGAATTGGGTGAAACTTACATCCAAAGCGAGTATCTCTCACTTTGCCAGGATGGAAAGCTTCAAGATAAGTATGTGAGGCTTGTAACTTCAGGATTGATCAATGGGGTCAAGTATCCAACCATGTTTCGACTGGATTGGATAAGATTGGTTCTAAGTCGAGTGCACGAACTAAGGATGTGGCTAGAGAAAGGCGCAGTCACACCGATCACTAAGGAGGATCTACAAAGGGTTACTAGTTACAACGAAAAAGGGGAAGCTCTTACCCTTAGAACTATTGTGAATCCTATAGTCGCAAGGTTAACAAAGTCGAAGGCTGACAGTCGGTTGATTACTATCAACGACATAGAGGACAAAGGCGTTCAATTTGCATTTGCGGTGATAGGGTACAAAATCTATCAGTTGAGCAACCTCAACAGTGTACCGGGCAGAGCTATACATGTCGCACATTGGATCATGCACGACAACGTATATGATATTTGTGCCATGCTAAGAGGGCAAATTTTTGAAAATTTGAAAAAGCTAGGTCTTGTGAAGAAAAAGTTTCTGAAATATGGAACTCTACTGGTATGTTTGTTCTTTTATTATCAAAATTTCTTTATGGGCGTAGGAAAAGTAACCTGGTTAGCAGATAAACTGGTTATGATTCAAATAGGAGAAATGACGAACAAACTAGGAAATTCGTTTACTAAAGTAATGACCGATTATTTTGAGGCCTTCCAGCTGAGAATGCATGCCAAGGAAAGAATTCCCTTGACTATTGTTGATTTATACAAGGATGAGGTGTGTTTTCTTGTCACCACCAATCAAGCTTATGCAAAAGCATTATAAGAGAGTGACCTAGATCTCTCTTCATACAGGTTTGTGACTTATGAAGAAATTTTGGAAAATCTGAAGAAGACTTCAGTTAAAGAACCTAAAAAGGTATATGTGAAGAGGTCTCCCACACCGAAGAAGAAGAAAACAGTAACAGAAGAACCCAAGGTTCAAAGGAAAAGAGCACAACAGGTGTCCAGTAAGCAAGGGGAAGAACAGGAAGAAACAAAGACCGAAGATACAACTATTCTTCACTGAAAGAGGAAATCTGTGAAATCGGTGAAAGAGGATGCACCAAGAGGAAGAAAACCAACTATTGAAGAATTTGTTGAAGGAATTAAGGAACAAGGTGGATTGGGGATAGTTGGAAGGAGATATGGTCTAAGCAACAAAGCGAACAAAAGAAAAATAGAAGAAGTTGTAGTTCACTGTCTCTACAAATTCAAAGACACTCCAACTGAGCTTCACACAATAATACCAGATGTTTTACTGGAGATCATAGAAGGAAGATGGAAGTCTCCAATTGACAAGGAGAAAGAGCTAAGGATAAAAGCTCTACTAGAAGTCCAAAATCATCTAACTCTGGACGAAGCAACCCAACAAGCAAACCTACACAAGCAAAGTTTCACAATGGGAAAAATGATAAGTCAGGTGCTTATTGGAGATGTGGACAACGTACATGAAGAAAGAGTTGCTACTTGGAGAAATCTTCTTCAGTGACAACATCAGCCAGAAGAGTAATGCCAAAAACCACAGAGCCACCGGTGAAAGATACAAGGAAAGGAAAGGGTATACTGGGAGCTGAGACTTCGGTCAAGGGAAAACCTGCAGAAGAACCGGTAATTGTTGACATAACTGATGATAAAGTTGATGATCTGACTCCACCAACTCTGCTTGCATCCCCAATAAAAGGTAATGCTAGAACCTTAATTGTAGACAATATAGTTGATGAAGTTATGGACTTTGGTGAAGTATCGAATGCAGCCAAATGGTTCAGTGTGTTAGCAGAAGAGGATAAGGAGAAAGTAGAAATTGCCTCGTTGGAAACTTTCTTAAATTTCAACAGAAGTCCTAGAGATTATAGGGCTAAATTTCCTTCAAAACTGAATCAAAGAATTATGGTTAAATGGAGAACCGGTCTGGTAGCCAACAATAGAATTGCAAAGGAAACATTGACACACATAAAACCAGGTCTCAGTGAAGAGACAATTAAACTTCTAATGCAGGAAGTGTCAATGAATTTGGAAACAAAGAACAAGGTTGCCAAGATAATCAATGGATATGAAAAGGATGTATATAAAGAGACACTTGAATTCTGGCAAACCTATGACTTCAATACACTGAAGACAACAGGTCCACAGGATGAACCTGAGAAAGAATTGGTACCACCGGTAAAATTCACTGCTCAAGCTCAACCTTCAACTGGTGAGCAAGAAGTTTCCACAGATCAATTCACATCCAGTGAACAAGTAAATCTGGGAGAACAAGTTCTACCAGAAGAACAAGTACTAGGAGTTATAAAAAAAGATGACTACTGAAAAAGGGATAAATGATGAAGAAATTGTTTTGGATAAGAAACATGTAGCTGAGGAGCAGCAGACAGAGCCTCCACCGGAACAAGAACTAAATCTTGAAGAGGAAGTTCCCTTGGGAGAGCAAGTACATCCTGAAGAGGAAGTTCATTCGGAAGAAGAAGCTCATCCACAAGAAGTACGTCCAGAAGAAGAGGCACATCTAGAGGAAATAGTTCAACTGGAAGGAGAAGTGCATCAACAACAAGAGGTATAACAAGATGATATATCTCAACAACAAGAAGTACCTGTCAACACTGAGCAGGAAAAGCCTGTGGAAGAACGACTGGAATAGGAGAAGAAATAGATGGAACCAGTAGATGTTCCCAGCCCAACTTCATCAAAGAGGAAACTAACTTTTGCAACTGAATCTGAAGCTAAGAAAAGCAAAGTTAGTGAAACTGTGGTTGACATAAGCAAGAATTCAACTAGACAACTCAAAGAGCTCACGAAGAGGAAAACAAGACATGGTCCTCTCTAGTGTACGAAACATTTTGTACAATTTTGTACCGAACACAGATATTGATGAGGATGAACTGGTCATAGATCAGTTGGAGTTACTAACACAAGCTATAAGAGATGTCACCGACCTAGAGACACTAGCAATTCATCATTATGAGAAGAAGCGGATTGAAATTCTTCACAAACGGGTCGAAGAATGAAAGGTCGTTGTATCTGCAAGAACCGGGGAGCTGTTGCAACTGGTACAAGAAGCAGGAAGACTAATCACAAGGACTTCAAATTTTGAAGACTTTGTTCAAGATATTACGAAGAAAACTTCCAAGACTTCAAAAGAAAGTAAGGTTCTTTCATCCAAGTTTGATGCAAAGAACTCCTCTGCAACAGAATACAGCAGAGAAATGACCAATCTAGCTCTCGTTATCAGAAAAGCTTCATAAGAGAAGACAAAGAGAATTCAAGATCTCTTTGGATTCCAATTATCTCTTGCTCAAACATTTGATCTCTTGTAGATGACTGCATCCGAGGCCAAAACCTTGATCAAGGAACCAGACTACAAAATAGTTGAAGACATGGAGACCATAATTGTCTCTCTGCAAGCAGCGAGAGAATTTGGAACATGTCACAGGCATGTGGAAGCCATTCCATGATTCAGCAAAGAAAATATACAAGGAAATTTTCAACAAGTTACCGGTATGAAAGGCCACTTTCCCCGACGAAACAACCCTTTGACCTATGGAGGCAAAAAGGGGAAGAAGATTAGATGGTGAATTGGAAAGAAGATCGGTAGAGAACAGATAAGTAGAGACGCCTACAGGGGAAGTCTACAGGACAGGTGATATGATGATATAGTAATATTAGTAGATGTTTTGCCACCAATGCCAAAGGGGAAGATTGTTGACATATTTAGATTGTCATTGGTAAAGTCAAAGGCAAACATCAATCCCACTGGAGCACTGGTAGACTAATCAAGCACTGGTAGACCAAACAAAGTGTTTCCAAACTAGTCTTATGAGACATACAAGGAAGGTATAACCAACCGGGTACAAGTTTATTACCGGTTAAGTGCATGGTAATTTGAACCAGATTATGTGGAGCGGTCTCAGTTAAAACTGGATTATACGGAGCAGTCTCAGTTAAAACAGGATTATACAGAGCATTCACAGTTGAAACTGAAGTTAGCTTTTTAACTAGAGTTAGCTTTATTTCATCTACGGGTGTTTCAAGGTAAACTCAAGATCATTTTGCAAGCCTTTTTTGCATGCATGATTTGTGGGTGAGTTTACAATTTGGCAAAACCGTGAGAAGTATTTTAATAAGATTAATCTCTTATAAATACAAGTCAGAGAATACACAAGAAGTGTTGTTGAATGTTGAGAGCGAACAGAAGAAGAGAAAGAGAATCTTCTGAGAGGTGAAAGGCAGAGAAAGGTTCCACAGCCAAGCAGAGGAAAGGGTAACATGTATGATCTAATCAAACAGAAAGTGTCATAATAGATCATTGCTTTAGATAATGAAGTATATTTAAATCCCTTAATTAATGTAATATTCCCAACCACAACTCAACTGGAAACAGGCCTCTTAGTGTTTGTCTGCAGTTTCTGATATGGACCGTATGGAGCACAGGCCGCACGCTAAACTAGAAGGCCGTATGGACGCAGGCAGGCCGTACAGAGACATGCAGGCCGTACGGAAGCAGACAGACCGTATGGAGGCAGGTAGGCCGTACGAAGGCATGCAGGTTGTACGAAAGCAGACTTATGCTAGAGCGACGAATTACTTGTTTTCACAATAGTTGGAAGAGGCCGTACAGTTGCTGGAAGAGACCGTATGGTAGCTGGGAGGGTTCGTACGGTAGCTAAGAGTGGTCGTACGGTGGATGTTGGGGACAGTACGGTAGCTGAGAGTGGTGCTGCATACGGTAGCAGGGGGGTCGTACAGTGATGAGGAGGGTCATACGGTGGTTGTGTAAGGATGGTCGTACCGAAAGGTAATGATAAGGTCGTACGAAATGGGGAAGAATGCCAAATGGATGGGTTGAAGGATGCACGTGTTTTGTGAGGTCTCTTGAATGTTTGTATGACGTCCCTTCTTCCTTATGGATGATTAAATATGATCTTCCCAGACACAGAACAACTCGCAATCCAAATATGTTTGCCAGAAGAATCTTATTGAATTTATTGATGGTGCCTCAGATTTGCCAGATCTGATATAAGCGGAACAAGCAGAGTAGGGTGAGGGTTGAATCCCACCAAAACTGCATACAAACCAAATAGGGAGGATCTTTCACCTCCGAAATGGTGGACAACAGAATCCCAACAGGAATTCGCAAATACAAATCAAATATCAAAACTCAACCTAAAAAATACATCCTACACGCCGGTCATAAATACCCCTTCAGAGAAACTCCCGAGGGTTTACAAATGAATGTCGACACGGCAACACCTACGGACAATAATAATAATAAAAATGGGCCCCCCTTTTATTAATTAAAGGTCCTTTTATAATATTATTTAAATTCTGGGACCAATAATTAATAAAAAATAATTTATTAAAAATGGGGACATTACAAATCCTCACTGCCCAAAAATTGCTTGTCCTCAAGCAATCAATCATCAATACTCCAGGATTCCAAACTAAGCACGAACACTGATAACTGTATCCACTGAAACCCTCAAGCTGCAACATGACCATGCGCTTGGAAGAAAGCGCGGAAGGTAACTCTCCATCAAGTTTTCGTTGCTCCACTCTAATATAATTGTTGTCATGCCCAGAGTCACCAGGATCCCAATGAAACCAAACATCAAACTCATCGATGCTCAAATCTCAAGCCAAGCGCGGACGCTGGTAGTAATATCCGTTGAAAACTCTGGGCTACTTTTGGACCATATGCACATAGTTGGATTTAGTTGGGACGAGTAAACCATCATCAACCTTTAACTGCGTCACTCTGATATAAATATTGCCATGCCCTTCACCAGGATCCCAACAACGCCAACCCATGAAATCTTTCACACCCTCATGTTCAACAATCTCTTCTAGTATGGGCACAGACACCAATGCTGACATCGATAACACTGTAATATTACAGAGGACCTCGTGTAAAGCATCACCTTTATCGTCGTCATCAACTTTCTCCCACTTGTGCAAATGAGATATTAGTTTTTCTTCACAATGCTTGAATACATTATTCACCAATCTACACGCTGCCATAGACGAAACACATTCTAGATTGCGAACAACCCACAACATAGATATGATAGGTTGGGATATTTCATCCATATCTTCAATGCACAAAATCATAAGGCTCTCCATAGCAATCAAAACCTTACTATCATGACATTCCTTGATTGTGACCAAGAAGTGATGAAACATATCATGGATCAAGTCTTGCAACTCCAGATCTAAGAGGAGGTTACTTACTTTGATATTTGCACAATTCTCCAATATTGTAGATCTCCTGCCAAAAGGGTTACCACTAAAGTCATCAAGACTTTGAAAACTGTCAACGATCAAATGCAATATCTCTATCATGGTGTTGTCATCATACGGTTCTCTAGGAGCCCAAATTCTCAAAATCTCACTAAGGCATGTTGTAGCTGCCAACTTCATTTCCTTGTCATGGTGTTTCAAAAGCCTAGGTTGACTTAAGGTATCCTTAATTGGAGAAAAGATCCTCTGTATAAATCTTGAAGGTAATTGGTCAACCTTACACAAACATACTTCCAACATATCTAATGGAAGATCAATACCCTCGCTGAGCTCTTTGCTAATCCTTTGTAGTGCCTTCAACCACCACTGTACATCACTACTAGGTGCCATAGTGTGATCCAAATCCCAAAATCTCTCAATCATCCCAACAGGCTGGCAAGATCACCAGCTCTGATACCACTGTAATGTCCCAACCACAACTCAATTGGAAACTAGCCTTTTAGTGTTTGTCTATAGTTTCTGATATGGACCGTACGAAGGATAGGTCGCACGCTGAACTAGAAGGCCATACGGAGGCAAGTAGGCTGTATGAAGGTAGGTAGGTTGTACGAGGACAGGCAGGTTGTACGGCGACATGTAGGCTGTACAGAACCAGACAGATCGTACAAAGACAGGCAGCCGGTACGGAGGCAAGCAAGTTGTACGGAAGCAGACTTCTGCTGGAGCGACGAACTACTTGTTTTCACAATGGCTAGAAGAGGTCGTACGGTTGCTGGAAAAGACCGTACAGTAGCTGGGAGGGTCCATACGGTAGCTGAGAGTGGTCGTGCGGTGGATGATGGGGACCATACGGTAGCTGAGAGTGGTGCTACGTGCAGTAGTAGGGGGGGTCGTACAGTGATGAGGAGGGTCGTACGGTGGTTATGTAAGGATGGCCGTATCGAGAGGTAATGATAAGGTCATACAGAATGGGGAAGAATGTTGAATGGATGGGTTGAAGGATGCACGTGTTCCATGAGGTCTCTCAGATGTTTGTATGATGTCCCTTCTTCCTTGCGGATGATTAAATATGGTCTTTGCAGACACAGAACAACTCGTAATCCAAATATGTTTGCCAGAAGAATTTTATTGAATTTATTGATGGTGCCTAGGATTTGTCAGATCCGATACAAGCAGAACAAGTAGAGTAGGGTGAGGGTTGAATCCCACCAAAACTGCATACAAACCAAATAGGGAGGATCTTTCACCTCCGAAATGGCGAACAATAGAATCCCAACATGAATTCGCAAATACAAATCAAATATCAAAACTCAACCTGAAAAATACATCCTACACGTTGGTCATAAATACCCCTTCGGAGAAACTCCTGAGAATTTACAAAAGAATGCCGACACAACACCTACGAACAATAATAATAAAAATGCCCCCCCCCCCCCTTTTATTAATTACAGGTCCTTTTATAATATTATTTAAATTTTAGGACCAATAATTTATTAAAAATAAGGACATTACAATTAGGGTGAACCCTAACAGGTTCTTTGTATAAATCCCTTTACCGGGTAACATCTTTATTGGTGTTTAAAAGTCCTCTTATCAGGCGACTCCTAACAGGGTCAAGATCCTAACAAGTCTTCTACCAAATCCCTTTACCGGGTAGCACTTTTACTAGTGCTTTGTAAGCCTTTAACAAAGCACCTTTATTACTGCAGTAGTAAAGTTGTGGGTTCTATTCCACCATGGTTTTCTCCTTCTAACCAAGGGTTTCCACGTATATATGTTTTGATTAAGTAAAATCAGGTTTTGAAAGGACCTGAAACCTTGTACACAAAAACTCAAAAGATATAGCAATATAAGGCTCAGATACAACAATGGAGACCACCAAAATAGCAGAGGGATTAACCACCAGAAAACCCCCACCATCGGACAATAGTCCGCAACAAGGGACCTTACGATTTAAATTTAGAGCCACCCTTGTAGGATCGAAGATTCATATCCAAAGGAAGAACGGAAGGCTTTGGTTTCTTTCCTTTCACAGTTGTCCAACCGTCCTCCAATTTGGCAGCATCATTCAACCAAACCCCTGAAGAAACAGAAGAATGGCCGACCAAAGAATCAGCCCCCAACAAGACATTCCCCCTAGGAGAAACCGGAAAGGGCGAACCCACAGCTGTAGCAGACTGGACAACAAGGTCAGCAGTCTAGACAACAACAGCAACCATAGCAATATCAGTCTGGATAGCAGTAGCATGCTAGACAACAGAGTCAACAGCAGACTGGACAACAGAGTCACTAGTCTGGACAGCAGCAACAGTCAAAGCGTCATCCGACCCTGCAGAAACATCCATAACATGCTGCACCAAAACATTACCCTTTGTAGCACCAACTCCCACAGAAGCAAGAACCTCCTGAGAAGAGCCCGCAACCTGCTCTCTAACCTCAGCTAAAGATTTATTCACTGTATAATGTTCAGCAGCGACACCCAACCACCAAGAAGACGGTCGTTTCGATTTCACCTTCTCAAAAGAGCATCGGGCAGCCACATGGCCAGTCAAGTGACATTTCCTGCAGTGGAAGGGAATACCCTCATAATCTAAAGTCTGTATCCAAGAGCCCCTCGGAGAGGCCAAGCAAATCTTCTCAGGAAGACCCTTAGAAACATCCATCTCAACAAGGATGCAAGCAAAAGTCGAATGTAAAATATCAGAAGTATCTGAATCCACAATCTGAAAATCCCCAAGAGCATTCCCCACAGATTCCAAGACTGGATCCAACGAGAGATGCATGGGAAGATTCGGAAGCCTAACCCAAACCGGAATCTTGTTAAAGGATTCAAAAAGCCGGTTGAAATCCTTATGCCAAGGTTTGGCCATAAGGGGAAATCGGTCATCCCAAGAGAAGCTATAATCACACAAGATAGATTTCCTATCTTCAAGATTACTAAATTTAACAATGAAAAAGCCCCTTGCAGATAGGTAAATCTAAACATTTTCGGATAATATCGGCTCCCACTGATTGGTAATCCAAGCATGAAGAGCAGACAAAGAAGGCCAAAACCCCCTAAATCGAAATATAGCAGCATTCGAAAAGAAAATCTATGCAATTTCATAAATTTTATCTACAATATCAGAATCTAACTATATCTAAATAGGCTTACTCACAGTCACAGGGGAAACCACCCGGGGCCTCAAAGTCCCTGAAGAACGAGCAGGAGCACTCCCATGGAGGCCAGCCTCAAAGGCGGCAACATCAGCATAAGAGCCAAGGGCACCAGCAAAGGAACCCCCTGCCGCAGCCCTGCCATCAATAGAGGCATCAACCCTACCACCAATGGCAAAGGCCATTTGAGAATCACGAGCACCAGTCACAGCAGAGCCAACAACAAAAACCCCAGCAGACAGAGCCTCAAACATTGCGAAATGGTCAGGGGCCTCCGCATGGGAATGGGCGGGATCATTGATCGTTTGAAATTCAGGAGAGCGGGAGCGTATATATGTTGTGTTGACCTGTGTATTTCTATTTATGTTTATGAGTGATGATTATATTATTTTAATTCTGCAAGAATAAATTTATAAGGATAAATTGGAATAGAAATTGTATTTACTAATTCCCCCCCCCCCCTCTCAGTAACCGGTTAAGATTAAGTTATTAACACTTTAGTCAGAAGCATGAGCTTCACAACCTCCTAGACTTCAAATTTTTACTTCTGGTTTTCAGAAATGACAAGATGGGACCAGATTTTAGGCTCTTAAGCAAGGTTTGCACTCCTTGAGGTATTTTCGATTTTCTTCACTTTCTAATTTTTTCATTTGATCACTGCCCTTGTGGTATGAGTTTAATCAGACTTTAGTCCCTTCATGTAGTTTGCATTCTTTCAATATCAAATTTTTTCAAGTCTCTGACCTTCCTTCACAAGTTCGTCCTTCATCCTTCCTTGATACTTCCTTGAACTTCTACTTGTTTGGATCTGATCTCCTCCTTGTCTTTCCTTTTAATGATCAGTCTTTAATGACTTTGTTCAACTTCCAAACTTGTGTCGCCTCCTTGCATTGTGTTTAAACCTTGCTGTTTGATGGCAATTTAAAGTGCTTTTGCCTTTGTTATGCATCTCCACAATGAATGTGGGATAAAAAAAATCCTATTAAAGTTTTGCCTCTTAAAGGAGAGTCAACCGGTATAAATGTTTACCCTTCACATTTTCTTTTAATCTTTCTCATGATCGTGTTGGTGGAAAATCAATCGGCTTACAGACACCTTGGATTTAGATTTTTTCCTTCATTTTTACCTTCAAATTTTCATTAACCCCTCAAATGGAAATTTAATGCCTGTAAGGACACCATTCTGATTGCATAATTAATCTTGTTTCACCATTTTTCCCAGCTGGTGGAAAATCAAAGGGTACGGGGACAATTTGGTTGCATTTAAAATTAGTTATTTCCTTTGCATTTCAATCTTGGTGGAAAATTGAGCACCATGGGGACATCCTCACATTTATCTTTGAATTCACCCACTTCCCTCACTGGTGGAAAATCGACCAGCATAGGGACAAATCAGTCCCTTTGCCTTTTCACTCTTGTGTGCACATTTAAAGGGAGTAGAAAAACAACTCCCATAGGGACAAATCCATGTTGCTTATTCACTTTCTCTCCAAGGGGAAATTCGACCCCATAGGGACAAAGTAATCCCATTGCAACTTCACTTTATTTGCTCATTTTGATCCTCAAGGGGAAACTCGACCCCTATAAGGACAAATGGAAATTCTATGTGCATAGGGACTGGAAATTCCTCATCCATAGGGACAAACTTGGTCCTTAGAGTATAAAGTGGAAACTCTAGCTCCATAAGGACAAAGTGGAGAATCGATCTTCATAAGGACAAAGTGGAGATTCCCTATCCATGGGGACTTTCCACCTCAACTCTTTCCCAAATTTTTCCAAGTGTCTAGCCAGTGGAAAAATGACCCCTATAGGGGCTTTTAGTGTTTTGTCCCTAATTCTTATATCCTAGAATGGAAAATCAACCTCCTTAGGGACCTTTCATCAAGACTTAGTGGAAAAACGATTTCCATAGGAACTTTTGGTCCAAAATTGGTGGAAATTTGATCCTTGTGGTGGCTTTACACTTTGCTTGCAAGATTTCATTGTTTTAGTCCAGATTCACAAGTGAAATAGGGCATTGATACACTATGAAGACTGACTGACTACCCAAAACATCCTCACACCTAGGAAATTTCCCCTAGGACTTGACAATTTTTTACCTTTAGCCTTGATGACTAGGAGACTTCACCATTCCTTGATATTTGAAGCTTAGAATTGACACTTTACTACCAAAACCCTAAACCTAACAAACAAAAAGAGGGGGTCCCCATTTGCGAAGGGGCGACGGTGTGAAAAGGTCGCAACAGGAGAACTTAGAGCTTTTGCATGGTGTAACACAGCTCATTTCACTTAAGCATCTTCACCTATCTTGCTGTTATAGTATAAAAGTCTTGCCTGGCTATCTTAGAGAGCTCAAACTCCTTAAAACACTGATCTGTCCTCAACTGAAATACAAGAGCTGCCTGATCTCCCTTCCGCAAATTTGAAAAAAATGATTTTGTTGAGATGCTTTAGGTTAAAATGCTGGCCTGAATCTATAAAGAACTTGAAATATCTAACATATTTGGACATCAGCAAATGTCATGGCCTAACTGCTCTACTGGCATCAATAGGTGAATTAAAATGCTTGTCTAGTTTGTGGATGAAAGAATGCACAAAGATATCTCATTTGCCAGCAGAAATTGGAAAGCTGGTCTGTCTGAAAGAATTAGTGATGAACAATTGTTGGAGTCTAATAGAACTTCCTCAAATTGGGAGCCTCATAAACTTGGAATATCTGCTTCTGAATGGCTGCAGAGAGTTGCAGAATTTGCCATGAGATATTGGTGAGCTCAAATCTTTAAGTTCTTTGGACTTGGGATATTGCAGTAGTTTGACAAATTTGCCAAGGTCAATAGGTGAGCTGAAATCTTTACTCTCTCTGGACATGCATTAATGCATAAGTATAGAAAAGCTGCCAGAAGAGCTATGTAACATTGTAGCTCTCGAGAACCTTAGACTTGAAAAATGCCGTAAACTGGTTGAGCTTCCAAATCTATCAAATTTCTTACACCTGTGAATTCTGGATATCTTCAAACGCTTTTGCATATCTAATCTTCAGGACAAATTCTCAAGACTTAAATCTTTAGTGAGCTTAGAAGCAGAGAAATGCAAAGTTCATTAAGGTGATCTCGAGATTTGCAGTCACTGGAATACCTAAATTTGAAACATAGTATATTTTATTCACTGCCATCAAGTATCAATTTTCTTGTTAGGCTGACAAAGTTGATCTTACACCACTGTCAAAATTTACTGGAGCTACCCATTCTTCCACAAGGCCTGGTTGAAATAGATGTTGGTGACTGTCCTCAGTTAAGAAAAGTAGGTGATTTGTCCCATTTGGAAAAGCTGGAGGTCCTGGTTATGTGCAACTGTGGGCAGCTGTCTGAGTAGTCAGGACTGAGTTGTTTGACATCATTAAAAGAACTGAGTTTGGCTGGGTGAAACAATCTCGAAGGCCTGGAGAAAGTTGAACAGCTGCACTCCTTGGAAAAGTTGTATCTGAATGGTTGTTCTGCCTCTAATCAATTTTTATAGCTGGATCAAGGTATGTCATTGTCTCATCTCTCTTAATTTATTTTTTTAAAACTATCAACTTTTGAACTACTATACAAATATTTCACTTCAATAAACTCCGGAATACAGGAAATTCCCACATTGCAGGAAATTAGTCTTGGTGCAAATAAAGTTCCAAAGTGCTTCAAATATAAAATGAAGTCCAAAATAGTAGGTCAAAGTGAAGAAGTAGAGCATGTTCAGATTTCCCTTCCTTCGGTTAAGCATGGAATCAGATATACAGGAATTATATTATGCCTGCATCTAAAGTTTAATAAGCGTATGTTTGACTTTTCCGACGATTATGAATCTTTTGTAATCAGCATATTAAGAGAAAATGGGGAGATTGGGGAGATTTGTCACCATATGAACATTTTTGGTAACAGGCAAAACAGTTTAGGTGATCGACTGTGTGTGTTTATATATATAGAGAGTCATCCATTTATGATAAATCTTAGGGATGGTGATAGGATACAAGTAAAGTCAACATTCTTGAGGTGGATTGCAATAAAAAATGGTGCCATGCATCTTCTATGTGAAAATGAAGTAAATGCGGATAGAAACGAGAACAGAGTTTTGGAGTCATTGTCCATGGAATTGAGTTCCCTCCTATCAACCCATGCAAACGATGATCCAAATGAAATTAATGCAGATAGAGAGGATAGCATTGATCCAGTAAAGTAAATTGGTAACAAGCATTGATATGGACGATAAGAGTTCTTCAAAAATCAGCACATGGTAAAGTTATTAACCCAACTGATGATCTCACTGCTTATCCTGGGTTTTAAATCAAAATAATCCATGGTGTGGTATGATTGAGGTGCTAACATAAATCTATGCAGGTCGAAGACAAAATCTAGAAAACTTTGTTGCATTTCCAATACTATCTCTTGCTAGCTGCCTCAGCATAGGAAAGATGAAAAAAGTCTAAGGCTGTGATACAAGATCCAGAAAACTTTGTTGCATTTCCATACTATCTCTTGCTAGCTGCCTCAGCATAGGAAAGAGGAAAAAAGTCTAAGGCTGTGATCCAAGATCCAGAAAACTTTGTTGCATTTCCAATACTATCTCTAACTAGCTGCCTTGGCATAGGAAAGAGGAAATAAGTGTAAGGCTGTAATATTTTGGCTGATACGCCGTTTTTTGTCTGATTTTTTTTTAATAAGCTGTTTCCTTGGTTGAAATACCAAGAGATATCAATTTGAAACTATTTTATTTACTTAAAAGTTATTATACTATTCAATGATGACATAATTCAAAATAACAAAACATAATAATAGATTGCATATCTGGCAGGCCATTTCTTGTATCTCCTCTGAACAATGCATTCAATACCAATCCATGCCTAAACAATTAAAGAAAACAGAAATTTCAATGCATTGGCAAACCAAATAATGGCTTATTACTCAAGAAGAAGGAAACAGACAATACCACGCTGCTACATGATACCATCACACCATTAATCGTCACAGGAGTTATAAAGCACCAATAAATCATCTATTTCATTGCCACTGTACCTTCTATTCAACCCAATAGCCATTTTGAATGGCACGGACAACTTGTCACTTTTTAAACTGTATGAATTTAGATGGGGGATGAAAAACAAGTAACAGAATACACATGCACACAGAAACTTAAATGATCCTAACAACAATCTATAAAATAATTAGATGACACCAAAGGAAAGCAAACTAAGAAAAACCATTTATATAGGGTGATGAATCTAACACTTTATAACCCTAAAGCTGAAATCTATGAAAATAAGATATAATCACTGTCGAAATATCTGAAATGCTAACAAACCCTTTTAAAGCTTCCCTTTCAACACACTTCATTTTTTTGATGCAACTAATTACAGAACTGATGGAGGGTTTACTACTGTTTATTGATGCAAATAAGGGAAGAATCCTGAAGCCCTTGGTTCAGAGAGCCTCCACAACCTGCTTATTCTCCTTGACAGACTTTGATCTCTGGTGAAAATTCGCTACCTTTTTCTTTAAAATTGGCCCCTATTCTTAATAACTCAAAACGTCTGCTTAAGAACAGAATTAAAATAATAACAATAATAATCTGTCTTTTAATGCCCGAGCAATTTGAAGCAATTTCCACCTATTTATATATTTAGATATTGAAGCTTCTGTGATTGTTGGTGTAATGTAACAGTGGCCAGCATTTTATTGTGATACATCAAATGGAGGCTGCTATCCTTCCACAGGGAAGCCTGAATCAGATTTTTCAATGCATGGTTTAAACTTTATGGCCAAATTATGAAGATTGCAGTTACCATTCTAACCATGATCCCAACAGTTCCTATTGTTTTTCACAGGTTTACATAAGGATGGTTATTTCCAACATAGATTTATTTTGTAACGTGAGGTAACATTTGAGTTTTGTGCATGCAGATTGGTGATCTGAGAAATGAGATGAGCTCAAAATGGGGATCACTGGCATATCCAAGCAACAAGGGAGAGCTGTTTTAGCAACATGAATGAGAGAAACAAGGTACAAGCACACAGACTGTATTAAGTTAACATGGTTATTTTGCACCTGCCCTATGTCTCAAAGATTGTTGATATTCTGGGTACATTGGAGCATGCAGGGATCTGTTCAAATGGTGGAAAAAACAGTGTGAGCAGCATGTAGGATGCATTGAATGTGGGTAATGCTTCTACAGCAGGGATTGAATGCTATATAGACAAATAAGGAAGTACACAGTTGTGTCAAGTATATTGTTTGTATATTCCTCAGGATCTGATTTAATGAATTACCCTGTACTGCCTGTTAAATATTGATAGCATCGATCAGATAATTGACTTGAATATAGATATATTATATATATATGTATATATTAATATATATGCAATTCATATTACATATATATTAATATATTCATATTTATGATATCTATTATTATGCTCATCATTATTATAATAAAAGGTAAATATAATATATATATATATATATATATATATATATGATATCTATTTAATATCGAACATATTATGTTCAGCATATTAAATAGATATCATACATATTATTAGTTTCGATGTTATTATCTCTGTGATATTAATATCTATGATCACATAGTGATCGATATTATAATTCCTGTTATATACATAATGATCGGTATTATAATCTAGTTACCGTATTATTGACAAGCTGTTTAATTAAACTTAGCGCATATCATGAAAGTAAATCCGTGTTACGGAAAGTCACAATCGTGGCACCGTTTGGTATTAAGGAAAGTCACGACTATGGTAGGCGTGACTTCTATCATAGGCGTGACTCTTCCTTCTCTACGCTCCTCGTATATATTGTGATCACGTTATTTTAGAAGACACCGAAGATACAGAAATCCATCAGTATAAGAAGTGTCTCATAATAAACATTCTGCAAACTGCAATAATTAGTATTCAGTATTTAGATTTATAGGAAGTTTATCACTATTTTACATGGTATCAGAGCTCTGGTTCTGAAGGATCTATAGGGGCTGATAAACTTAAGAAGATAAATCTTAATATTAAATACAATACATTCCTAAATGGCCAACATCATCAGATTCGAGGATAGGCTCGAGGGAGCAGAGAACTTTCAATCATGGAAATTTAGAATCTTGATGATATTAAAAGAAAATAAAGTTGAATCTTTCATTAAAGAAAATAAATTAAAACCAGAAGCAGAGCCTGACATATCAACTTGGAATGAAGGAAATGATAAAGCAATGAAGATCATTATTGATGGAGTCAGAGATCACATTGTTCCAATTTTAATGAAATATGAAAGAGCATATGAGATGTTCAAAGCATTAGAGAAAACTTATGAAATAAGTAATGAAAGCAAGAAATTAGCCCTAAAGAGGGAGATAAATCACATAAGTATAAACAAAGGTGAGACAATCAACTCATACTTCATCAGAGTCTCAACTCTAAGGGATAAATTATCAACAGTTGGTTATGAGATTGATGGTAAGGAATTATCATTGATTGCATTAGACAATCTGCCTAAATCTTGGGAGACATTTGTCTCCGGCATAAGTGCCAGATCTAAATTTCCAAAATTTGACTGACTAAGAACAGACTGTCTACAAGAGGAATCAAAACTAGACAAGAAAGGACTAAAGAAGAAAACCATTGATGAAGATCTCCATGTACTAAATGTGGATAATCACAAGTACAGGAAAAGACACTTCAAGAAAAAGAGATATAACAATCAAAACAATAAAAAGGATATGTCAAAGGTACAATGTTTCAAATGTGATAAATATGGACATTATGTATTTAATTGCCCATACAAAAAGCACCAGGCTTCATTCACCAAAGCAAAGAAGCAAAAGACTAAGGAAGAACCTAAAAATGAGAAATTTGTGTTCTACTCGGCACTTTCAAATCAAGTCTCAAATAAAAGCACCTGGGTTATAGATAGTGGCTCCTCAAGACATGTGACAGGATTCAGAGAACTACTAGACTCTATGGTAGAAGGATCAAATGAGGAAGTAACTATTGGAGACGATTCAGCCCATCCAGTAAAAGGTATCGGGACATGCACTATCAAACTAAAAACTAGAAATTCCATTCAACTTACTGGAGTATTATTTGTACCAGGCATCAAGAGAAATCTAGTATCTATCTCAACACTTGAAGACAATGGATATAGAGTAACCTTTATGGATAGTAAAGTAAAGGCGCAGCCAAAGAACTCTACTATCAAGAAATCCTTAACCATAGGTAGAAGGCAAGGTTGTCTATATGAATTATGTACAGATACAAACCAAGTCTTAATTAATGAAATCACTAGCACAAATAAGATATGGCATAGAAGACTAGGACACTTAAATTACAAAGCCTTATCTTCTATGGAGAAACTAGTCATTGGATTACCAAAGCTTAAACAATACCACCCTGGTGCAAGCAAAGGTTGTGCCTTAGGCAAAAACACAAAAGGGGCATTTCAAAATAGTTCTAGTAAAACAAACAATGTATTAGAGTTAATTCATTCAGACCTATGTGGATCAATGTCTGTTCCATCAATAGGTGGGTGTAAATACTATGTAATCTTTATTGATGACTTCTCCAGGAAGACCTGGATATATTTTCTTAAACATAAAGAATTTGAGGAGATTCTGAAAATGTTCAAAGACATCAAATCACTTACTGAAATTTTTTCTGGAAAGAAAATCAAGACTCTAAGGACAGATAACGGTAAAGAATATACTTCAGACATCTTTAAGGAATTTTGCAAAAATGTCAAGATTAAGAGGGAGTACATTGTTCCTTACAATCCCCAACAGAATGGGGTTGCTGAAAGGAAAAATAGAACAATTATTGAAGCTGCCAAGGCAATGATTCTTGATCAAAACCTTGACACTTCTCTTTGGGCAGAAGCATCAAATATTGCAGTATATATTCAAAACAGATGTCCTCACTCTCACATTGATAGTAAAACACCTAAAGAAGCCTTTTCAGGAACACAACCAGACATCAGTAAGTTTTGGATATTTGGTTGTCCAGTATACATACATGTACCCAAAGAAAAGAGAACAAAGTTGGAACCATCTGGAAGGAAAGGAATTTTTGTAGGATACATTGAAACCTCAAAAGCATACCGTGTATATATACCTAATCAAAATTAGATTGAACTAACCAGGGATGTAATCTTTGAGGAAGACATAGCATTCTCTAGAGCTAGAAATTCTTTAGAACCAGAAACACATGCCTATCCAGAAGAGGAATTTACATCTGAGATTCAAAGGGAGTATTCTGAGGAAGAAGAAAATGAGGAACAACTCTCAACATTAGTAAATCCTAGAAAGAGACCTCTCTGGGCCACTAAGATAATAGAAGAAGAAAAGTCTTATGGAGCTCCTTCAGGGTCATTCAAAGAAAGTAAAAGACCCGTAAGATTATCTAGTTATGTAGCCCTAATGAGTGAACTCTCAAAATCGGAACCTACAAATGTTCCAGAAGCTATTCAGCAGCTAGTATGGAAAGATGCCATGACAAAGGAATATCAGTCTATTATAAAGAATGATGTATGGGATATTGTGCCTAGACCCAAAGAGAAATCAATTGTTACTTCTAGATGGTTGTTCAAGATTAAGCATGCTGCAAATGGCAGTATAGAGAAGTATAAAGCAAAGTTTGTAGCCAGAGGTTTTTCACAAAAGGAAGGGATTGATTATGATGAAACCTTTGCTCCTGTTGCTCGATATACTTCAGTTCGAACAATTCTAGCCATTGCAGCTGCTAAAGGATGGAAAGTGCATCAGATAAGACTGCCTTCCTAAATGGAACCATTGAAGAAGTATACCTAGAGCAACCTGAAGGCTTTGAGATTTACAATTCCAAAACTCGTGTAAGCTAAAGAAAGCTTTATATGGACTTAAACAGGCTCTCAGAGCCTAGTATGAAAGAATTGATAACTATCTTATGAAGTTAGGTTTTTCAAAGAATGATGCTGACCCAAATCTCTACTTCAAATAGAGAAAAGGTGACATGTTGATATTAATCCTATATGTTGATGATCTATTGATTACAAGAGAGGATCACCTTATTCATCAATGTAAGAAGGATCTAACAAATGAATTTGATATGAAAGACTTAGGTCTATTACACTATTTTCTTGGTTTAGAAGTTTGGCAGAAATCAGATAGTATTATCCTAAATCAAGGAAAATATACTCTTGACATATTGAAGAGATTTGATATGTTGAACTGTAGACCAATGTCATCACCTATGGAAACTAACTTTCACAAGTTAAAGGAAGCAGCAACAAAATCTCCTCCAGCAGATCCTACTCTATACAAGCAGATAATAGGTTCCCTGATGTTCTTGGTAAATACCAGACCAAATATTTGCTATACAGTAAATGCATTAAGTCAATTCATGTGTGAACCTAAAGAGATTCATCTCGTTGCTGCAAAACACATTATGAGATATCTTCAAGGTACCTTGAACTATGGACTTAAATATGAAAAGATAGATTTGGATCTTCATGGATTCACTGACTCAGATTGGGCTGGAAGTGTGACCAATCGGAAAAGCACATCAGGATGTTGTTTCAGCTTAGGATCAGCTATGGTATCTTGGATTAGCAGAAAGCAATCTTTAGTGGCTCAAAGCTCCACAGAGGCTGAATACATTGCATCTTCAATGGCTACTAGAGAAGCAGTATGGCTCAGAAAACTAATTGTTGGATTATTTGGTAAACCGTTGAAACCAACCACCATCCATTGTGATAACCAGAGTTGTATCAAGCTATCAGTGAATCCCGTGTTCCATAACAGATCCAAGCATGTTGAGATTCCTTATCATTATGTCCGAGATATGGTTGAAAGGAAAGTAATATAGTTGAGATATATTAGTACAAGAGATCAAACTGCAGATATTCTTACCAAAGCACTTCCCAAGGTGAAAGTTGATCACTTCAGGAAAAGGCTTGGTATGATTGAAATGTAATTTTTGATTTATATTAATATAATAAAGATGTTTATGGGCTCATCCATCCTGTGTACATTTCTAAAAGGTGACAACTTCTTAGAAAATGAACACTTGTATTTGATATTACAAGGTAATAACCTTGTAATAGAGATTCGTTATGGTAGACATTTGATATGTCAGTGCACATACCATAATAGGGTTATATGTAAGGGAATGTAATGTTCCTTATTACTATATCTTGGTATCACGATCTGAGGTGATATAAAAATTAGGTATCACGATCTGAGGTGATTCCTCATATCATGATCTGAGGTGATATGAAAATTAGGTATCACGATCTGAGGTGATTCCTCATATCACGATCTAAGGTGATATGAAAATTAGGTATCACGATCTGAGGTGATTTTCCATATTACAATCTAAGGTAACATGTAAAATCTTGTATTACAAGTTAAAGTGGCATATGTCAAAATTATCTTCCCTAGCTAAGAGGGAGTGTTAAATATTGATAGCATCGATCAAATAATTAACTTGAATATAGATATATTATATATATAAGTATATATTAATATATAAGCAATTCATATTACATATATATTAATATATTCATATTTATGATATCTATTATCATGCTCATCATTATTATAATAAAAGGTAAATATAATACATATTTATGATATCTATTTAATATCCAACATATTATTTTCAGCATATTAAATAGATATCATACATATTATTAGTTTCGATGTTATTATCTCTGCGATATTAATATCTACGATCACATAGTGATCGATATTATAATTCTTGTTTATACATAATGATCGGTATTATAATCTAGTTACCGTATTATTGACGGGCTGTTTAATTAAACTTAGCGCATATCATGAAAGTAAATCCGTGTTACGGAAAGTCACGATCGTGGCACCGTTTGGTATTAAGGAAAGTCACGACTATGGTAGGCGTGACTCCTTGAGGAGTCACGTCTATCATAGGCATGACTCTCCCTTCTCTACGCTCCTCATATATATTGTGATCACGTTATTTTAGAAGACACCGAAGATACAGAAATCCATCAGTATAAGAAGTGTCTCATAATAAACATTCTGCAAACTGCAATAATTAGTATTCAGTATTTAGATTTATAGGAAGTTTATCACTATTTTACACTGCCTAAACACAATACAAGTCTTCTTCACAGGCTTACATCAAGTTCCGTTAGTTCCCAACATATATTTATTTTGCAGCCTAAGATAATAATTAGGATTTATGCATGTAGGTAAGTGATCTAAGAATTAAGATGAGCTTGAAATGGGAATCACTGGCATGTCCCAGCAGCAATGAGATCAGTTTTGGCACGATGAATGAGAGAAACATGGCACCTGCTCAACAACATGACTATTTTTGCAGCTGCCCTGTGTCTCAAAGATATTGCTGATATTTGAGGCTCATTGGAGAACATAGGGATCCATCCAAATGAGGGTATTAGAGCATGAGCAGCATACAGGATGTATTGAAAGTGAGTACTGCTTATACAGTAGAGATTGAACGCAATACAGACGAATTGGGTAATGCACAGCTGTATCAATTATATATTTAATATTTATGTGTGGGTTCCTCTGAATCTAATTTAATTATTTAATGAATTGGGCTATATGAAGGCCACAAATAACCCTTAAACTGTGATTCCAACAGTCCCTTAAGTCCTTCACTGTAATGTACCTCCCTAATTAATGAGACTAGCAATATAATTTTTAAATAAAATCTAAACTTATGACACAACCTAAATTCAAAGTGCCCTTTCCTTTTGAAGTGCCCTTTTTTAATAAAGGGATGGATAAATTTGTTATGAATTTTAATTAAATGCTAAAGATATCCTCTTATTAGCATTTAATTAAATTTAGATATTTCACTTGCACTTGTATAATTAAAAATTGTTTCAGCTTCTGGAGAATTTAAACTCTTCAGAGGAACATTATCTTCAGAGTTGAAATATACTCTCAAGATAATTTTATAAATTAGTCAGTTGTTTGGAGATTTGCAAAATTAAAGGCAATACTACAATTTGGCTATGTATATCTCCGAATCAAATTATTGAATCTTTCAGTGAGAATTGGGAGAGGGGTATTGCCGTGGAAGTTTAACGTTTATTAATTCTTGAGTTTAAAGATTTCTTTTAATACTGCCGTGTCAGCTTGAAATTCAGAGGTACTGGGTTGATATGATTCCATACACATTGAGTGCTGGCATGTAACTGATGAAGAAAACACGGCACAAGGGAAGACGGTTCTCACTGTGAATATTTGGGTGACAGTGGATAGTTCGGGTACACACAATGAAAGTTTGAATTGAAAGTTGTGAACTTTAGCATGTGTGAACTGGGTGTGGTGGTTCATTTTAATCTGGTCTCATATATCAAAACTATCAAAGGAAATGATCAAATGGTTGACTATGACAGATCTTCCAAAAATGCCATTCTGAAAGTGACGTGAAGCCTTGAGGATGTTCGAACAGTTCCAGGACAGCTGGTTGAAGAACAGGTCCAGGGCAGCTGGTTGCTTACAAGGACTGCTGTGTGTTTGGAGACTGGGTGATTGCTTGCAATTTCTCATGATGGGGAAGTGGTCTAAATGAATATCGGGTTCTTCATTACATGAGAATCATTGACCGAGGTTGTGCTATTTCCTGGGGTACGCGAACTGGAGCCACAAGCTATTCTTACTACCGGTGAAGGGACTTGAAGCTAACAGTCAGTTAAAACAAGGTAGGTTGCTGAGGAATATTGGTACAGTATCAAGTGATATTCCACTCATTTTGATACATTGATTGCTGGGTTCTTTCAGTGCGTTGGTCCTCAGGAAGTCGACACTCTTTGGCTTCTAGCTGTGTAAGAACTTGGTATTCAAGATTTAAGGAAATTTCCTTTGTGGTTGATTAATACAAGCACATACTGGTCGACTGATTTCATTGTGGTTGTTAAGTTTCTGGAATGCTGAAGAAAATTTCTCAGGTCAGAAGTTTAAACAATAATTCTCTGTTAATGTTGTAACAGTAGTTGAAAATTAAGATCAATCCATGTTGCTTCTGTTTATTATTCTGCATATGATTATGAGTTTCATTTCAAAGATCAAGTGATATAAACCATCCAAAACAAGGCTACCTTTGCAAATATTCAGAAAACTATAAAGTCTTATGTCTGAAATTCCAATTAGAAAAAATGGGAAGGGAAAAAGCAGGTGTCAGATTTAGGGTGCTACCTTACCTACCATGTTTGTTACATGGCTTAGGAATTACTTTAGTGATTTTGGTCATTATTGTTATGATTAGAATTGTTCTTGTCTAATATTGTTTGAGGTCTTACCTATTTTCTTGGTTGAGTCAGACTCTCTCCTGTGATTTATTTTTTGGGGTAAATCTATGTGAGGTTATGACTTAGCATGGTGCAAGCTTGGACTCTATTCAAAAGAGTTAAGAATGGATGGCAAATGTGCTGCATAATTGTTATGCCGCAATTGTGCCGCCTGCCCCTTGGAGCTGTTGGTGGTTCCAACAGATAAACACTTTCCAACAAGAAAAAAGCAATGAAAACACTTGCAAAAATTGGCAGTCCCAACAGCAGCTACGGTCGACCTTATTGCAGTGAGGGGACTTAGTTTAGATGTAAAATATATCTTTTATGCTAATTATTTTTACTGATTAATATGGAGAGCACGCATCTACTTCAATTCAGAAAATTCATTTTCTTCAATAAATGATATTTATTTAAGATTCTCCATTTCTGAGATAACTATATGAACTTGATCATCTCGGTAAGCTAGACATTTGATTTGATACAATGAATAAATAGGATAGTTTTACTAATCCTTGCCATAGCCAGGGATATACTTGGATTCATCTTTTGCATTAATCTGTTTGGAAGTTTGTAAATGAGAAAATTAATCCAGTTTTTTAAAGTTTATATTTTATTTTTTTTCAAATATAATTGATTTGTAGCATTCTAATTGATAAGTTTTGATTTTTGAACTAAAAAAAAATCTACAGTCAATTAAATGTCATCTAGCACAAAATTGAACTGTTTTCTAAATTTATATGTACACTGTTATACATATTACATACAATTTGCCTAGAAGCCAACGCATCAAATCATTAATATTGTTAAAGTTTTCCGTCATATTGTATATAACACTGATAGACCTGCATAGTAGCATACAGAATGTGGAGACATGCAGGACACTCAAATAGCAAGTAGAGGGCTGAAATTGGCAGTCCTGCCCCATCCAGGAAAACAGAAAGCAGAAGCAATCACATCCTGTATTCAACAACAATCTCAACTATTCAATCACATCCTATATTGTAGTGGAGAGAGAAGAATGGATGGTGCTGCAATTACATCATGTATTCAACAACAATCTCCACTCCAAGACCATAGTCAACGAGAAGTGTTCATTTGAACTGAACCGAACACTGCCATTAAATCTCATGGCATGGGATGCCTGCCGCCCGTCTACTGCTCTGGAACTTCAGTCGACAATCATTAGGCTCTCTGCAGATGCATTGCTCACATGGAATCAGACAGGCTGCTTCCCAAAGTCAAGGTATGTACAACACCTTTTTTTTCTTTTCAGATATGTACTTAATTCGAGAAGGAAAATTGAACAACGCTTAAGCTTTAAATAGGTCTGTGAAATTAGGTCAATGCCCTGCTCCTTTTCATTAGAGTTCTTTCAGGTGCAATATGATCTGTGTTTGCCTTATGAGTTTTCCTCTAATGATATTGGTAGGTGGTTGCACCGACACAATCCAAGTTCAAATTCCTTCCACTGCAATAAACTTTATGAAGAGAGATCCAACAATGCAGATCACAGTCGAATAATTAATCGTTTTGGTGAAGTTTGTATTTGTTCTGTTTATGTTAGTGTCTGCTTTGCAGTTGTGAAGTAATACTGTGTATCCTGAATGTTGTATCCATAGACCACAGTTAATGGGGTAATCCTTTGTCATCTCTGTATTATTATAGTTTAACAGTACTAAGCATATTTTTATTTTTGCCAGTAAAAGAATATTGAAGAGCATGGAATGGTCTCAAGGAAGGATACTTTAACTATTGAATCTTGTATCGGTCATTCTACACATTTTGTTTTTGAGCTGGTAAGATTAATGGCTCAAAGTCAAACACTATGCAAGCTTATCAGGAGACCTATTTAAAAATTGGTCTAGAGAAATTATTGAGCAAAGGATAAGCATTGGTTTCTGGAGCACAGGTAATTCCATTTATGTAGGGATACCTTTGGAGTTTGAACAATGGTTACAATGGTGGCCCTAAGCTGGCCTCAAGTTAACCTCACAACATGCAGAAATGAGTTCATTTTAATCGATTTATGAATAGACAAATAACTTTGTGGAATACTAATCAAAAGGATAAAGTTCCATTAAAAAATAAACTCAATACAAAGGACGCACAAACAGTACCTGTGTGGAGTGAGGTGATTTTGATTTTAGAAAAGATCTGATGCCCATCCCTTACCTGCAGAGACACGGCCCCTCCTGTATGTGCGTATGCATGTATGCATATATGTATGTATATGAACAGCATTAAGAAAAGACGTTGAAGCCATTGGAGGGCTGCATTGTGTTGCGAATGGCTTACCCACTGGATGACCAGAAGATGGTTCTTGCAACATGTGCACTTCTAATATGCATGATTTGGGACATTGCATTGAGCATACTAAAACGATTACACAAAAGTTCTTTTGCGAATCCCAAGCAATCTTCATTTTAAATGCCATTACAATTTTAATTCTCGGAAATGTAGATATTGAGAAAAGAAATGTACATAAGCATAACTATAGATTTCGAATAGAAAATCTCCCAAACCCTTAGATCCAGTTAACATGAAGTTGAGAGATGCAAGTACAACCAACCAAAATGAAGACAATGTCCAAGAACTCCAAGAACATTTTCTAGGCCAGCTCCTACAACCACCATCACATACATATATATGAGGGTGACCATGATAGCGTGATGTATGTAACACTAGGACGATAGGAAAAAAGCAAACACAAGCACATAAAAAATCAATCAAAAATATGTAGTAAACATCAGTTAGTATCTAGCAACCTGTTGAAGCCAAGGGTCTAGGAGATGATGAGCAGGAGGGGAGGGACAAATGGAGGGGCGATAATGGAGTTCCAAACAAGGACTAAATCATAGTCTAAGGATTTGAAGGGATGCACTGTGATGATGGATGAAAGTGAAAATGCCATGACCTAGTGGGTATATAGACAGTATACATGTTCAAGGAAACATTGGTAAGAAGATGCTTTCATAATCAAGGAAAGGACAATGCATGTATAAATGAGGATAAAAAATAAAATAAAAGGGATGGATTGAGGTGAATGAATGGATGGGGATATGTGGGTAGGGATCAAAGAGATGGAGTGGTGGTAAGTGAGCAATCTAATGAAGAAGGATCGGATGAGTTGGCGATACATGTAGTGGGGATGATGGAGAGGGATGAGATGAATGATAAAAGGACAAGAATAATATGTATAGGGAGCTTGAGTGAAGGATCTAAGGTAAAGGGGATTAAGTGATGTGTGGATTGTGAAGGAGAGATGGATGAAAGAGTAATGAATGAGATGATGCAAAGTGGTGCATTCTCGTATATTAGAGTGGTTTTAAATTATATATAATGTGGATTTGTCAATTTTTCATCATGGAACTTTTCTAACAAGAAGTGAATTTATTTCTCCTTACTATTGTTTTGTTTAGACTCTAGTGCTTCATACTATTGAAAGCAATCCTGTGCGGGTTTGTGTAATTTTACTACCTTCCCTTTCCATTTGGGAGTTATTACCATTCTGCAATGCATAAATTCATTTAGCTACGTGAAAAGACAAACTTACAAACAAGGCGGCTATGTTACTCCATCTCCCTTCGGTGCCGGCCATGGCTATCCCGGGCAGAATTCATCCCACGAAAACACACATTGTGAGTCTCGCAGCATCCATTCTAAGTTGGCTATTAACCAACGCTTCCCAGTAGTTTTCATGGGGCGGGATAACAACATCTTTTTTCTTAAAATCAACATTTCCAAAAATTAGAATTGTGAATTGTTAGGGCATTTAAAATGAAAAGATTGCTTTGGATTTAAAAGGAACTTTTGTGTAATCCTTCCTAATGTATGTTCAATAATCCAAATCATGCACATTAGAAGCGTCATATTGCAAGATCCATCATACAGTCTGTCAAATTAAGAAATAAAGAAACCTGTACAAATATTAGTCTGAGAAAACTGAGATAATCAACTCCAAATGGCCCTGTGCAAAATTATTTTGCAAATCAAGCAGTAGGTTAAATCTGAAAGTCTGAAAGTTATCTGTAGTAGGATCGATATTACCTTGAGTTGAAGAGGTTCAGTTCTTCCCCATTGCTGGTTCCCTCAGCAAAGGAAAGTCATAGGTGAGAAAGAGAGAAGTGGAGAATAAAGAGTGCTTTTCTGAACATCTTAAAAAAGAAACAGCGTTGTAAAGGCGACGTATCCAGTAAGTCAACGAAATACTTATTTTCTTTAAAGAGCATAGGTATTGAAACTTAACGAGATTCGCTTATTATCTTTTTATTATATAAATAAAATAATTGAACTAGCATATTAGTTAACGAAATACTTATTTTCTTTAAAGAGCATAGGTATTGAAACTTTACGAGATTCGCTTATTATCTTTTTATTATATAAATAAAATAATTGAACTAGCATATTTATATTTTATCAAATATAATCTTGAAAAATAAAATGTAGAGTTATAAAAGTAAAGGAAAATGAATTCAAATATCATGCATATTTAAGTTAAGTTAATGAGTCTTCTTAATGTAGTTTTAGTTAGCTATTGAAAATTTCATAAACAAGAGCTGTGTACAACAGAAGTCCCTGTCTAATATTAGGATATAAGGCAAGAGGTTAAACATAAATGATATGATGTTTTAACTACATAGTTTTGCCAATCTTTATTGATCTATGTTTCATAAGTAGTAGTTCATAATAACTATTTTTCACTAGTACGAGTAGTAGTATGTTTATAGGGGTGAACACTTGAAACTTGCTAAGACGGCACCCATTTTAGTATTTCTCCAACTCTACCACACTTAAGTATGGAGTTTGGTGCCAAATAAGGCCCACCTAATTGGCTATCCCATTTACAAAACCTTCAAAGTGTGTCATTCCATTGAAGAAAGTATTATAATTTGTAAGACCTTTAACGATTATTGTTCATTAATGTTGATAATTTGTTATAAAACTTAGTAGCTCATTTATATGTTAAGGTGGTATTTTTTGTAGTATATGGAATTTTGTAACATATTGCTAGAATTTAACTAGACATAGTGTTGAGTCAAGTTTTTATTGATCCATTGTTTCATTAGTACTTGCTCAAAAGAGTCCACCTCTATTAAAAAAATTTTATAGTTTGTATTTGTATGGTTTTCATTTTAATTACTCTAAATATAACATGGAATTAGATCTTCTCCTATATCAATGCTTTGCGCTATACTAGAAGAGCATTCTACCAATTTCCCAAAAGTAAAGCCAAATGCTGCCCATGGAAATATAAGGCACCAATAGGCAGCAAGAGCAATAGAACGACGAACCAAGCCATTCTGAATCCTATGTGCGTCAAAATTTTCTTCATCCAGCAAGATATTATTGAATGTTTGATCAGGTTCAAAAACAATTGCATCAAAACCTCCCAATGGAAGCCCCTTCTTTGATTTGGCCAGGATGCTTTCAATTAGAATACACACATATGCCAAATGCAACCTCAGCGAATTTCTTGCTCCATCCAAAAGTGTGTCCTGTGAGCAGCAATCTGACACTTTATGGCAAGAGTGAGCAATCTTTTCAGACTTTAAAGCCATATAATTCACATTCAATTGTGTATGTTACAAGCGAAAGAAATCTACCCCATTAACTGGAAAGAGATTTTGCTTAGAATCTATCTCTGTTTGTTCCAAACCACAAATATTCTTTACTATAATACCTGAAGGGCCATTTTGCACAGAAATCATACCGTTGGAGGAGTTACAAGTTGCATCCTTTATCTCTAAAGTCAGTCAATATATTCATACATCTTGAAGTCAAAACATCAGGCTCCTGATGTACTCTTTCCAAAAGCTTTTTATCCTTCATCTGCTTTTGAATCCTTTTCCGCCAATCATCAACTACTCTAGTTATTCTCTTTCTGATCTCACTAGAAATGTTAGCAAGAGTTTTTTATTAACCGCAATAGCAGCTACCTCAAGCAATTCCTGAAAAAGCCATTGGCAAGGAAATGAATCAAAAGACTTTGGTGCAATATTGCCTCAACCAAAGCACACATGTATAAAGTTATGAACATCCAAATCATTATGTATTATAAGAGACCATTTTTTTAATACAAAAAAAACTTTCTTTATTCTTGTACTAAGTAGGCTTCAAGAAAGCAGAGGGAAAAAAAGAATGAAATAAATAATAAAAACAGGATTAAAACCTACCACCAACAACACTCAAAACATACGGAGATTCATCAGGCACAGCTAAAGCAGATAAAGCTTCCACTATTCTATCAGCAGAGTATCATTTTGCATAGTCAGTTGCTGTGGGTAAAACCTCTTGAATAACAGTGCTGACTATCTGTGAAAAAAAAGTAGTGAGTTCAGATCAAGTAACAAAATAATATTAATCAATCAATGCAAAAAAGCATTCAGTCCTTTCCAGGGGATTTGACCAAAGTCTTACATGTTATGTAGCTTCCTCAAAATTGCTTGCATTGATCATATTTTCAAACTCTTCAATACTCTGTAGTTCCGAGACATTTGGGAACCTATCCATTATGGCAACTTGCAATTTATTCATCATATCTTCTAGAATTTGTGGTACACACTTAAGGGAAGCTGCATGTGCAGCATTAACTGTGTTTGTATCCACTATAAAATCTACTAGCCTCTGCAGATTAGGTCTTTGTTCAAGAAATACATGCTGCAGCAAATAGTTGGAAGTTCTAGAGTTTAGTTTGATCATGAAGTCTACATTCTATCATGAACATAGACGAGTTCAAGATTGTAGCTCAAACATGAACTCTGATGACATGAACATAGAGCTTATAAAACAATGACTACTGAACTTCAGAAACGCAAATGGATTGTGGAATACAAACCTAGAGTTTAAGTTTAAGCTGATCCTTATCATTATCCATTACATTTTTCACAATGATAGATTCCCCAAGCATGTTGTTATATGCATGAGACTGGCTCTGCCTTGAATTTTGGATTGGTGTGATTTTACGAATGTAACTATTACGATGTGTCTGAGCACATGCTTGTGGCATTTTCTGTCCCTTGGCTACTACAAGAACATATTTCATAGCCTAACAAGCACAAACCCTTTTCAACAGATGTATATATTTAAAATTAAAATCATTGAAGTATTCTAAAAATCATCCCTTAATACTGTTGTTGGTCAAAATTTGTCATGGGTCTAGGGGAATTTCTCACCATCAGAAGTGGGCAGCATCAATGCTGAATGTAACTGGTATCAATTATACCAAGCATTCTGTCAATGCTGCCAAAAATTACACTTTTATGTTGATCTTCACCTTCGATGCTTATTCTATTGTCCTTATTCAATCTTTTTTTATCTCTCTCATTTGTTAGAATTATAGCTTTGTTCGGAGAATTGCAATGAATATTTAGCATACTCATATCTTCAAAGAAGCTATCCAATGCCACAAGGATGAAAACACTACTCACCTGGAAAACCAAAGCGCATAATACAACATTAAACTGTCCCATATTTGTAATGACACTTACTTGGAGCTTTAACAAAATAAGAAATCATTAGAATCAAGCCATTGAAATAAGCAAGAATGTTACCCCAAAATCACTATTGGATGGGTCAAGCATTGGTAAAGATTACAGAGCCTTCAATGAACAGAATACTTTTCCAAAGTAAGGCTGTGTTATCTGACTTGGGACAACCTGCCATATAAAATTTAAAAAATTGTCAGCAATGAAATTCTACAAACTCAATTGCTATTGAAAAAATTCATCGAAAAAATAATTCTATGTTCCTTACCTTCAATATGCCTAGAAAATCAAGGATCCAGGGTAATACTAACAATAGAGATTCATGGGATCTAGCATTATCTAGCTCTTCCAATAAATCAATGGGAGGATGGCATTGAGGTATATCTGATTTTGAATAAGAAAGCTCACATCCTATCTCTGGAGGAATGGGTGGCAATGTTCCTGCTTTTAGATAAAAGAAAATGAATCTGAATATAGCAATTATTCAATGGTTTAGGAAATAGAACTGCAAGGCTTTTAGTTATAAATAGACGGAGTTATGATAATGTTTCATCAAATTTGCAGCAAGAAACTGCAAATGCCTACCCCATCAAGCAGCCTAATGATTTTAGGGAAAGAACTCTTTGTGTGAAACTTGCTCCAATATCTGCTACATCCCGAGAGTAAAGTGGAAGCCTATATTTCAATTGGTAGTGAGTCTTATTGCAATAGAATCTAGGTAATTGATAGACTCGACCTTATTTCTGCAATCTGAAGACTAAAACCACCAAAAATGTAAGCGAGGTAGATGATAAAAATTACTTCATTAATTTATGCATTTTTTATCTGATGCTGCACAATAACTGGTTATTTAGTCGATGACTGTCGGCTGCTTCAAGAAACAAGATGTATGTCCTTGTTGACTGAGGAAATGCTTTTGAGAATTCAGACAAACAAGCCTTACAATTAACATCCTCCCAATTTTGGATGGTTGACTATGGTAAAGGGACCTTGGAAGACTGGGAAAGCTTAGCTTTGTTCCAAGTATTACCAGTTAAAAGAACTTGATATTTATCAGAAGCATCCGGCCCTTGAGGTCCTCTTTGAGGCAAAAATATGAGAGACTGGTTACTAGATTCAAATGTTAAACGATCATGCAGCCTGTGCAACTTTGCAGCATTATGTCAAGCTAAACCTGTAACTTCTGGGTCTATTTCACCATATGAAGATGCCTATGAGACAAATTTCATCTGATCAGAAAACTGAGAAGTAATAGAAAAGCTAAATTCAAAAATCCTTCTTGCATCATATTTGAACTTGAAAAAAGGAACACAATTTCAAAGGACAAAGATTTTCTTCATACTGATTACCTGCAAATACTGCTCAATGAAGAGTTATGCAATACTCAAACCAAAAATAGAAGTTAGATCTTGCTATAAAATGTGTGAATCACCATTGAAGGACTGAAATATTAAAAGCCTTCTTACTGCACTCTATTAAATTACCAGAAAACCAGGGATAGTTCTCAACCATCAATATTTTTGACAAACTTTGCACACTTTCATGTAGCTTTATGTAGGCATCATTGTCCTTGCCAAATGTGGCAAATCCAAAGGCACTTTGTGACGAGGCAGCCTCCCATATTATTTCAAAAAAATGTTCCCTACACTGTTCACGGTTGTTGTATATTCGTTGAAATGTCTGCCCAAATATACAACTTGAGATTTGTCAAGCAATATGTGCAAAAAAATAGAATATACTGTAGCTTGCAAACATCAAATAATTGCTTACAATAGTCTGGAAGTTATTACGAGAATCTCTAGCAGCTTGAAATGGTGAGGATGTAGGCATGGCCATACGCAGATGCTTCGTGGTTTTTTCTCTCTCAATTTGTTGGCAATGATCAAGGTTAGGCAGAATATCATAGTAAATGCATTACAACTATGGCTATTGCCAAGATCAGGTTGTTTTTGCAGAACAAAGTGTAACCCTGGGAAAGTTTTTTGACAAAATCCTGTAATGGAAGGTGTTTATAATTTGTTTCCAAAATTCAATTAGTTGGACGGATGTGGGTCACACAGAACCAACAAATTGGACACTTTCGTTGAGTGTTCACTTTAGCGATGACGTCCAACTTTATTTTTGGACCCTTGTAAAAGCGTAAAGCAACTGCTTTTATTAGTTAAATGCCACACTAGTGAAGACCAATATTTTATCAGAAGACATGTGTTGGTGATAGCTTGCAATGTTTTGGAGACACGTATCTCCATGTTTTTCTCTGTAGGTGTCCATGTGTCTTGTACATGCAATAGAAGGCCCTCGGTGGCATGTTAGAGAGTAGTTAACGTGTAACTGTAGAAAGTTTAATAATAGTCACTTCTCTTTTCTCCACTTTCTATCACATTAGGTTCAGTACTGGTTTTGTCCTTAGATTTGGCTTGTCTGTGATTTTTTTTCTTAAGCAAGTATAGTATTTGGTATGCGCTTTTGGCAGTTCTTGGAAACATGAAAGCTAACTGCGGTCTCGTAGACTAAGTATGAATTTTGTGATTTCCTATATGTTATTATAACAATCAAGGACTTTTTCTTTTGATGTAGGTTTGAGAGCATGCTTTTCAAGCTTGAGATTTTTTATCACAAGGCTCGTGAACGAGCAGTGGGTTCAGGTGCTACATTTGGTCAAACAATAGCTGTTCTTCTTCAGCATGACACAACAGTGGAGGTGAATGGGTGAATTAGTATAGCATGCCATATGTTCTTGACTGAATATAAAGAAATCCATGTTCCTTTTTAAAATTTCTTTTAGCATTGAAATGACAGTTGATTTCTGCAGATGTATTTCTTATTACTTTTAATAAGTGGTTTATAATTAATATCTTGAAACTACCTCAACCATTAGTTGCGATGTCTAAAGGTTGTTCATATCAAAATGATTTCGTATCGTCAATTTCTTCTTTTTTCTTTTCTAGAAATTTATTTTATTTAGTAACGGCAGCTGATTTTCCACTACTAGTCTTTTTTAAGCAGAAATTTCTTTTTTATTGAATATTTCTATGATATTTCCCTTTTCACACAGTTTTATATAGCAGCAGGAAAATCTTTTAAATTGTTTTCTGCTTCTTCCATTAAATGATATACATTTTGATCTCCATTCTTTCTTGGGCCCTGAGAAGGTCTGCTCTGTCATGTTGATCCATAACTCGCTATTCCACAAATAAAGACAGTTCAAGTAGCCTATCTTTTTTCTATAGAAACCAAGAATCTTCTTATGGTTCCAATTATTTTAACTTACCTTTTGCAGAAAACAACTAAAAAATTGTATTAAATAAAATGTACAATTCTGATCTCCCCGTGCACAAGAAAACATCCACTGAATGTATTGTACAGAACTCCAAGATAACATGCATCTACATAGAAAATGCATATTTTATGTGGAGAAACCTGTATTTCTCCTTGGTTTTGGAGTTTGTAGTTTTTTTGGTCTAGATTTTGTCATTTGGGGTTGGCAGTTGAATGACTCTTAAAATAGATATATTTTGAAAAATACAAAAACTTTGCATTATCTGGTTTGTATTGTCTCTTTGAACTCTATTACTTGTAAGAAGAGCTTTTGTGATGTAGCCCCAACACTCAAATTGGGGATGCAGCCCTTGTGCGCTCTGTCTAATAACATTTTTTTTAAATATGAAAATTTTCATGATTATTTTAACTGGATTTTATATCTGCAGGTGGGAGCAGAAATCGTAGATTTGCAAGATGTAGGTCTGTTGTAATATTTTATTTTGACGAAAATTCATAAATATGTTACCCAAAACTTAGGAATTTGCTATTTTACAAACAAAAAAAAAAAAAAGTAAAACAAATCTTGAGTGAGCAAATATTCATTAATAAAATCTTCAGTTAGCAAATGAAAATGAATGGGCTTGCCATAAATTTTACTTATTCCAAAACAAACTATAGGACAAGGATTAAATCAGGTTAACACTACAAAATCACATTACCTTTGAATGCCAAACTCCAAGAACCAAGGACCAACGCACAAAACACTCCAAGAGCCTGCTGTTTGAAACAGAATGTGAAAGCCCACAAAGTAGAAGAGCGCACATAACACTCCAAGAACTTGTTTCAAAGAGAATGCCAAAGCTCGAAACATAAGAACAAAATGTCAAAGCTCAGAAGAAAGCCGAGAATAAAATGATATAAAAGCTACAACATTTATGCCTCGTCCTTCTGCCTCCTGCATTGAAAATGCAATTAATGTGCCTTGGGAATAGTGGCGGGAAACAAAATGCACCAACTCAACATAAATTATCTAATTTTTTCTTACAAAAATATTTATAACCACTGGTGAAAATAGAAATAGCCAATCAAAAAACAACTTTAAATTATGCAAAATTAGACATTAATAAATTTTTGGCAAAACACTTACCTTTAGACTATGTCTTCACTTTTTCCCTAAAAAGATTAATAGCGATAAAGGGGTGAAAACATAAGTCTCCTGCCTATAACGCAGGGACTAATAAAACTTCTAAATGTTTTTAACTAACTATTGAAAATTTCATAAATATCTTCTAAATGTTTTGATAATTTAATATCTATTTGACAACAATTTAATAAAAATAATTTTAAAATTTAAATAATATAATATAATATATAAATCAACAACTAGTTTTAGCTTAAATCAAAAACTAAAATGTAGATATAAATGGAATCTTTTATATTCATGCAAATCATTTTATATTTTAAATTAAACTAAATTCTAAACTATAAAAATAAACTAAATATAAATTTAATATTTTAAAAACCGTTAAATGAAAAATTAAAATCTAAGTATTTGGAAACTTTCTATATTTTCCCCTTTTCTTCATGCAAAAATTCTCATATTCTCAAATTAAATAAAGGTCTAATTAAAATAGTTTTAAATATGAATTGTTATATTTTCAAATGTTCAAATCAAAAGTATCAATGCTCAAATCAAAATTATCAATCTATTAATTTTCGCAATGTATAATGTATTTTCATATTTTTTGAATGAGATGTAGAAATCTTTCACCCCTAAGTCTTTCTTTTATCTATTTTTATTCACCTTTGCACAAATTATACTAATAACTACATGGAGGTTGTGGAAGTTTGGCCCTTAAGAGAGGATGTGCTCTTAGATGGCAAAGGGTTATTTGTGAGTCTATTTCCCAAGTTGTGATTAATATGCTTAATGACAAAGGATGGATGATGTTGAGTGGCATTTGGTAGTGGTGGGTAGGCAAATCCTTAGTTTGAGTGACTTCTTTGGAGACAATTTCTTTTAGCTATGTCCCCCGATAGAGGAATAGGGTTGCATATTGTTTGGAAAAGTGGGCTTCTAAGAGATTGGATGGCTGGAATGTGGGTGACTGGGATAGCTTCCCCCCCAAGTATGCTCAAGCTTTAGATCAGATAGTTAAGGAAGACATGATGAACTAGTTGGGGCATTTTGGCTCTTCTTACTTATGGGCTTAATACCCTCTCTCTTTGTACTAGTATTTATATTTCAATAAATTTTTACCCCTCTTTTCTCAATTTGAAAACAAATCTTGAGAAGAACAGTTTGATTATCTAGATGTAGTTTTTGATTGCTATTTCTAGATGTAATTTTGTAGTTTCTATTACTATTGATAGATGCAATTTCTGAATGATGCTTTCAAATTGCTTCAAAATTATGGACAAAATGGTGCCAACAATTCTTTAATATGTTTTCCTTAGATAATTGAACCATAAGATTCAAGATATAATTATAATATGTAAAATTCAAGATATGTCATTTTTAGCTTCAAATGCTTGCTTTATTGCATTATTATTTGAGATATAAGTACTAATGATGATTTTATTGGCATTAGAGTCAGTGCCTATAATTATAAAATTATTTCATGTGGATTAAATCTAAAGTCATTATTTAAGTACTTAAAATCTTTTTCCCTAATATTTATGTGTATATATATCTACTCATATCTAAAGAATAATTATATAAAAATGTTAATGGATATATAATTATTAATTTTCTTTCACTTGTGTTACTTTATTATTATTTATTTTACAAAAGAATAACCACATAAATAATTGGTATTATATTTAGAATCATTGTACATCTAGTTTAAGTATAAATGATTTACTTAGAAGGAAGATCTCTACTTTCACATTTATATGTACATTTACAATATTGTATCATTTAAATTATTTACTCTAAGAGAAACATTTTTCAAAGTAAAATTGAAAAAGTGAAAAAATAAACCATAACTCTCAAGAACTCTAGAGTATCTCTATTTATTATATAATATATATTATAATATATGCTAGTAGCATCGGTAGGGGCAAGTAATAAGAATTTATGATTAAATTTGGTTTAGGGTTTAATTTAATGTAGGGTTAGGGTTCGGGTTGTTCAGTTCAATTCGATTAGGTTTTAGGTTTTGAATAGGATTTGGGCTCATCTTGGTTTAGGGTTGTGGTTAGCATTTAGTTTGGTTTAGAGTTACAATTAAAGCTATGGGTCAATTTGGTTTAGGGTTAGGATCGAGGTTCTATTTGGATTAGGATTTCATTTAGTTAATGTTTAAGTAGGCTTTGGGTTATTGTAAAATTTGGTTTAGCATTTGGATTGGGGTTTCATTAGTTTTGTGTTATGAGTAAATTTGGTTCAGTGTTAATGTTAGGGTACAATTTAGTTTACAAGTAGGGTTCAATCCATTTTAGTATTCAATTAAAATTAGGTTTATGGTTTAATTTAGTTTAGGCTTACTATAAGGCATTCAATTTGGTTAATATAAATTTTAGAATATGTTTATGGATTTGGCTTTTTCTTATTTTTTTGGGTATTATTTAACTTTGAGTTAGGGGTAGGGTCAAATTTGGTTTAATATAGAGTTAGGATAAGGCTTTATGTTCAATGTCATATAGCATTAGGGTTCAGTTTGTATGGTGTGAAGATTCAATATTAATAACATTACAATTTATGTTCGTAAAGTGTTAGGTCAATTTATATGCTAATTTATTATTCAATTAAATTTAGGGATAAGGTTCAATTTAGTTTTGTGTTAGAGTTTCAATTTGATTTTGTTTAGGATTAAGGTTCTATTTGGTGTACAAAATGAGTAAATTTAGTTTAGGGTTAAGGTTCAAATTGGTTTAAAGTGGGGATTTATTTTATGTTAGTCTGAGTAGCATGGTTTCATTTAATTTAATGTAGAACTAATTTTGGGTTAGTCACAATTTTGTTTAGAAAAAGGCTTATGGTACAATTTCATTCTTGTTTTGTGTTAAAACTAAATTAGCTTTAGTGTTAGATCTCAATTTTGTTGTGGTTGGGGTTAGTATTAGGATCTAATCTAGTTTAATGTTAGGGTTAGAAATAAATTTTTTTTACAAGTCAATTTGGTTTGTAGTAAACATTTATTTTGGTTGTCTTAGGGTTAAATATGATTTAAAATATGGGTTTATTTTGATTGTGTGTTAGAACTAGAGTTCAATTTGATTTAGGGTTAGGGTTCAATTCAATTTCATGTTCACATTATGATAATTTGGTTTACAATTAGGGTTCAATATGGTATAGTGTTAGTTTTATGTCATATTTGGGTTTATGGTTAGGTTCAGGTTATAATTTGTCTTTGTAAAAAAAATGAATAGGGTTATAATTGAATTTAATTTAGGGTTAAGATTTTGAGTTAAATTCATTTAGTGTTAACATTTAATTTAGATCAGTGTTAGGATAAATCACTAGTACATTTGACCCTAGTTTTCAACCAACATTTTCGATGAACTTGCAAAATGGTTTTGCTTAGTTAGAATGTAGAAGGAAAACTTTGTTTTTTTAATCCATGCTTGTGTTCATCTAAAGTTCGATGACCTAGATGGTTCATCTAAATTTTGATGAACACAGGCATAACTTAAAAAAATAAAGGTTTCATTTCAATTCAATATGTTGTCCGACAGAGTAGAGCAGTGCCATTACGCACCAAAGAAGAGCTGAAGGAGGGCCACAAACACCTTGAATTGACCACCTATAAGTGTACCCTAACTAAAGACAATCATTTATTCAATAGATGTAATAGATGGTGTATTTGGTTTGCAAATAGATGCAATAAATGGTGTATTCGACACAGTTCATCATATAAGTGCATCATTCATTTTAAGCATTTATTTAGCTTGGAAAATGGAAGTAGGTGCATAGTCTCATTATTTGTGGTTTATCGTACCATTTGATCTAAACCCTCTCTTGGGGATCGAAATGATGAGAGATGTGGCTCTATAAATAAACTGACTCAAATAATAGGTACAATGTTGCCAAGGCAAGGCTCGTCGAAGTGCTGTAAGGGCTCGCTATAGGAAGTAACTACTGAGATCTAGGGCTAGAATGAAGCTAGAATAAGGAGGCTAGCCGCTACCATAGAATTTTAGGGGCCCAGAGGGAATCTTAGTTATAGAAGGGGAAATCATGAAGCCACCTTATTGAAGCCTCGCTAGTAACTTCAAGTATGGCTTTGGTGCCTGAATAAGTAGTTGGTACCCAAGGGCCACTTCAATTCTATATAAAAGGGGAGATTATTGGGTTTCTCAATCAAATAAGCTTTGTGGCTCCACACCCATCATCATAAGGATCTCCATCTTGGTATGGGTTTGGATCATTATTTCTCAGGGCTACTAAGTGGAATGATTCAAGATCGTTCATTCAGGGCACTCAAGAAGAGTTAGATCTTCTCTCTATGCCACATGTTCATTATTCTCCCTGGTTTATTATATTGCTTCAACTCTATTTTGTTGCTTTAGGTCGAGACAGGGGTGACAAAAAATCTACAAGCACCCTGGTCTGGTATTCAAATTCACTCACTTTGCTTCATTATTTTGTTATTATTTGTTTAATGAAGGCATTGGTTTTGTAGTTTTATCCATGATTATTTTACATATGATATTATTTGTGCAAATGTTTGTATGCTCAACAGTTTTGATCCTAATACCATACCCATTTTTAATTCCCTAACACATATTTTATTAGGCCAAATATATTCTATAGTACTAAGGAATGATGACGCTTGTGGAGGGCAGGAATATATGAGGCTTACTATGGAGACTTGTAAGTGCTTTTTATAGGGTGGAAGACCAATTGGTCCCAACCCATATTTGTTTATGCTTGAATGGATTGATGACTAGGGCAGCAATGTTCTTCACCCATGCTAATGCATATCAGAACTATCTTGGCCCACAATATGATCCTTCCTGATTTGGAATTAGGATTTTCTTTATTATTATTTCTCTGTTATCCTTGTCATTTTGTCTCTCTAGGATAGTTGGTTAGGTCCAGCATTAGTCGACTATTATCACCCATTGTCAACTTCGTTTATCCTAATAAGATTTATCCTTTTTTGTGTGTGGACTAGATAAAAAATAAAGCCCAATTTTTCTACTATGGGAAAGAGGATCATAATGTACTATTGTTCTTATGTGTGTCATAAACTCATAAATACAAAAGGATAATGGCACCATCCTTCTTATTAGTGTCATAAAAACAAAAAAGATGAGATTGTTATTTTTACGTATATAATGGCATTGGTGTTCTTATCCGTAACATAAAAACAAAGAGGATAAGACTTATACAATTACATCATCTTAACCATATGGTCCACTATAAAAGGAGATAAAACATCATCCCTAAAACTAGTAACGTACAACCAGGTTGTTCCATTATAGTAGAAGAAGACACCATAGATTTTGTTTCAATATGGAGGAAAAAAAGCTTATTGTTAAACTTAGAAAAGGAATAGGTCAACACCCTTCGTCTCATCCTCCCTAACACACTTGTTTTCCTTAGCCCTTGTAAAAAAAAAATTCCTCAATGTCTCCAATAAACATTTTCTAATGTGACCACTTCCAAAAGGATATTGAGGAGGAGTTCATCATCATCATCATATAGATAATCCACTGCATTCCCAAATCAATTTGTATTGAAAGGAGAGAAAATCCTTATAGATAGAGACAAAGGATAATATCCTTCCATTTCCCACCAATAGTAAGAATCAACATCATTAAGGGATTCATTAGCCTCTGTAATAACCATAGCACCAAAAAAAAGTGCCAAAACAAGGGTATTAAGCATTCCATCTCCCATTTTGTTTACCACAACTCTTGCATCTTCATCTTCTTCAACCTCACCATCTTCTTCCATGACTAAATTTGACCCTATTGTCTTAGACGTGCTAGTTGTACTGATAGGGTAACTATTAGGGTAAAATCATAGTCGCATCTACAATTTTTGCTATCACCTTCTCTGATTTCCCTTTTTTCTTCCTCATTGTGCATAGATATCATATTGTTTCTTAGGGCTATGTTAAATGATATTCATGTGATACTTCAAGTGAAAGGATGACCTTCACCATCTTGACTAGATTTGTATTTAGTTTAACAAACAATATTCAAATAGTAGATGTCAAACATGATATTTGTGGATATCTTAAATACTCGTGATGATATACATTTGATGTGTTGAATTAAATAAAAAAATTAATGATGATCGGGACTGCCTTTCTACAACTAAATTAAATCAAAATAGTATTGATGAGAAAACCTATGTTTTTGATCAAACTGCTTCTAAATTAAATCAAATCCTAAGTGATGTGGAATACTATCTTTTATAGGAAGTTTTATATGTATGCTATGTAAGACATGCACAAATATTTTTAGTTTTAATAATTTACTATTTAACATAAAAATTGATATTAATTTAAAATATTTTTGTTTATATTAATTGATTTTATTTTGTCAACTCTATTAAAATTTTATTGAAATTTAGACTTAATTTTTCACCTAAATTTAAAATTTGTGTTTTAGGTTTAATAATTCGCAACCAATAAAAAAATTATTGAAACTTTAAGCCTCACAACCTTTCCTTAATTATTTTTTTAAAAATTAACTTTTATTTCTAAATCATCTTGTAATTAATTTACTTAATGTTTTTTAGCCTACCTCTTCCATTTCAAAGTTTAAATTTCATGTCTTGAGGCCATCATTTTATAATTATAACCATCATTCAATCAAGCTACACACTAATAGTCCTATGTTGAGTGATCAATGACGTGTGTTTTTTAGGAAAATCTTAGGTCATTAGGATTGTGAATAGTAATCAAGAAATGTTAAGAATTTAAATCAACAAGAATCGCTAAAAGGCTACGGCTTTGTCACAAGGACTCTTCCACACACTTCCAAATCCTCCCAAGGGATCCTACACCTCTACATGGATCCTAATAACCAAGATCCAGCATAAAATATACCCTTCCTTTAGAGTATATGCCCACATTAATAACCAAGATACAACGACATACTATACAGTATTAGACTCCTCCCACTAAATACATTAATTGTAGAAGGTCAGAGAGTCTAAGAATCCATGAAGACTTCAAACTAACAAAATGTTGATTGCTTGCACAGTCTAGGAATAGTGAGACTAAACTAACTTCATCCACCTTAAATGTCAATGATACAATACAATAATGACATGGAGACAATAACAAATCAAAATGCAATCATTTTACTCCATTCTCAAATCAATGACACATCTTATCAACATTTTAACTGCCCAAACTATAAACAAAGGTCATTATAATGCTTGAAAGAAACTTTGGAGGACCTAGGGCACAATGCTAAGCCACACACACATGTGCACACTTACACAACATATACAACCTTCACCTATATATAAGAGTTGATTAGAGAAGGTATATGCATAGGTGATGAACATGTAGATTTTCTTAAGAACCACTAGGAGCTTACCCTGCAACAAATGTACTATTTTGAAAATCATCACAAGTCCATTTGTCACCAGGTCTAGCTCCTTGTAATGCTTGGTCAAGTCTTCATGTTTGTCATCTATGCATATACCTTCTCTGATCAACTCTTATATGCACAGGTAAAGGCTGTATATGCACAGGTGAAGGCTGATCAACTCCAATCTCCTATTTGTATCTATATGTTGTCAAAGCAGTTCCATTGAGAATCTTGTCTACTTGAGACATTTGAATTGTTAAAGAAATTGGCATTTAATATTTTATTCATTGGTTGTGTGATTAGAGAAGGTATATGCATAGGTGATGAACATGCAAATTTGCTTAAGCACTCTTGGGAGCTTACCCTGCAACAAATGTACATTTGTGAAAATCATCACAAGTCCATTTGTTGCAAGGTCTAGCTCCCAGTAATGCTTGGTCAAATATGCATGTTTGTTACCTATGCATAGACCTTCTTTGATCAACTCTTATATGCAAAGGTGAAGGCTGCATATGCTTAGGTGAAGGTTGATCAACTCTAATCTCCTATCTATATATATTCCATTCAGAATATTGTATACTTGCGACATTTGAATTGTTAAATAAATTGGCATTTGAAATTTTATTCATTGGTTGCGTGATTAGAGAAGGTATATGCATAGGTGATGAACATGCAGATTTTCCTAAGCACTACTAGGAGCTTGCCTTGCAACAAATGTACTATTGTGAAAATCATCACAAGTCCATTTGTTGTGGGGTCTAGCTCCCAGTAATGCTTGGTCAAATCTTCATGTTTGTCACATGTGCATATACCTTCTCTAATAAACTCTTATTCATTGGTTGTGTGATTAGAGGCTTCATTTAGCATACATGGTTTGATAAGAGGCTTCATTTAGCATACATGTTGGATAAGATGCTCTTTCAAATACTTAACGTATTGTTTAGGGCTTGTTGAGCTCCTTTTCTTGTTTTAGTGCTAACACTTATAGTGCCAAGATAGGTGAGACTCTTTCTCTTACTCTTCTAGTGCCAAGAAATACCATTCCTAACAATATGAACCTAGAATAGAATAAGGAGATAATTGCTAGATTGTGGTCTTAGTTCAAAAGAAAAGGTGATGGAAAATGTTATTGTCCCTAAAAAAATTGTAAGGGCTTAAATAATCAAAGACTTCTAATCACAACAAATGAGAGACATTGTAGGCAACATGGTCACATTGAAGGGGAAATGATTTTTGTCCATTGGTGAATGTGGATTTCTAACTAAGGGAACATGGAGGTGTGAATATCGAAGTAGAAGGTAATGCTCCCATGGAAGAAGATGATCCTATGAAAGAGGACATAATTGAAGGTGTTGGTATTGGCACAAATGATCATGTGTCAGAGAACACGATTAAAGAAGATGGTACTGGCGCAGCTAATCAAGATGATGAAGATGATGATACTAGCACATATGATCATGATGATGAAGATAACCTTGATATACATATACTTGAAAATTCATACGAGCCCCTATACCAAGGCTCCTAAATAACTCTTCTCTTCATTGTATTGTTGCTGGTGAACTTCAAGGTTATGAATGGTTTATCCAATGTAGCAATCTCACGTATGCTAAGGTATGTCATTTTTGTCATCTTCTATGTTAGCATACGATTAATATTATTTATATTAATAAATTTTATTTTTTTCCATAGGTTGATAGGTGAGTGTTTGTTACCACCATCAAAAATTCTACCTCTCTCGTACCGAGAATTATCTACCATTATGAAAGATATTGGAATGGAGTATCAAACAATACATGCATGTCCCAACGATCATATTATATATCATAAACAACATGAATTTGTAACATAATGCCCTAATTTTAACATTAGTACATATCAATCAAATCAAACAACAAAAAAGGTGCCTCAAAAGGTTCTTCAATACATTCGTTCCCATTATTCCACGTTTGCAACGACTATTTAGGTGCACTAGCTTGGCACAATTTATGGATTACCATGCACGGAATAGAAGTCAAGATGACATTATGTGAATGCATGTGGATGGTTTTGCATTTAAGGACATAAAAGATACTTGGTCACTCTTTAAAGAAGAACCTCATAATATCAAGCTTTCATTGGCAGTAGATAGTGTCAATCCATTTAGAGAGATGAGATCAATTTACTCGATCTGGCTTGTTTTTATTATTAACAATAACATTCCTCCTTGGATGTTTGTAAAGATGGAGCACATAATGTTGGCAATGATTATACCAAGTATTTTTTCATTTAATATTCAAGTAAATTAATTTAAAAATACCACATTAAAATGGTCATAATAATTATGTAATGTTTATGTCCATTCAAACAGGTAAGTACCAAGTGAAAGATATGAATGTATATATTAAGCCCCTTATTGACGAGTTTTTGGAGTTATGGAATGGGGTCACTATGTATGACATCTCTAGACCAATAGGACAAAGACAATTTCAATTCCATATAATGCTTGTATGGACAATACATGATGCCCCTGGGCTAACACATTTTTTGTGGTATGTAAAACTGTTAACACACATTTTTTGTATGTTATAGTGCTAACACATTTTCATTGTATGTTTAAGTTGTGCATGATAATTGTAAATATAAAAATTAAGATATTTCATTCAATTATACACGATCTTGTAGGTCTTCAGAAAAAAGGAAAATTTGAATGTCCAATTTGTGGGCCAAAGATGAAATCTTGTCATTTAAAAAGTTCAGGAAAGTAGGTGTTTGATGAGCATAGGCACTTTCTCCACAAAAATTATATGTATCGAATTACCAAAAAACATCTTTTCAATGGGAAAGAAGAGACAACATCAAAGCCACAAAGAATGACACCTTGCCTATAGAAGTTGGAATACAATAGAATAAATCGTCAAGGTAATGTCATTCCATCAGATGGTTTTTGTTTGAAATTTATATGTTGTCTTTTGTTTACTAATGATGTAATTGATGTTCATGAAGGTCACCAAGGCATTGATGATCAATCATGCATTTGTTTGATGTTATGCATATTGGAAAGAATGTAACAGAGACATTATGGAAAATATTGGGTGGAAGGTGCGACAAAGAAAAATTTGTCAAAATTTGTAATGACATTCATGAATCCAATCATGCATTGAAGTTTTTCATTGAATCAAATAGCAATGGAGAACGGATTAATACGAGTGCCCTTCCTTGTTTATTGACGCAACGAAAAACTAATGCCATAAAGGAATCCATATAAAAAACTAAATTTCCAATAGGATTTGCTGCAAACATAAGCAATCTCATATCAAAGAAAGGTGATTTTGGGTCAGGGTTGAAAACACATGATTAGCATACCTTCATCAAGGTAAGTCATGTTCTTCTCTATTCATAATATATTTGTAAATCTTCATGTACTTTTTATTGTATTATTTTATAATAAATTAAAAATATCATTTTATAATTATTGCAGTATGCTCTACCTCTATCTCTCCCATACCACTTCAACAACAGTGTCAAACAAGTTATATATGATATTGAGAAATACATGAGGTTAGAAGTGTTATTTCTTAAATTTTTTGTATATATATTATATTTGCGTCTTGCTTTACTTTTATACAGAAATTTATTGTATAATTTTTGGTAAAGTCTCATTTATATGTTTTTGCATGTTGAATCTCGTCTAGGTGGTTGTCATCTAAATAAATTGATAAAAAATATATAAAACATTGGAAAATAAAAATTCCTTAGCTTATGTGTGAAATGCAAAAGTGTCTACCTTCAACTTTTTTCAATGCACAAGAACACTACCTCATATATCAAGCTGAGGAGATTGAATTGTGTGGACATGTACCAGCCAGGTCAATGTGGATGGTTGAGAGACACTTAAAATTTTTGAAGGACTTGGTTCGACAAAGAGCATGTCATGAGGGTTCTATGTTGGAGGGATATATGGTATACCAGACCATGGTGTACATTAGTGAATATCTTCCCAAGTTTGCATCAAATATTCATGTAGATCGCATTTGAGATCCCAACTCTATTAATAAATTCAAAGGGGAGTACTTGATAGGGAAAGGTAGATTGAAAAAAGTGAGAGGTAATTATAATATGTTATTGTAGTTAAATAATTATTATAAATATTTAATATAAGTTGTTTCTAAGTGGTCTATTTATTTTATACAATTGATTGTGAGTGGGATGCACTACATTTGTATATTGCAAACAATCTTGATTGGATGATGGTATGGATTGAACGATCTCAACAAAATGGTTGCTCCTTAACATGGGAAGGTGTTGCTTCAATAGTTCAAGAAGATCATCATAATGGAGATTCCAAGATTATGCCAATGGTAATTGATCTAGAAAATGATTTAAGAGGTGGAAAGGTATGTATAAGTTTATTTATCATGACCCATATGTTTAATATCAACTCACAGATCGATGCAAATAATTTTGACATGTTTGAAAAAATGTAGGTCAAGCACCACAAAGCTATGTACTACCATGGTCGTAAATTTCACATCAAAAAGTTGGATGACACAAAAAAACATGTGTTTCTAGGATAAGTGCAGTCTTTTAGGTCACTAATATTTCTTCTAGAAATTACTTACATCCTCAAGAGTCTGAAAATTTATACTATGACAGCTTGGATGATATACTTGAGTGCGACTTTAATTCCTTCAAATTAGTTCTATTCATCGTCAAATGGTACAGGTTACGACTAAATCAAAATGATCCTAAGAGAACTATTATTGAGCATGAAAATAGAGTTCTAATGATTAATACAATATTGTTTGAGCTAGTTGGGGATGAGCCCTATGTTCTTCTAAGCCAACATGAGTAGGTATTTTACTTTGGTGTTTCACATGAACCGGGTTAGTCATTTGTTGTTAGGCACAATCCAAGAGGAAGAACAATAAAGTATAATGTGATGGAAGAAGAAGATACCAAAGAAGAAAAATATGAAGTAGATGATGATGATGCTGATGATGATGATGATCATGATTATGGTGATGATCATGATTATGGTGAAGATGATGATGGTGATGGTGATGGTGGTGGTGGTGGTGGTGGTGGTGATCATGATCATGATCATGATGATTATGATGATGGTCATGATGATGGTCATGGTGACGATGATGATGATGATGGTCATGATGATGAGATGGATGAAGAACATGATCAATGAAATGTATGAGGTATGATCAATGAAATGTATGAGGTATTGATTTATTCATAGAAATTTGTTTGACTTATATATTTTCATGATTTATTTATTTTATGTTGAAGTCTAATGGAATGGTATAATTAATTCATTGTGTTCAATTCTATTGATGATAACATAGGTGATTTATGATACACATGTTTCAAATATGTGTTATGATGCTCAATTGTTGGTGTTGATTACCTATAATATATTTTATGTGCATGATTCTCACCCTTTGTGGAAACAGGCAAATGATTGTAAACATTGTCATCCCTTTTGTTGAGGATCTTGCATGGCTAGCACACATAAAGTAGAGGTAACAAATTAAAAATATACAATGATTATGATGTATTCATATTGTTCAGGTTGTGTTTCATGTAATTTGTAGCATGTGTATCATGTAATTTTTAGCTAACTTAAGATAAATGATTTACATATACAGGAAATTTAACCCCTTTGACGAGGATCCTACACAGTGACATGGATGGATAGGTATAAGTCAATACACCCTATAGAAATAGTTTATTATTTACTTGCTTTCTCTTTACCCTCAACATCGACTTTAGGCCAACTTCATCAAAATTTCCCTCATTTAGAAAAATATCTCACTCCTTCAAATGTATCTCTCATTTGATGGGTTGTAGGTACCACCAAATAAGTATTTGTCAGATCTGTCTTCCTTGAGTGAGGGAAATGCGGGAATAGAAGATGAAAGTGAGACATGTAGTAGGTCTACAATAGGGAGATCAACTAGAGGTCAAAAGATTAGAAGAAAATTCAATAAACACATGCAAATTTTCCTTGCTAAAGGCGGGTCATGTTCTTATGATGATGAGACAAAAGGAGACATCAAGGTTCCTTTGAGGTACACACATCTTCAGAAAGAATGGGTACCCAAGGAATTACCTCCACCTTGTATGCACCCTAAAATGGTCACCTAGACTTTGGGCCCCCATTCTTCAATTTATCAAATGATGGAATTAATTTATCAATTTTCTGAATCAATACCTTGCAACATTTTCAATTCAAATCAATTTCCTTAATCAAATCGTAATTAATTCAATTATTTCAATATTTCATAAAGTCTGGCCACTTTATCCTAAGTCTCATTTTAATTAAATAATGGAAACCACTTTGCTAAAAATAATAAAATAAAAATAAATAAAAAGAAAATAAGAGTGCACTTTCCAATGAGATAGAATCTTTTGACTTTTTGGAAAAAGGTTTTTGCCTCTTTATCTCAACCACTCATTGTTTTGCCTCTTAACCATGCCTTTTTTATTTTGCCTCTTGAGAATCTTGAGCACATGGATCAACCAAGATTTAATCTCCACCATTGCTCATTTATTTTTGCCTCTTAATCTTGACCATCAATTTCTCTTTATAAAGAATCATCTTCTTCTCATTTTAAGGATAGAAGATTTTATGTATTGTTATGTTGCAGGTTTGGAGAGTGATTTTGGAGAATATTTTTGAGCACTTGAGCTTGAACATTGCAACTTCTCTTTTCTTGTCTTCTTCTCATGCCCCCATGACAATCTATTTATATTAATCTCGCACTTGCATATTAGATTTGATTGATATTTCCTTTCATAGAATAATCTTGCATAAGCATTTCCTTTCATAGATTAGTTTGCTTTCATGCATTGTTATCATATATAATAGCTTTCATTTTCATTTGCATGCATACTTGATGATCATGGAGACTAGCATTCTTGCTTTTCCTCTTTGAATCTCTCATTTTATAGTGTACTTACATGGGAACAAACTAGGTCTAAACTGAGGGTCTTCATCATAGACCCTTGCACTCCATGAATAGAGAGCTATGAGTCACCATTTGAGACCTCATTCTTGAAAAATCTTCGATTTAATGACTCATAGAAGTGTGTCAACATTTTAGCACACATTTTTGGCGCCCACTGTGGGGCAAAATATTTCATTTCTGACCTCATTTTATTTTACTTTATTTTTCTGATGATTTTCATGTGTTGTCTGTACTTTCATGCATCTTTGGTATGGATTCTCGTGTGAAGTTGTGCTAGCAGTAGCACTTCTGCACATGACAAGCATTTTCTCACATGATTATATGTACTTTCTCACGTGGAACTGAGTACTGTCTCGCGTGAAATTCTGACAGCAGAGACCTAAAAATTTGTAGATTTACTTTTTGCTTGTTCTTTTCTGACATTTAATGGTTGCTGTGATTATTTCTTTGATTCTATTTTCTAAGGCAGCATAGTAGTGGGTCGCGTTGCTTTGGACTTGAGGTATTTTGTTGCATTTCTATAACATTTGGATTTTGAGAATAAAATGAATCTCTCATGTGTCTAGCTTGAGTGTTTCTTGCTTTCATAGATCACACTTTGATTTTGGGCTTTAAAAAATAATCTAGATTTGCTTTCTTGCATATATGTCTCACATAGTAATTAGGCCCTATGAACACTATTTGTGGCATTCTTGAGAGGATGGACTTCTTTCGCTTGTCTTACATGCGAAGCTCTTCTTGATGATAGAATCCCTTGTAGGTAGGAAGGATATTGTTATTATCTCACGGTCTTACTTGGTTTAGTCCTCAACTTTGATCAGTACGTTCTCTCTTGAACCCACTTAGAGAGCTTGGTAGATATTTTTGTTGACATCATGAGCCTTGGTGAGGTGGTTTCAATCTTAGCATGTCAATGAGTTTGTTTTCTATGTTTGAGTGAGGTGAAGAGGCTAGAGGATTATGCTATGTTCCTTTTTGGGCAATATCAGAAACTATGATCCTTGAATCCAAGCTAAGTCACCATGTGGTCCTTTTTGTGAGTCTCCTTTTAGAGAGGGTTAACTGTAGTGGACACTCCCTTTATTGGGTAAACCATGTGAACGAAACCTCAAGCGGTAATAGTAATTTTTGATGTGGTAGTAACAACCGCTATATAAATGTCCTTGTGGAAGAAATCTCCACAGGTGTGGTTTCTTGTTGGGCTGTTAGATCTCCTCAGCATCTTTGATTTATTAAATTCTTAGAATGTGTCAAAACCCTGGTGCGCCTAGATTGGAGTTCGCCCACTTGAGATTGCAAAAGTTGCAGAGTTGACCATTACTACGAACTATAGTGCAACCAACTTTTTCTTTGCTAGGACTATGTGCATGACTGAAAAACATTTTGAGAACATACACAAGTAGAATCTTTAGGGAGTAGAATACTAAGTCACTATTCTTGTTCATGCACAAGGTTGCTTTGTCCCTTGCTCATTGTTTGAAGATAATTATTTGCTTGAACTCACTGATTACTGTCTTACGTGCCTGATTAATGGTAAAAATCTCTTAATGCATCTAGTTGGTCATTTAAAATGAACAAAAATTGAGTTCTTGAGTTTGCAACTTATTGTCAAGTGGTCTGATTTTATTTTATCACACGGTCCTGTGTACTCTTTTGCGTGAGCTTGCATTCCCTCACGCGAACCCTACATTTTCTCATGCAGGATTTCATATCCTTGCATGAAGTTTTGCTACAGTCCTATCAGAAACCTTTGCTAGTTGTTTTAGTTTGATCTGGTGTTTCTTCACACGAGCTTGGCATATTCTCACATGGGCCCTGACATTTCTTCACGCAAGACCACACTGCCTCACGTGAGACTGTCCCACAGCCTGTCAAAACAAAGAACTGATTCCTGCCATTTCCAATCTTCCTTGGTCGATCTAGATTATATTAGGTTACTTAGCCCGCTGTTAGAAGCCTGTTTGCACCTTGGGTTCCTGTGCCTTGACCTCTTGAACTAGTAATCTTTGATTTCACAAGTGACCTTTCTTGGAGTCGGTAAGTTAGAAACCATCCTTATTGAGAAGATAAACCTTTGGATCCTTTGATAACACGCTTGGAGATTTTTAGTAATCTCTTGTCCATTCACTTCCATCCAAATTCAAATTCAATCAATATAGCTTGGGTAAATCATCCTCCTGATCCATATGTGTTAGGGTATTCACTTGCTCATTGGGCACCTTTGTCACAGTGTTGGTTTATGCCTCTTACAAAATTTCTATCTTATCACCTCTCTTTTGGACAAGTGAGTTCTTTTACTATCCTAGTTTGGTACCAACATTTCTTAGGGTCATCTTATCATCTAGTACCTTTTCTTTCATGTCAGTTACAACAAGATATCAAGTAAATCAAGGAAAACAACCTCAAGTAGTCTTTGACCAATTACCCTTAGTTCAAAATCACCAAAAACATAAGGGAAAAGAACCCGTCTTTGATCAATCACCTGGGAACAACTTAGAAGTTTGGTTTGATCTCAAGAGTAATCTTAGTGAGTTGAGTACACCCTTAGCATATTCTCATTCATATATGGATATGAGTTCCACAATGACTCGACAAGAAAGGGAAGAAATGGATAAAAGCCTTGATAACATATTCGAAAGACATAGAGATACCATTATGTTCAGTAGTTCCTCTCATGAAAATTGATCAGTCTCACCCCTTATCTCAACTAGATATCTGGATGCACACCAAAGGGTTGAAAGAGATAAGAAGCAAGCTTATCAAGAAGAGCAATCACAACATGAAAGCCAAGATGATGAACCTTATGACACTCATGTGAATGTGGCATACACCAATGACTTGTTTAGGCATTCAAGACCAAGTTCACCACTCAAAATAACTTCAAGATACACAAGAAAAAGACTTAAGAGAATTGAGCATGAAAAGAAAGCCTTCCTAGTTAAACAAGCTAAAAAGGAAGAGAAATTTATACTCCTAGAGTTGGAGAGACAAGCCTTGTTGGAGATAGAAAGGAGAGCCTCACAAGAAGAGTAGGATAGACCCTTGGCTTAGCAAATTAATGATCAATTCAACATGTGTGTTGGTGGTGGAAACAACTCTCCTCCATCCACTCCCCCTAAGACTCCACAAAGTGGAAGACATTCAAGAACACCTTCATGATCTCCTAGCCCTAGAGGTAGAAGGGCTTCACAACATGATCATTATAGGAGATGAACACCTCCTAGGAACTCAAGACAACCTTCACAATGGGCTCACCATGGTTAACAATATGGGGGTAGTAGTTCAAGTTTTGACCTCAACTCCCAAGACTTCATCAAGATACAACAAGAACCACTCTTCCAGCAATATGTGGAGAGATACTTGGAGCAAAACAAATACAAGTTCCTAGAGAGTTTAATTAACAAATGTGCCAAAGTCCCCTACAACTTTGATGTGGACAAGAAGATCAAGAAGCAAGGTCCATCTCAGGAAGAAGAGATCAAACAACTTAAGAGTATGATGAAAAAGGCATTGGCACCCAAGAGTTCATTCTCACTTGATTCAATTTGTCCTAATTCTTTTGACAAGAGTGCGAGCATGAAAGACTTTCCTAGAAAAGTTGAGATCCCTCAATATGACAAGTATGATGTTAATGGAGATCCACATGATTATGTGCGTCAATTATATATCATAATTTTTGAGTTCCATCAAGATGACTCGTACCTTATGAGATTGTTCCCAAGGAGTCTTAAGGGTCAAGCGATGGAATGGTTCACCAACATAACTCCCCCCATTAAGAATCAAATTAAGATAGCTCCTGAAGATCAATAAAAGACTACATTCACTTGTGCATGGGGTACCTATTGTTGGAATGCTATGCCTTTTGGATTAAAAAATGCAAGAGCCACCTATCAACAAGCTATGACAACCATTTTTCATGACATGATGCATAAAAACATGGAAGATTATGTGGATGATACTTTGGTCAAGTCTAAGAAAAGAGACACACACTTAGATGATTTAGAAGTCATTCTAGATCGCATGGAACAATTTCAACTAAGGTTAAATCCTAAAAAGTGTGCATTTGGTGTCACCTCTGGAAAACTACTAGGATTTATCATTTCAGCAAAAGGAATAGAGGTAGACCCTGAAAAAGTTCAAGCAATCATAGATATGCCACCTCCTAAAAACATTAGTCAAATGAGGAGTCTTCAAGGATGTCTTCAATCCATAAGGAGGTTCATTTCACAGTTGGTAGATAGAGCTCAACCTTTCAACAAGAACTTGCACAAAGGAGTCAAATGTGTTTGGAATGAGGATTGTCAAAGGAGCATGGATCAAATCAAAAAATACTTGGCAAATCCTCCCATTTTAATGCCTCCTAACCCAGGGAAACCACTTATTCTATACATTTTAGCAACAAAATCTTCCTTGGGGGCATTACTAGCTCAACTTGACGAACATGGGAAAGAAAGAACAATATACTACATTAGTCGTGCTCTTGAGGTTAACTACACCATCATTGAGAAAGCTTGCCTTGCAGTGGTGTTTGCTTCCCAAACGTTGTGACATTACATGCTTGCACACACTATACACCTCATAGCAAAAATTGATCCACTCAAGTATTTATTAGGTAAGGCTACCCTCATAGGTAGACTTGCTAAATGGACGATGATCCTTTCAGAGTTTAACATAGAGTACATTGAGTGTAAAGAAATCAAAGGACAAGCCATAACAGATCAATTGGCTGATTTCCCAATTCAAGATAATGCACCTATTCAAGTTGTCTTCCCAGATGAGCACCTCATGTATATGACTAAAAGAACATGGAAGATATTCTTTGATGGATCCTTTATGCAAAATGGTTTAGGAGCTGGTGTATTGTTTGTTTCTCCTCATGGGTACATGATTCCTAAGTCTTACAAGTTATTGTTCCCATGTACAAACAACATTGCTAAGTATGAAGCTTTAACAAATGGACTTAAGATGGCCATAGAATGGAGAATCACAGAGTTAAACATCTATGTGGATTCACAGCTGATAATCAACTAAGTCAATGATGAATATCAAACAAAAGATGACAAATTGGTACCTTGTAAGAAAATGATTGATTCCTTGAAATGGTACTTCACGTTTGTCATGTTTCAGCAAATCCCTAGAGCATAAAACAAAGCAGCTTATGCTATGGCTACACTTGCTTCACTCCTTCAATTAGAGTAACATGAATCTAGATTTGAATTCCTAGTGGAAGAGCTACATCATCCTATCTATGACTCCCAAGAAAGTCATGTTATTTGTACCCTTGTCGGTCGTGAGTCATCTCGTTATGGTGCCATTTGCTCATACCTTCGTGATGGCATTATCCTTGAAACCTTTAACTAATCTGAACGCATAAACCTTATCCAAAACACCTCTTGCCATTCCCTTATCTCTGGTGATTTGTATAGGAGGGGTCTAGATGGAACACTTCTTAGATGCTTAGAAAAGGAAGAATCTAACCAAGCATTAGTTGACATTCACGAGGGCATCTATGGGGGACATTCTAATGGTCTTGTCATGCCCCAAAGGTTGCTTAGGGAAGGGTACTATCGGCCTACAATGTAGATTGAGATATTAGCTTTTACAAAGTCACGTGAAAAGTGTCAAAAACATGGTAACCTAGTACACGCTCCAAGCAGGGAGCTCATTCATTCTATATCTCATTAGCCATTTTAGCATCAGGCCTTAGATCTTGTTGGGTAGATTCATCCCAACTCATTAGGTGGACACAAGTTTATTATCACTGCTACTGATTACTTCACTAAATGGGTAGAAGTTGTCCCACTTTTTGTTTCCTCGGGCAAGATAGTCTCTCTATTCATTTTGAACCATATCATCTGTCAATATGGAGTGCCTTCTAAGATTATCACTAACAATGGAGGCCAGTTCAAAAATAAGGACCTTAAACAACTCTACAAGAAATTCAAGATTAAGAAACATTGGTCCTCCATTTATTTCCCACAAGGAAATGGTCAAGCAGAGGCATCAAACAAAACCATTCTTAAAATCCTACATAGAACAATTTGTAAGAATGGTAGATATTGGCATTTACAGATAAATCTGGCTTTGTGGGGTTATAGAATGAGTATTTTTACTCCTACTGGGGCTACTCCTTTCGCCCTTACATATGGTTTTGAATGAGTGTTACCTTTAGAGGTTGGGATTCCTTCACTTAGAATTTCCCTCAAAGGTCTAGTTATAGATGAAGACTATCGCGCCATGAGACTTCAAGAGTTAGAACTTCTAGATGAGAAACGTCAAGCATCATTTGACCATATGAGGGTTTATCAAAAGTGCATGTCTAAAGCCTTTAACAAAAAGGTTCGCCCTAGAGAATTCCAAGTGGGAGATCTTGTCCTACATGAAAATCCTAAGAATCAACAACATAGAGATCAAAAGGGCAAATTTGAACCTAATTAGCTTGGACCTTATGTCATTATGACCGCTTTTGGGACAGGTGCTTATTTATTATCTACTACAGAGGGAGAGTAGCTCCCTGATCCTATCAATGTCTTGCACATGAAGAAGTTCTATCCATGATGCCCATTTTGTCTGTGGCATCCTTTGTACATACTTATTGATCCTGAAAAATAAAAAATAAATGATATATTGTCAAAAATTCTAAAAATTGGAAAATGTCCTGAAAAAATGATCATCTTAGTGAAAACCTAGCAATAGGCACTTTGATGTATCTCCAAAAAAATTATATATTTCAAAAATACCAAAAAAAAAAAGAAAAAAAAAAAAGAAACAGTGCCTTGGTGAAAACCTGGAAACATGCGCCTTGGTAGCAAAAATACAAAAAAATAATAAAAAGTCCTAAGAAGAAATTTAATATTTTTTTTTTTGCAATAAAATCCAAGTGGTGAAAACCTAGAAACGGACGCTACTTGAGGCCTTTGCACCCCTATTTCTTAGCACGTGTCCTCAACACTTATCCTTTCTCCATCATGTCTTGTCCTTGTTGCCTTGGTTTGGAATTGGTCTTTATCTTTGTCTAGGGGGCATAGCTATGTTAGCTTTGGTCTCTTGGATGTGTTAGTCTTTAGGATAACTCGCAAACTATGTTTTTCAACACAACCCCTGGCATCGAGTATTTTTCAACACTTATCGGCTTGGTCTTTCCCAGTTTTGTCATGTGATCTTACCTACTTGCAAGCATTCGATCCTTATCCTTGGAACTTAGTATTTGTTAACACACTTAATTTTTTTTTAAACACAACACTTAATGTCTGAGCTATGTCATGATCTTTTCTTTATGTGCTGACTGTTATTGATTTTCGTTGAGTGTCCTTGTCTAATAAGTCTCTTTGGGATGCATAGCTAGAGGACTTGGGGCATGGGGCATGCTTTTATTTGCTTTCTGCTTGTGGGTGTGGTCTTGAAGCTTTGGATTGTCTCTTGTTGTTCCCTTGAAACACTTAGAAGATTTGAGGCATCATCCTTTACTATTTTTGCACAACCGTTCTTATGGTCATCCTAGCATCTATGCCTTGATGTGAGTGTGGTTTTGCTACATTAAATTGAGTAAGCTAACATCTAAGTCATCTTGACCTTTATGTCTTTGATGCTTATGTTATAATCTTTCCACATTCCAATATGATATAAATCACATTCATATCTTCAGAGTTGCGCTTGTGACTGGTGATGATTGTGTGATTTTTCAATGTCTGTTAATAATGGCCCAATGATAAAAATAAGTTCCTTAACATTCTATAATGAATGATGAACACAAAATCCTATGTTGTAGTTGCTCTATTGCAAGTACACCTTTGCATTTTCATATAGCTTGCATTGTTAGACTTCATGGTAATTTGCATTTTTAGGCTGCATTAGGAGTTTGAGAGGGTTTTCCTTCATCTTTCTTTTTGGACTTTTAATCAACTATGGTCATGTTTTGATCTTCATTTCCTTATCTTCTTTTATGATCTCAATCAAAATTTCCTATCTTAAACAGTTAATTGATTTTGGGGTATTCTTTTTCTTGAGGAAAGTTCTCTTTCTTCTCCCCATTTCTTTTCACCTCTTCCAAACTTCTATCTTCCATTCGCTTTCACCCCACTTCTTTTCTTCTAATTTAACCTTGGGGCATAATATTTCTTGGTGATCTACCTTGGTTCTGTGATTCTTGTATTTTCATCTTACATCAAGAACCTTATCTTTAGTTCAATTCAATCAATTTTATCAATTTGTTGTTTCTCCTCTATCTCATTTCAATTTCGATCATGAGGGGGCAGTACATATCAAACTTCAATCCTTGATTCAACTTTATCAAGCCTATCAATTACTTTGCTTGGGGAAACCTTTCTTGAGACATGACAATTACCTATTTACAGGGGTGTTGGCCTTGTCTTTTTCAATCAGCTTATCTTTGTCCTGATGTGTTCCCATCCATCGATCACACGTTTGGGTTGTTTTGTGATCCCAAATCGATCTCACATTTCAACTTCATTCTTTGACTACATGTGTTCCCATGAAGATCACACATTATCCAAAGAGGTGCAAATGTATGCACCCTAAAATGGTTGCCTAGACTTTGGGCCCCCATTCTTCAATTTATCAAATGATGGAATTAATTTATCAATTTCCTAAATCAATACCTTGCAACATTTTCACTTCAAATCAATTTCCTTGATCAAATCGTAATTCATTCAATTATTTCAATATTTCATAAAGTCTGGCCACTTTATCCTAAGTCTCATTTTAATTAAAAGAACAAATCTCTTTTAAATAAATAAATAAATCTTTTAATTAAATAATGGAAACCACTTTGCTAAAAATAATAAAATAAAAATAAAATAAAAGTGCACTTTCCAATGAGATAGAATCTTTTGACTTTTTGGAAAAAGGTTTTCGCCTCTTTATCTCAACCACTCATTGTTTTGCCTCTTAACCATGCTTTTTTTATTTTGCCTCTTGAAAATCTTGAGCACATGGATCAACCAAGATTTAATCTCCACCATTGCTCATTTATTTTTTCCTCTTAATCTTCACCATCCATTTCTCTTTATAAGGAAGCCTCTTCTTCTCATTTTAAGGATAGAAGATTTTATGTATTGTTATGCTGTAGGTTTGGAGAGCAATTTTGGAGAAGATTTTTGAGCACTTGATCTTGAAAATTACAACTTCTCTTTTCTTGTCTTCTTCTCTCATGCCCCCATGGCAATCCATTTATATTAATCTCACACTTGCATATTAGATTAGATTCATATTTCCTTTCATAGAATAATCTTGCATAAGCATTTCCTTTAGTAGATTAGTTTTCTTTTATGCATTGTTATCATATAGAATAGCTTTCATTTTCATTTTCATGCATACTTGATGATCATGGAGACTAGCATTCTTGCTTTTCCTCTTTGAATCTCTCATTTTATGGTGTAATTGCATGGGCACAAACTAGGTCTAAACTAAGGGCCTTCATCATAAACCCTTGCACTCCATGAATAGAGAGCTATAAGTCACCATTTGAGACCTCATTCTTGAGAAATCTTGGATTTAATGACTCATAGAAGTGTGTCAACATTTTAGCACACACGCCTAACATTGTTTTTTGTGTTAACGAGAGGATATATCGCATAGCTCCATTGTCATTACATGGCTTGGGCCTACTTTCCATGGATGGAATAAAAGTCAGTTATAAAAAAGCTGTTGAATTGATGGAGTATGTAGGACCTTGTTACAATTACAATAATTGGATGTGGATAGTTCAATATAAAAAAAGTATGCGTAGGTATGTACTATTAGCAAATTGTCTACAATGGAAAGAAAATGATCAAAGTAAAAGACTTGCTATGTACATCGACAAAAGGCCAAAATAAATATGGAACATTGTAGGTTGTATAAATAGTACACATCTAGGGTCAACTAATAAGCAACCTAATTATATTTTTGAGGCGCGTGAGGGAAATCATGTTTTTGTATGTGCAATAAAATCAATAATTGCAGGGAAGAGCTACTAATAGATTACAATTTGAATCACATAGATACAAAGAAAGTTTTTATCATGAGACTGGTAAGTACTATATATATAACATTTAAACTAATTACCTCCAATTAATAACTCCAATATATAATATACCACTTTATTAATAAGTTTTTTTGCTAATTCTTCTATTGCTTTCATTACACTGATGTTTTTATATTTACTCTTTGTCACAGGGTGACATGGATGCATTGACACATGACAGAGATGAGGATGTTCCTCCCACCCCTTCTTTAGTGAAGGTAAACCTTAGTATAAAAATCAGTGTAATTGTAATTGTACAAAATGTTATATTATTATGTTATTTTCAATAGGGTTTTGGAGTTATTTTGATTGTTTTACTTATATTTTTGTCACAAATTGATGATTAGGAAAAGGAAAAAACACCAATAACAAATGATTAGTTAGTTGCTAAAATGGAGGCAACACTATTATGCGATGTCGACATCACATATACTAGTGACCCCTTAAGCATGATTACAAAGAGCCTTAAAAAAATCAATTTGCAAATTCTTTCCCTTGTGGTGGATCCAAATCTAAATCAGGAGATAGAGGTGACGAAAAATGAATTGATACAGAGAGCACGCTATCTACAAGTAAGCAACAATGAATCTTTAGCTATAACAAAAGTTCAATAAAGGTTTATATTTATTACTATTTTATGGATCATGAACTTGTGGGCTCTTGGTTTAGAAAAATTTTAATAACCTTGGAAATGCAAAGATGCACCTATGGGTTAGCTTACTTCCCACAATCAGTACATTCACACAAGAACAAGGACTAATTAACAAAGTACAAGGCTTTCTACACTTTGAAATTTGTAGAATTCAAGTGGGTGCACCTGTCACCTAGGATTGGGGTCACTTTTCCACTAAACCTCACAAAGAAGATAGGTGCCCATAATACTTCTTGTTATCTATGACATAAAGGGATAGGGTGTGAAGCTATACACACTACCAAATTACTCACAAATAAAGTAGGGGCGTTTATTATTAAGTCCACACCTACTGACTTAAGATTTAGAATTTAATTTTTGTTTTTGGCGTAGGACTGATAGACAAGAAAGAACAATTGTTTGACAAAATGTCTATGATTAGTCCCTTGTCTATTGGGTGTATTCAAAATAATTCCTCACTTTATTATTGATTCTTATCACTCACCTTGCAAATGAAAATCAAATTATACTAAGAGCCTCACTACTTACAACAATCCTCCTTAATACCCTTCAATTCTGCCAAGTTACATCAAGCATTTACTTAACTTCCTGAGTTAACAACAAAAAATATCAAGACATACAAAACTAAATCCATAGCTATTGGACTTGAGCTTGTCAATTCACAAGAAAATGGGAAATTACAAACCATAAAAGTAGGAGACAAGATTCAAAGCAATTCCTGTAATCTTTGTATTAGTTACCATGGAACTGATACAAAATTAATTTACTGAACATATAATAATCCACAAAATGAATAATAAAATTGTAGATTCATTAAGATCTCTATGAAATAGAGAGGTTATAGACCTCTTCTACCAATTCTTGACTGAAAACCTATAGAACTTTGTCTAATGTTCAGTTTTGCAAATAGGTCAATTCTTTAACCTGAGAAAAGACTTCTTCTAAATGACCTTGGGAATCCTTTTATATGAACAAGGATTGCAACAAGCTTAGGGTCATTTAGGGAAAAATTAGTGCAACACTATCAACCATCAAAACATGAAATCAAGAAATGAGTTATTGCAGAAGTGATAGGGAGAAAACCCCAAGACAATCCAAAATGTCAGAAACAATTATGATATTATTTACATTTGAAAACACTAGCAACCAAACTGCAAATTAGGAATGATTCTTTTTATCCCTACGGAAAGCATATCTTCACAAATATCCCATCTACCACTACATACTAGGGACTTGAATTCTTTGACAACTTGTCCCAAATCATAAATGTTCTATCTAGAAGAAACCTCCTACAAAATATCAAACTCAGGGTGGCAAGAAAATCAAATCTGATCATATCTAGCCCAACCACCACTGAGTCAATTCAATTCTCAACTAAAAAATTATCCTTTATTACCCAAGAACAATCAGATCTGATTTAATTTATCCTTTTGGCTCACTGACCTTCAATCCTATTTGGAAAAACCCTTAAAAATTTTAAATATTTGACCGACAATGAATAATCTATCAAGTTTAAAACATGGTTGTTGATCTTTTATCTTTTTTGACACACTAGAAGGCTCTCACAAGTCAGTCAGAATAGTAAAAAAATCCCTAAAAAAGACTTTCCAAATCATTTCCTTCAGCGACCAATCAAGAGCAAGCATGCCATCAACACTTGGCACGAGGACCCACCACTTCATTGGCCTTCATCAAACAAGATTAGATGGTTGTCGCAATCCCATGATCATTATCAACCAAGCACCTTCCCATAATGGGAACATGACCATCATCAGATTAGCCTTGACCTACATTTACTTTACCTTTAACCGCGACAAGTATTTAGCCTTACATCTTCTGGAGATCAGGCAACAAAAGACCTTTCTAAGAATCACTGAACATTTGGCTTGACCATGATTAGTTCTTGAGTTTAAGCGATAAAGGATTTCTCATGGTCGCTAGATATTTTACTTAACTTAGGAAATTCATGAGATTCAGCAACAACCCTTGATCTTCATCGCCATCAACGGTTGTCGCTCAATCTCCAAATGTTTCATGACTTAACCGTGACATTACGAGACTTGGAGATAACCACCTCGCCATGTCACTAAATGTTAAGAACAAACTGTTGAATATCACGAGATCATGAGATAACCTACTTCACCAAGTTGCCAGATGTTAGACACTTAACTGTCAATATTGCGAGATTGGGAGATAGTCATTACATGTCAAGTCTTTCAGTTTGTAGCCAGGTCTCTAAATAAAAATAGATAAATGCTAACTTCACGAGACTTGGAGAACAAAGGAAAAGAACAAGAATCTGCAAAAAAGGGGACTTTAGTGACATGAAAAGGTAACAAGAAAATAGAAAAGGGATAAGGTTTTATGGACTTAGATAAATTTTTGAAACCCTTACATTGAAAAAACCCTATTCTCTCACACCTGAAGCAGAAACTGGCCACTTTCAAAGATTTTTTGCATTAACTGGAAAATGGGCTAACAAAACTAAAATATGTATGTGTTATTGTTATAGGATTTTTTGAGACCTCAATGAGTTGCTCAACATGATGAGGGTACTAGCGCAGTTCCTAAAGGTAAATAATTCATTTGTAGGAATAGATTGACTAAATCTACATGGCAATAAAAAAAATTTATTTTGTGTCATATGCTAAATGGGTTGTGGGTCTAGATGGAAATTTAAGTAGCTCTAGATGATAACATTGTATGGATGATATTTTATTTTTCAAGAAATGGGAAGCAAGAACAGAATAGGCGGGCGCAGAGCGGGAGGGTGTAGAGTTTCTAGGGTCTCTGGCTTGAAAGAGAAGGAGATCGCTTCAGAAGATGATGAAGGTGACGAGGGAAGGCAAGAGTTCTGCGTGGGGGGTTGTTGCTTGTGTGTTGGGTGCCCTATCCCTCCTTTTCCTGAGCCTTTTATGCTTTGGTTTTGGGTGTTCTACGTTGGTAAGGGCTTGAGGGGAGCTCTCTTCCCCTTCACTTTGGAGTGGAGAAGGCCTTTATTTCTTTCGGAGGTAAGAGATGGAGGGCAGCTACATTTGTTTCTTTGCTGGGTTCCTCTGGATTTGAATTTTTCCTGGGACCCTCATGTGTGGGCTTCTTTTTGGGTTCCACAGCTCTCTTCATTTGTGTGGGAGAGTGGTGGTGGTTCTTATGACGTGGTTATGAGCGAGATCCCTATTGAGGTGGGGTATCACACTAGAGATCTTTGCCAACCGAAGGATGCTCCCTTTCTTTACTCCTCTATCTTGCTTCCTATTGAGGTGGAAGCTCCTTTTGAGGTGAAGGTTTCTTTCCCTCTTATTACCTCTTTCCCACTTCCTATAGAGGTGGAAGTTCCTTCTGAGGTGGAGGCTCAACCTATTGAAGTGGCTTGTTGTTGGATGGAAGAGGTGGGTTGGAGTACTGTTGGTTAGCTCGACCTTTGTTGGAGGGTTCTATTTTTTCCAAAGATCTTTGATGGCCTTTTCTTTTTCCTAGCAGGTAGTGATTTGGTGGTTTGGGGAGTCATCCTCATTCCCATTTCCTTGCTTAAGGTTGGGGGAGCCTTCCAAAACCCTAATGTTATGGTGTAGCTAAAGCATTACTTGGTCAAATATTTAAGCTGTTATTTTTTCATTGGTTTGGTTCTGATAAGGTGGACTATTCTATCTGCCAGCTCTCTTGGAGCTTGACCTTTGCTAGAGGGTTCAATTTTGCCAGAGATCTTTGATAGCCTTTTCTTTTTCCTGGCAGGTTGTGATTTGGTGGTTTGGGGAGTCATCCTCATTCCCATTTCCTTGTTTAAGGTTGGGGGAGCCTTTCAAAACCTTGATGTTATGGTGTAGCTGAAGCTTTATTTGCTCAATTATTTAAGCTGCTATTTTTTCTTTGGTTTGGTTCTGACAAGGTGGGTTATTCTGTCTACCAACTCAGTTGGTTATTATAAGGGGAATCCTCTCCAATCCTATTATGGTTTTGGATCCCAAGTTAAAACCCAGTCTAGTTATGGGAGCCACCAAAACCCTTATGTCCAGTTTAGGGAGCCTAAAAACCCTAGATATCTGATGATGTTGTAAAGCATTGGCTTTACACTTTAGGTTTCAATAGCTTGATCTTTATTATGTATCTTTCTTTTGGCTGCTATTGTTTTGATGGGTTTGTGTTGCTGGTAGTTCTACTGGCATTATGTGTTGGGGGGGTGTTGTAAGGTTTATCCCTTTCCCCTAGCTGTTTCACTTAGATCTAAGCTTATTCTTCCTATTTCAAGCATAGGGATAGAGTTCCCTCCAAAAACTAATTGTATATGGTTTCGGGGCCCATTCAAAACCTATTTTTACCTTAATCAAAAACATTGTATGGATGATTGTTTTTGTGTTTGACTATAACATTTTGGATCAATTTCAACAATCCATTGTGTATATTGATTAGCTCTATATTTAAAAATTACAAGACATTGTATATATGATTATTTTTTAGGTCATGATGAAGCACAAACACCTCCTTCGAGGATGACCACCACTCCAAGATTGTCGACTATAGGGTTGGCAATGAGGAGCATGCACACATCCATGTCTGCTTTGACTAGAGCTAGTAAATCCTTATTTTTCTATATTTTGTTTTGTGTAATTTATGATTTGGTTTTTACTTTCTTGGGTGCATTTGGTCATATTCATTGATTAACTTGTTGCATTAACAGATAGAATGGAGAATAGTACTAGTTTTAATTTACCATAGGTTCCTGGATCAACTCGTGTTGATAGTACGGGATCGTTGCAGGTGCCATTTTTGTTGGATGAGAAAGATATGATTCCCTTAAAAAGTACCTAAGCTTCCAGGTACTTAATTTAAATTTTTTATTATTTATAGTGTAATTGTAGTTTACTTATTCATAACTCATTTTGGATTGATGATCCCATGATGTTTTTGCGGGAAATGATGTTTTTATGAAAATCTTTATGAAATAACATCAAATCTATTCGGGCCCACCATACGTAAGCGGTACGTAGCTTCATATCATCGGTAGAATATTTTTCCTTTCATCCATTTGTTGTACTATATTCAAGGTATGTAGCTTGAGATAATTTTTTTATCTAACAATTTTGTTTTTTCTTAAAAGGTGGAATGACCAAGCTCGCAAACTAAAAAATCATCTAATAAAATCTTTAGAGGATCTCTTTGGTCAAAATATTTTTGACAAAGCCAAAATTCTTCAAAAAGCTTCCAAACATCTAAAGTGTGTGAGGGACCAATACACAAGGGCTCTAAAACTCAACCCAAAGTGTAAGCATCCTCCTACGGCTCTAGAGATGGAGTGGAATGAAAACATTGAAGATGAAAAAGAGAAAAGGCTCATAGATGAAGGAATTCAACCAATAGAAGGCAAAAATAGGTATGTGATAGTATTAAAGTAATTATGCACTAATTAGTGATCTTTATATTTATATAATCTAACATATTTCAAAATTTTCATATATAGACTATAGGACACCTCTATAAGGCTACACAAGCCAGAAAAGATAAGGTTGGCCAACACCATCTTGGCTCTGGTGGATATATGAAACTTCACGCACAACTTGTAAGTACTAGTAAATGAAAGTTCATATCAAATTTTTATATAAAATTACAAACAATTTTGTTTAATCAAGCAATACATGTAATATTGATGACATTAAGCCAAAAAATTAGGGCTTTGAATTTAATGTAGCACCCACAGAAGAAGACAAACAAATATGCTTCAAGCAAGGCTATAAAGCTATGGTTGTATGCCACCACATAGAATCCTATGGCCAAAGCGAAGATTCTGGTGCACCAATTCACACACAAGTAAATAGGCCTAATGAAAAATAATTCAAATTGAATACATGAGAAATAATCTATTTGATGTTAATTTCGAACATAAATTGACTATTTTTGTTTTATAAAGCAAACAATGATAACAATGTGCATGACATTTCACTACAACCTTCTAATCATGGCACCGTTCCTACACATGATGAAGGCCCTGATGTGCATCACAATGATGGAGGTATTCATTTTCTATTGAAAATTAATTATGTAATTATTAATACAATGTAACATCTTAAATTGTAATTGGTGTAACCTTTTTGTGAATATTTTAGAGCATGCAGAATGTCATGGTGACGAAGTGGAGCATGATCTTAGTGTTCAACATGTTGAGGTTGGGGCTGAAAAAAATATGATTGTAGATGATGTGGCACTGTCAGGTAAAGAAAAATCCATGTTATGTTCTTTTGATTAATAAAATACTTTTAACATTAATAAAAAGTGTTGTGAATTTAACCCATTTATTTGTTATTGTAACAGACCCCACTTTGGTGCAGCATCCTCATGCTCCATAAAAGTTGAGGAGACATCATATCATAACATCGAAACCACAAGATGAGTAGAATACCAAAGATATTGATGTTCCTATTAGCATTTTCCTTAAAAAATCGAAGAAAAAACTAAAAAAGAAATGATAGTTATAAACCTTGTTTGATAATGCAAGAATGTTGTCTTAATGAGTGTCTTGATGAATTATTGATGAATGTTATGTCATGTTAATGAATGCTATGTGATTATAATGATTGGTGTGTTAATGAATTATTGATGAATGTTGCGTATTAATGAATTTATGTCATGTTAATGAATGTTATGTGATTATAATGATTGAATGTTATAGTTTGTAAATGGATGAATGAATGAATGAAATATGTAATTATATGTTAATGGGAAATTTAGAGTGATTATAGTTGGGGGGGGGGGAATGAGCTTCCACCTTCTCGTGGTTGGCCTTGTTAAGTACAAAATATTAAAGTATTCTCGAAACCAAGTGAAGCTCAAACTAAACCAATCAACACCTGCCCATCCAAGGCAACAAGCTCGTGACAGGAGGCATGCTCATCTATGATATTGTCCAAACTTGTGCCTACTTAAATGCACCTTATTTATCCTGCTCATGGTGAATAACATAGTTCACATCATCAAACATATACATTTTTCATTTCAGTAGTGAACATGGATTTACCAAAGTCATTGAGAAAAGATATCTCAAATTTCAACACTATTGAATTAGTCTGGTTGTATGTCAAATAAAGAATCATGTCTCTGCCTCTCAAACAATACTATGCCAAGGAACTTACTGAAAAACTCAAGGTGAAAAATTGTAAAGAAATTTCAAGACCCATGGAACATCTATCACAATCATTACTTTCTCACCATGGTTTACCAAATAAGGTATATGATTCCCCGTACATACAAATGGCTAGGAGCTCTATTTATTTTATCAATAAGAGACTAGATCTAGGATATTTTGGGTAGTATCTCTCTAGACTCATGCAAGAGCCTAGATAAATGTAGTGGAAAGCTTGTAAAAGGGTGTTGTGATGTGAGCTTCACTGGTTATATGGATGTCAATTTGGACTAGTGTATAAGAGAACTAACAATTTCTACTTGACTGGTTATATGGATGTCAATTAGACAGGCTCCATTGATGATCAAAAGTCAACATTTAGGTATGTCTGCAAAATATTTTTAGAAGAAATTTCCTAGGTAGGTAGAAAATAATTGACTGTTGCCATATCTTTTACTTAAGTAGAATCCTAGGTAGCACAAGGAGCTACATGCAAAATTACTTGGCCTCAAAGAATCTTGGATTACTTGGGTGTCCTCTCTAATAGACTAATACCAATGGACTGCAATAATCAAAGAGTAATAAAGATGGCTTAGACTCTTATTATACATGAGAAATGCAAACACATTGAGTCTCATCACCACTTCATCCAAGAAAAGGTGTAGAATAATGAAGTTAAAATACAGTTCATTTCCACAAAGGATCAACTTACAGATGGTATTAAGAAGTCATTGTCTCCTCTTAAATTTGAATGGTTTTGAATGGACTCTATGTAATGGATAATGTCCATGATTTAGATAATTTAGGATAAGTGTTAGTGGCACACACCAAAATCACCTTGCTTTGTTTTCTCTCTCCTTTCTCCATTGATGGACTCTACTATTATCACCAAATCACTATTATGGTCAAATTGTGATGAGTGTTCTCATTCATCTAGATGTAAAAAACATTTGGTTTATATTTAAACAAAAATGTTTATATTATGTAATGTTCTACAATATTGAGAAAAAAATAGAATTTCTCTTCAAATTTAGCAAAAATCAGAACCTCCTTGTTTCAACAAGAGAATTTTCTCCCTTTTGCACCTTATGTAGTATTTCAAATTGGTATCTCAAGACAAATCTTGAGAATAAATCCATAGTTTTTGCTAGTTTGTCTCACCCTTGACGTTGTCAACTCATCTATTCACATTGCTTGAGTAGTTTAAGTATTATATAAAGATACTTTATGTATTCTCATTATAATTTATATCATTAAGGACATAATGCAATTTTTTTGGGATGAGATTGAAATATGATGTTTATTAGTCTCATGAAGGTTCTCTTAGTCTCATGTAAAATCTATAAGTTCTACTAGGATATTTTGTTTCTAAATTGGCTCTCATGTGCATGTTTGTCATATTCAGTATCTCCACATACTCATTAAGATACCATGTCATTGGAAGATGAGCCATTGCATAGATGAGTGCAAACTTTTAAGTTAATACATAAAATAAGTAAATGTTATGATATTGTTTTGATTATGTAAAAATAGGTTTTGCAAGGACCCAAAACCTTTTACATCAAGATTACAAGATAAGCATTAAAGATCCAACAGAAATAGTGCATCAACACCAAAAAAACTTAACAAGTCTTTAAACAGAAAGACAGCTGAAAAAGACAGTAAAAAGATAGCAAGACAATAGACAGCAGACAACAGGCTAGATACACTTCATAAGATTAGCCGCCTATTCAGCCTGCATCTGCATGTTGTGAGAGGAAACTTTGAGATCCTCAATATCTTTGTTCTTATTATCCTCCAGCTTCCTAAAGCTTGCTCTGGTTCTTTTGATGGGACCATGGTCCTCCTTGACCTCAATCAACACATGCTCCCCTTTTCCCTGATCCATTTTGTCCATGAGAATCTTGACATGATCAGTCGAAGCCTTGAGAATGGCAAAATTCTGCTCAGCGATGTTACCCACCATCTTCTCCAGCTTCTCAATTTTGTTTTCCATTTTGTCAATTCTCTTTTTAACCATCTCCCCATCTTTTATTTTCTCCTCCATAGCTATGATTCTATCATTAAAGGTCATAAGCCCCTTAGCCCTGCCAACATTCTCCTTCAGCTCCTCAATGCACTGTCCCATAGTCTTCTCTCCCAGTTTCATTTTCCAAGGATCTCAGTTTCCTTTTGTAGTTGATGGATATGGGTCTTGATAGTGCTGATGTCATTTTTCATGGTACTGAGGTTGATAAGGAAAGAAAAACACCCAAATTTTCAAAGTCCTTATTCACACCCACCGTCTCCTCCTCAGAGCTCTTTGCCTTATCCCTATTATCAACCTGCCCATCCTTCTCAATGTTAGCCACATCCTGAGCAATTTCCTACATGATGTTGTCATCCACCAGAACATTTTGATCTAGCTCATCTCTTTCCTCCATGATAGGATCCTTCTCCACCCTCTTTTCCTATTTTCCCTGGCTATTCTTCTGTGAGGTAGAGCCATCATCAGAAGAGATGACAACCCTCTTACCCCTCTTCTTAATCCTCTTATTGGATCTGGTACGTTTCCCTATAGGTTCCATTTTCTTTTTACCCTTCCTCTTCACACTGTCATCCCTACTCTCCTCTTCCTCCACCTCCATATCAGTAACCGAGTCCTCAATCTTGGTCTTCTTTCTTTTGGACATGGATTCATGATACCTAGAGGGTTTTCTAAATTCCTCAGAATCTCCCTCATCTTCTTCAGTGTCCTCCATAAAGGGCTCCTCTGACTCTTTGTCATCTGTGTCATAATCTTCCAGGGCCTTCCTGTTCAGTTGGGACCTCTCAACCTTCTTAGACTTAAGAACCTCATAGATAAGGACCATCAGCCCATCATGATGGGCATGGTCACCATCAGGGTCCCTCTACCAGCTAAGAATTGTAGCATTCCAAGAGCTCAACAGATAAAAGGGAAAATTAACTTTTACCCCATGTCTAAAATGATTTAACAGAATTAGATGGTGGTTATGAATTTTGGTATATCTGCCATCCAGTGTAATGTAACTGATTCATTAATCCAATGGTGGTTATTAGGATTCAACTGTATAGTTTTTGAGTCAAATTCATTTATCCATGTTTCATGTGTAGTGGTTCACAAGAACCTATCTTTCATGAGAATGAATGGTACACTTATTGCTCATTGCATTATATTTATATCTATATTCATAATCTTATTCTTGTACATAAAATAAATTAGAGTTGATTATGATGTAAGAAGTCAAATTTCTTGTAAGGATAACCAATCAAGCAAAAAATTTGCAAACACCTTCAAATGCGTGGTGGGGAATTGCCAAACTTCTATGAAAATGATATGTATTTATCATGTATAATACTATTTTTTGATATTTAATCAACATTTAAAAATTAGAAAACTTTAAAAATATTTTGTAGAATGTCATTTATTGTATCAAAAAATGAGAAATATTATACTTTCCATATTGTATAATGGAAACAATTATAGAAATTTTATAATTGAAGGAGAGAGTTCTGAATCATAGAAATGACTTTAGTTTTGTGAGTGTTTTGGAGAATGTTTGAGGGACATTGGGTAATGATTGTTGCTTGGTTAAGTTGATTGGGTGGAACCATTGATGTGGTTGAGGTACATTGGGGTGATCACAAAGGTGTGGAGCCTATTAGTGGCATAAGAAATTGCTTTGCACTATGATAGTATATGGTGTGAATTGGATCCATGGAAATGATCCTTGAGAAGAAGCTTGTTGGGTGTTGTAACAACACTAATGAAGTCCCTCTTGATATTACTGATTGCAAGGTGGAATTGCATTTAGTAATATCAAGAGGGACTTCATTAGTGTTTTCACAACACCCAACAAGCTTCTTCTCAAGGATCATCTCCATGGATCCAATCCACATCATATCTTATCATAGTGAAAAGCAACTTCTTATGTCAACAATAGGCTCCACACCTTTGTGATCACCCCAATGTTGCTCAAACACATCAATGGTTTCACCTAATCAAATTAACCAAGAAACAATCCCTTACCTGGATGCTCACTATGCCTTAATCCCTAGTAGCCCCGCTCAACGAGTTTCTCAAGGATTACTTAGAGATCTCTCTCTTCAACCTCCTATATATCCCTGCAATCTAACATATATGGACACATATAGTAAAAGAATAGGCTTCTCCCATAAGCCACTATAACGAAAGTAAGTGGGAGAGCCTAAGTGCTCATTGAAACTTAAAAAGTAATTGTTGATTGCACCAAGTCACTATTTAGGAACAATTAACAATAACTTGATTTTCTTTGTTTCAAACCTTAACAAAATAATACAAAACATGCATGTAATGAATAAAAATTAAACCATAACCATTCTAATACATTCCCAATCAAACTTGCATTGACAAAGGGTTTAACGACACCAAAATGAGGACTTTCTCACCCAAAAACTAGAATAAAAGGAAGCCTAGGACCCTCATTTTGAAAGAAGGGACTTTTTACTATAGCAATCACATGTGCAAGCTTGTGAATTCAAGTAAGCATATTTTCATCAAGCGTTCAAGGCATTCAAAGATTCAAGGATCGTTTGTGAGCATTTCCTCTTCAAAGTCTAGCACTTTTTTGGTCATCAAGGGAGGAGATTTACATTGAGGCATTCATCATCTTATTCATTTTCACCCATGGCTCCATGATATGGTTTTTGTAGATCTATTGCATTTGTGGAGATTTCCTACATCCGTTATTGCAAATTCAACATCTACAACATACAAGCATTACAAAATCCTTATTGAAAATATTTTATACAAGCATGGTGATTACTTACATTTATCTTATTTCCTTTACATTTTTACATTTCAATTTCAAGGTTGATTCCTCAATCTAGGGCTTGACCAAGGCAAGCCCTCATCCACCCAAATCCTTTTTTTTTTGTGTGTGTAGGAACAAGATATCAAAATTATAACCACATATCTGGAAACTACTTTCTAAGACATTTTCAAAGAAGTTGGGCCAAATTTGCTACAGTATCCTGACAACACGATGACCTAGTTGACATATTCCTAGAGGGCTAGGAAAAACATCATTTTTTGGGTTTTTTTTGTTGTGATCGTGAATATGATATCAGAAGTTCTATCATAGGTTTCAGATCTATAGTTTTTAAGAGAAAAAAGGCACATTCCTCTACAAATTTTGAGGTGATTACTTTATCATTCATTTCATTTCTTAATCTAGACATATTTTCACATCTTCATTAGGTCGATTATTTTCATTTACCATTTAGATCTATGTTACTTTCCTCATTAAATCAATTGGTTCAATTGCACATTTACTTTTACATATCTTTAATCAAACCCTACATTACACAAAAGAGGACTTTATTGCATACTTCCTTAATATAATTTGGGTTTAGCATTGACATCCCTTTATCTCCTTGGGTTTTTCTAATCTAACTTGGGTTATATTGAGAGTTATGTTTGGAAGCCCCTCTTTCTCTTGTATTTTGAATGTTAGTGTAGAAGTGGTTAGTTAATAAATTTATCTCACATAGTTTATATTATTAAATTCATTAGCATCCATTTCCCCCCTAAATATTAATAAATCATGCATCTTTATCATTTATATTCTAACTAAGTGCATGCAATATATTGATCATATAAGAGATTTTGTTAATACTCCTCTCCCTAATGTCAATCCTCCTGACCTACAGACCATTCAAAGAGATTATAATGAGAATATTCAACAAATTATTCATGATTCTGATGTTAGAGATTTCCTTGATAATCTTCCTCCTCTAGTGAATGATGATTATCCCTCTCTTGACAACCATCGACCTAGTAATACTCCTAAAGATCCTCCATCTTATCTTCAATATCCTTTACCTCCTTTTTCCATGAATTTTGATGATAGGGATAACCTTCCTCACCACCTTCATCCTCTCTATATTCCTCCCTACACTACATATGATCATATCCTACAAGATCCATCACTTTCTCCAACTACCTTGCGAGACACTTATACCACTGGTTATGATATTGCTACTCAAAAAGGTTATAGGGGTTTAGGACTTGGTATTCATGAACAAGGCATTAGGTTTCCTATCCACCTTCCTCAAGAAAATCACATAGGTGGTTTAGGCTATAATCTTGAAAGCATTCCAGTTGAAGACACTCTACCTAGTCCTCCTCTCCATCTCCTTCCTCTTAATGCTTGTCAAGCCTTAGCTGAAAAAGTTTACCTTCACCTCTTGTTTGAGCCTAAAGTTGGATTAATTGAATATGAGATAAATTATATCAATAAAGTTACATGTCCATTTTTCTATAATAATCTACATTTACTTTGTGATTGTGACGACTTCATTTTATATGTGCATGATAAAATAGAAGCTAACATTCTTCCTTAAACACCTGATATTTTATGTCTTCTTCATGAGTATACTTAGTAGAATTGATCCCTATTGAGATACTCCCCATTATGTGGAATAATGTGCATTTGGAGTGTCCCAATAGGTATTTTCCCTTGTCCTTCTTAACTGGGGGGAAAGGTTTATTTTAGCCTTTCCTTTTTGTGGAATAATGTGCATTGGAGTGTCCCAATAGGTCTTTTCCCTTATCATTCTTAGCTGGGGGCAAGGTTTCTTTCAAATATATTTCTTACATATATATGTTGTTTAGAAAGTGCACATTATTTTTAAAGAAACTATCTATGTTTTTTTATTTTAAGGATCTATTATCTATATGTGTTACATCTCTTTTGTGTTATATATTGGTTTGTGTAGGAATATAATGTTCCTTCCTTGGGTATATTTCTTACAATTGTAGGGTGTTCTTTTAGAAGATATAATATGACATCCTCTTTCTTTCTTTTATGATGGATATCATTTCAAAACATGTATCTTTATTACATGAACATTATCATTCCACTCTTTATCTTGTTTCACACTTGGGGGGAAAGATATTATGTATATTCTTTCTCTTTTATCTAAGGATCTACTTTTCCCTAGTACAATGGAATTTGTTTGTTTTGTGACATTATTTTCTTTTAAATAATTGATGTCTTTATTAGATTCTCTTTGTAAATATTTGATTTTCACCTCTTCTTTACTTGCAAAATTATGTTCATTATAAATATTGTTCCCTTACTTTGTGATTCAAAGTTTTTTATCCTTCATCAAGAACCCTTATTTCACTTGGAAATAGGGAATTAATTAAGAGCATTCTTGTTCTTCTTCTCCCTCTTTTGTATAGAAGATGATATCTTTTTTCAAGCACTCCATTTGAAGGTAGATGTCTTGTTAACAAGATATCTTCCTTTCTAGGGTCTCTTCTCATAAGCAATATATCCTTTCACAATTATCTATCTTTCTTAGCTTGTTAGAGTTAAGTCTCATCGCTAAGAATATGTCATACATTGTTTCTTTATAGGATATCTCTTTTTTTTTATTGAAGTAGGTATCCTTGATTCTCTTCTTTATGGTGTCTGATATGTAGTCATCATAAGGAGAGGGTCATATATATGCCCTCCTTATATAGTATTTATGCACTTTTAATTTTTGATTTTACCTTTCTTTGCAACATGCTAAATCCCTGATGGGTATAAGTGGCCCTTGTCAATCCCTAGGATATGCACAAACATATAATGCTAACTCCCTAATGGTTATAAGTGATCCTTGTCCATCCCTGTGAGATGCATTTACACAAGCACACTTTTCTCTATGGATAAAAGATCCTTTTCATCCGCAAAGAGCATAGACATATTTTTCATGCTATGGTGATAAGACAATTTTTTATCCATAGGGTATATACACATACACACACACATGCACACAAAGTCATTAGAAGACATAAATATTTTATAGGGTTGACTAGTATGGAATACAAACATACTAGACCATTCAATCCTATCCTTCACGTGATTCACAATAAGCCACACAAATCTTATTGGGCAAGATAGTCATATTCTCTCTCTCTCTCTCTCTCTCTCTCTCTCTCTCTCTCATGCTAAGAGGTTTAGATCATGGAGTTGTTTCATCATTGGTGATGCTCCTATGTTTCCTATGTAACCATTTATGCTCTTGCAATAGCCTTCTAGAAATGATATTGGTAAGTGAGACATTTCTTTAGCTAAGGTCTCTTTTACTAGTTGATTTGGGTTTTTTACTAACCTCTTGGTGTCTTTTTGTTTTCTTTTTCTTTGTTTTTGTGCCTCATGCATGAGAATGGAGTTAGGATCCTTAGGTTAGGGGATTATGTCCTTGGACTTAGTGATGTTATATCTTTTTACAATTCCTTGTCTTAATTTCCTTTCTCTCTTTATGGCTTTGGATTGGTCAAACGCTTAAGTCTATTATGGACTTGGGTGCTCTTTGTTTCCTAGGTCATGATGAGATCATATTTGTTCATTATTCTACTTTATTGTGAGTATGGCCTCATACTCCCACTAAAATGGGGGATAAATGTACCATCTTAAAATGGAATAACCCCCCATTTAAGACCTTTTAGCTCCCACTTTTTAGTGATTTCATTTTTCAAGAATTCTCTTGTGCTCATACAACTTATTTCACCTTATTTTAGGCCATGTTTCTGACTATTTTAGCACCTTCCAAAAAGCCTCTTTCTCAAATCCTGGTGAAAAATCCCCAAGAGGAGGGAAAATTTTTCCACCCTCTGGAGGTAGGATTTTCCAGAATTTGAAATTTTCCTTTGGGGATGTTTATTCTCTCTCCTCTTTTCATTGTCGACCCATTTTGTTTGGTGTCTAAAATCGCTATAAAATGGGGCTTAACCTCTTCATTTTGAACATAAGAAAAAATAATTACACATCACATACAAGCTTTCATGTGCTCTAACATTTAGATTAGCAATCTTTATAGTGTGTACAACGTATCCATTGCATTTTCAACATTCAAGATCTTCCATATAGCTTCTTCCTTCTTCCTTCAAGTTGATAGTGGAGTTTTGATTTCAAGGAGGAGACTTTCATTTATTCATTGAAAACCTAAGACAAATAACAAGCATTCACATTCATAAGGTTTTGTCTTGCATGATTTCCTTTTGGTTTTTTGTGTTGATTCAAAGATGTTGCATCATTATACTTGATTACAATTTAAAAATTATTCCATCTTCTTTGGTATGTTACATTCAATTGTAAGATCTTTATCTGCTAGTTGTAGACATTTCCATTTCAAATATATTTCATTTAAAGGTTAATTCCTAAACCAGACTTGACTAAGGAAAGCCCCTCTCCACCAAAAAAATTCCCAATTTTTGTGTGTGCAAGCGCATGTATTGGGATTGCAGATTCAGATCTAGGAAGCCCTAGATAGTCCGTTTCAAAATTTATCAGATCAACTGAGTTTCATGCTATCAAGAGGAATTCAAAGTTCACCATCCTCCCTAGAAGGTCACTATCCTCATGGTAGAAAATTGCTTCTAGGTTTTTCTAGGTTTTTTGTTCTAAGCCCAGATCTGGTTTCAATTCCTATTCTGCAATCTTCTATGATTAGTTTTTAGACCTGATTTGGGTCTTCCACATCATATCTATAAGGTTAGTAGATCTATTTCCACTCCATATATATCTCAAATATGATATCTTTCTTTACTTGCTATTGCACTTTCCTTCTTGTCATCTTTTGATCAAACCCTAATCAACTCTTAATAAAAGAAACCTTAATTGAATCAATACAAACTTAATTAATAAGGCAATTGAACATTTCATGAAAGAATTCATCTTGCATACATATTTTTTTGGTTTTGGGCTTAGAATTGACATCCCTTCTCTTATTTGGGAATTGCTAATCTAGCTTGATCCCATTTGAGGGTTATGTTAGATGACCACCTTCTTTCTCTTGTATTGAATGTTAGTGGTAGATTGGATAATTTATATATTCTTAGTATTAATGATTCTAATTTCCCCCTAAACAAAAAATTTAGACACCACTTTCACTGTCATTCCCACTTTTGATCAATTTCAAGTTAAACTTGGTCTTCCTTGGATTACCTCCATGAAAGACGTGGCTTCTCCTATTCATAAATGTGTTAAATTTCCTCATAATGGAGAGATAGTGACTATTAACCATAGTATTTATAATCCTTTCATGCCTCAAGACTCAATTGACCTTGATTTTTTTTGGCCTTCCATGCCTCAACCCACTCAAACCCATCCTGACTATCTCTTCTAATCATACCAAGCCTACAAGATTAAAAAGATTTGTGAACTTAGAAAACCTAAGGATGATCTTGTACATGGAATTTTTCCTACACCGCCTATATCTCCTTTACATGCTTCTATTCCACCTCCTATTTCTTATACACATCCTCTTCCTAGCATCTCTCAACGTAGTGTGGTTCCTCCAGTTCTTCCTCGTAAAGAAGAAAATGATCCAATGTTGATTGATCCTATCCTAAACCAAATATCTAGAAAGACCAAACATAACCATCATGCTTATAATCATTTTCACAAATGTTGTGGTAGATCCTATCAACATGCTTCTCAAAATATTACTTCACCTCAATCACCTCCTCATACTTCACTTCCCTTTGACCAACCCATGCTTGATCCTAGTGAATTCAAACCAAGTAAAAATAAAAAAAAACATGAAAATGCTATTCATATCTTAGATTCTATTACAACTAATCTTGATGATGATGTTATTGATGCTAAAAATGATATTCATTCTAGGGATTTTGATGAAAAGTATGAGACTATTGATATTGATCACGATTTACCAGCTATGCTTTCACAACAGTTATCTATCATTCCTAGTAACAAACATAGTGACTTATCTTCACAACATGGTTCTTTTTTGGAACTGGTTATTGTTCCATCTATCGTGCTTTAATTTTCTCTTGTGAGTTTCCCACCTTCCATAAACACTATCGACCGAGATAGGGGGGTAGATGATACACTTTACTAGCTACTCTTGTGTGGTGAATTTTATGTATTTTCTTATTGTATTGTGCTTCTCTTGTAGTGTGCTTCTTGTTATATGTTTTGTTTAGGTTTCTTTAAATGACCCTTGTTTCTCTATTAGTGCAAGGTGATAAAGGAACCACCATGTTCGTAAACATTCTTCTAATTGTGTCTCTCTTCTTCTAGATGTCATTACATTTTATATTGTACCTATGCCACTTTTCATAAATGTTCCTTTGTGATGTCTAATTGGGATGATGAAAAATGGTAGACACCTATTCTTTTTGGTCTCTGTGATGCCAGTAAAAAAAGACTCTTCTTTGTAACTCTTACATTCTTTTCTTCCATTGTGTTGTAGTTCTACTTCCTTTGGGGATGATGACATTTAATTTTAACATAATATTTCACTTATTATCATATCATTATATTGACCCCATAGTTGGTAGATCCCTTTCACGCTCTCTTTTGTCATGTTCTAATTTCCCTTGCTTTTTCCTTTCTTGGGGGCATTTCATAGTGGAAAAATTTCTAGTGGATGCATGTACGCTTTGTTAAAGCCATTGCTCCTATTAAGGTGTTTGCAATAGCTTTAACATGGGAGCATACACTCCACTCAAATTTTTCACCAACACACACTATTTTAATGTTGCTTTGCATTTGGATCCCTTAATGGATACACTTTCCTTAAGGATAAATCCTCCTTTTCTTTTCAATCTCTAAGGAAGCTTACCTTCACTTAGGATAGACCACTCTTTTGGATCCCTTAATGGGTACACTTTCCTTAAGGACAAATCCTCCTTTTCTTTTCGATCTGTAAGGAATCTTACCTTCCCTTAGGACAGATCGTTCTTTTATATCCCTTATGGACAAATCCTTCCTTTCTTTTCTAACCCCTAAGGAAACTTACCTTCCCTTAGGAAAGGTTGTTTCTTTATTGGATCCTTTATTGGATACACTTTCCTTAAGGACATATCCCTGATGGATTGACTATCATGACACACAAACCTACTATAACTTTCAATGCCATGTTTTGTGGTGCCTTCTTTATGTGGTTCGCAATAAGACATAATATTACTGGGCTAAGGTGACCACACTATTCTCTCTCTCTCTCTCTCTCTCTCTCTCTCTCTCTCCATGTCTCTCTTATCTTAGTTTTGGATTTTATGAGGACTTAAGTCACTTGGGGGCTTGATGTTTTCTTGTCTCCTTGACATTGATAATATCCTCTTATGCATTTGATCTACTTTACCATGAGCATGAGTTTTCCTCATACTCTTTCTAAAGTGGAGGCTAAATGTACCATCCTAAAAAGTTAGCACCCACTTATTTGGAAGCTCTAGGACCTATTAGGCCTTATTTTAGTGATTCTTGAGATCCAAATGTGTTTATGCTTGATTTCCCACTCCTCTTTTCCTATCTCCCCGAAACTCTTCCCAAACCTCAAGACTATTTTAAAAAATTTTCCTCTTCAGGACTAGGTCGAAGTCAGCCTTGTCCTAAGGACTAGATTGAATTCAACCTTGTCCTCAGGATGTTAATTTTTTATGGGCTCCAATTCCAATACGAGGGTGTTTCTTTTCCTGCTCTTAATCATGGTCAACCTATCAATTTTGAGCCTCAAAGCGAATATAAAAGGACATGAAATATCCTCATTTTGACATCCATTATCCATATGCGATCCATTATTAAGAAATAAAATATATGTGAAAGCAATTATTGGTGATTTCAAGTGCAATCAATCTCTTTTGGATTCAATATTTTAAGGCAAGGCTCACAATTCAAGATCTCCAAGTCTTCTTCCTTTCAAGATCCATTCAAAGGAAATATTCTCTCATTGATGCAAGTTTCTCTCTTCCATGGTGGCTAAGCAGAAGAATTTACAAGCAAGCAAGAAGATCCACATCCATTCTTCTTTCCTATTCTTCTCCATTGAAGTGATCAAGAATACACCCATTCAAGATATAGGATTTGGCAAGTGTAGATCAACTACATTTGTGAGACATCCTTAATTCTACAACACATCTCAAGCAATAATTCATATATCGTCATGGGTTTATCAAATCCTAACATCCATCCATGAGGGTTTCATAAGCAAGGTGAATATTTACATTTGTCTTATTTTACATACTTTCCTTATTTCATTTCAAGGTTAATTCCTATATAGGGGCTTGACCAAGGCAAGCCCCTTTCCACAATAATTTCTCCTTTTTTGGTGTGCAAGAACATGTGATGAAGTTATAGATTTAGATTTTTAGGTTTTCATAACTAGTGACCGATCCTTCACAAAATTCAACAATTTTTGTGCTTCTAGGACTAGGTCAAATTGGATCCCAAGTCAGCATTGTCCTAGGGCTCAACAATTTTCACAGTCAGGATTTACAGGTATGAGGGTTCTAGATCTAAGATGTTTTTAGATTTTGACAGTTATCCGACAAGTTTTTCCAGATCTAAAGCTCACTTTCCCTCTCCTAGACCTCAAGGTGGGTACATAATTCTCATTTTATTTTAGCACTTACTTTGGTACATTAGATATGATATCATAAATTTTTGGTTATCATTTCCTTTGTCATTGCAAAAGTGTTTTTCATACTTTCATATACATACATTTATGTCCATACATGGAATACCCCAGAATCACCCCTTTTGCTAGATCGTGCATTAGCACCCCTTCATCATTTTGGGTTGGGCTAATTAGAATTGGCCTAAGGGTGGATTTTGTATTCCAATGTATATGGGAAGCGGGGATCTACCCTTGATAAACATTTCCTATATCATAGTATTATAAGAAGTGTATCATTCATGTAATCATGGGATATGGAATACATCTTGTTGTAATATATTTGACTAGGGATGATTATGAGTCATGGGAAAAATTAATCATCACACATTTTAGATTTTAAAATCTCTTGCCTCATTTTTATGGACTCATACCTAAGCCAAAGACAAAGTGGAAGAAAATAGTTTGGGAAGATAAAAATGATCATATTAGAGGGTTGATTGGTATGAATCTTGGTTTGGATTTTCATCATGATATATACTTCAAGATCTTGTTTATGCAATGAACACATACAATTTGGACCATTATTTGGGAACAATTTTGAGATCCACATGTTCCTCCATTATGAGATGATCCTATTATGAATTATCACATTCGACTTGATTATGTAGATAATATTTCCTATGATGATAATACATTAGATGAGATTGAATATAATACATATATTGGGAGTAAGGATGATCTAGTGACTCCACTTGTAACTCCTAGTTCTCCATTCGAGATCACACATTCATCTCTTGTTAGTGATCCTAGTGAGTCATTGCAAGAGATATCTATTTATCTTCCTAATTGGGATTCCAATTTGATAGATATTGGTTCATTGTTTATGGAGTCTTGTATTTTAGATTTGGGAGACATACTTGAGGAATTTTCTCTTCTCTTTGATGACAGTGTCATCACAATTGGATTTGGAGATAATTCTTCACCTTCTTTGGAGATTGACATTCTTGATTCTTCTCCTTCACTTGGTTTATCACATTTCATGGTTCAGTTTGATGATGTGATGGATTCCTTGAGCTTGGAGATACCTATCTAGTCTTCGGAGATGCATATTTGGAGACCTTTTTCCTCCTTTCATTTGGATATGGATTGGTTTGCGAAATCATCATCATACTTCCTTTGGATTCCACTTCCTAGTTCCTATCCACAATGGGAATCATTCCTACATTTGCACTTGGTATATCTTCTTCCAAAGGGGAGAAATATTTTTTATAGGCATTAGAATATGCTTTGTCTTCAAACACTCACTATTTTTGTAGGAGATTATTCATTATGTGGGGGGGTGGGGGGGGGGGGGGGGTGGGGAGGGATATCATGACTCCGTATTTTCTTCTTATTGAGGGATAATTCCTTGTATATACATGATGTATGTAGTACATGTATAGCTTATGAGAGATTATATTTACATTGTACATGTGTAGCTTATGAGAGATTGTATTTACATTGTACATGTGTATACATGTATGAGGGATATCATGTCCCATGACCTCTCTCTCTCTACTCTTTATGAGAGATTACATTTACATTGTACATGTGTACCGAACATGGACTAGTAGCCAAGATCCATCTTGCATTGTGAGTTTAAGTACATTATCCTAAGTTGCACTTAAGGGGGGGGGGGGATGTTGGTGTAATTAAATATTCCTAATTAAACTTTACTTAATCTTACTTAGGATAATGCATTTTATAGTAGTTTTTCATTCAGACACCTAGGATTTTGCACCTCTATTAAGCACATGGTGTTAGAGAATTCCACTTTAGGTGGTGATAGTTGTTATCATATTCCACTTTATGTGTGATATTTACCTTTAGTGCACATATCATATTATCATCATCATCATATGGAACATACTTCATTGAATAATGGAGGATGATCCACCTTTTGTAGACATGTGACTCCACCTTATCTAGGTGATAGCTTATCTTCTCCTTATCATTGTTTCTTATTTCCTTACTTATATAAGCAAGCCTATTATGTACATTTTAATTATTTCCATTATCAATAACATCATTCTTGCATCTTAATGCAATTATCTTTCCATTCTCTTGTGGAAGTTATCTTGGTCTTTCATTTGATCCTGGGGATGTTGTAGAGTCACCTAAAACTCTAATGGATATATATATATATATATATATATATATATATATATATATATATATATATATATATATATATATATATATATATATATATATATATATATATATAAGTTCAAAATGTGTGTTGTACATACATTTGATGTGTGTTTTACATATATTTGATGATATATGTGTGTCGTGCATACATTGATGATGTTATACATAAATTTGATGATAGATACTTTATATGTATACACTTTTGACATAAATTCAAGATGATCTATATATACATGTATATTTGAAAATGATGACCTACTTTATATGTTTGAAAATATCATCTATACATGCATCATATAAGAATTTAAATCATCCTCTTAAGACATGTCTTATTTAAACAACAATGAATATTTCATAATATAATATCGTGCATACATGTGTCATATAAGAATTTATATCACCTCCTTAAGAAACATCTTAGTTAAACAAAAAAGAATATTTTACAATACAATATTGTGCATACATGCATCATATAAGATTTTAAATCATCCCCTTAAGACATGTCCTATTAAACAACAATGAATATTGCATAATACTTTTTGACAATATCGCACATACATGCAACATATGAGAATTTAAATCATCCCCTTAAGCCACGTGTCATAATTAAAGAACATCCCCTTAAGCCATGTGTCCTAATTAAACAACATCCCCTCAAGCCATGTATCTGGGCTTAAGAAAAATTTAAATTTATGTCAAATTGTTCTTGACCAAGTAACACAAGTTGCAAACATATATACATTATTTCTAGGCCACATCAAGTGGTTCATCTCACTCTTGGAAAACATGTAATATTCTCTCATGATCATCAATATCTAGTCTCCACTTACGAATGCCATGTCCTATGACTGGATGAAGAGATAGGGTGGTAGCAATTATAAGGTGGCTATACTAATAGACCTTGTTGTCATGTTGATAATAAATAAAGTAAATCCCATGTTTAACTATTTTTATTTCCTTCAAATATGTTCCTTGCACAACAACTAAACCTGTACACACAAGAGTTAACATTTGAAATAATGAGTTCTAGAGCTAGAGACAATGTTCATGTGTAAGGTAAGTTATATTAAATTTTAAGTTTCAATTATAATACATTTAACATAGATACACTATTCACTTGTGGGAACATAATTCCATCGCTTGTTTCATTCTTTGTTAGCTTCTTGCTCTCCTCTATGCAACACAATAAATAGTAACTAAGACCTACATTTGTAGGCTCTTCTGTGACTACAAAAACATGTCCTGCACAATAAATTTCATGAAGTTAATTTAATTTAAAGAGTTTGAGAGATATATATGTTTATGAAAGTATATAAGTATGTAAATGTACATAAATTTATAGATTGAAATTAAAGTTAAATATATTTACCAATTTTAATTAATCTTTAAATATAGTCATAATCGATATAAATCAATGAAATGTCATCGAAGCTTTCATTCTCATCTTCATTGAAGCTTGTGCTTGTTGAGCATGCTCTACATACCAAATAAAATTTACAATAAAGTTCACAATTAAGAATTTACTTTTAAAAAACACCTAACTTGGCCAGAGAGAGAGAGAGAGAGAGTCTTAAGGGGATCTATGAAAGGACTAGAGAGAGAGACTAAACATATTTAATCAACTTAAAGAAGATAAAGGATCTAGAGAGAGAGAGATAAAGAGAGATCATAAAAAGAACATACAAGTTTAAATCACCTAAGAATACTAGGGAGAGAGAGAGAGAGAGAGAGAGAGAGAGAGAGAGAGAGTCTTAAGGGGATCTATGAAAGAAATAGAGAGAGAATAAACATATTTAATCAAGTTTGTTCTTGTTGAGAGTGCTCTACATACCAAATAAAATTTACAATAAAGTTCACAATTAAGAACGTAGTTTTAAAAAATACCTAAGACTTGACTAGAGAGAGAGAGAGAGAGAGAGAGAGAGAGGGTATCTATGAAAGAACTAGAGAGAGACTAAACATATTTAATCAAGCTTGTTGTTGTTGAGCGCGCTCTACATACCAAATAAAATTTACAATAAAGTTCACAATTAAGAACATAGTTTTAAAAAATACCTAAGACTTGACTAGAGAGAGAGAGAGAGACCCAATTTCTTCTTATGATATCTTGCCAATTCTTGTTTACAATGTCTTCTTTCCCTTTTAGGTGAACACTTTTGTGAAGCCTTATGTGCCCTTGTCCTTTGATTTCCCATATGTTTCCTTTGAAAAAATACTCTTTGAAAATTTCACACCAATAAAATGTACTTCAAAATGTCTTCATTGTGAAAATTATGAATTATCCTTCAAATTTGATGTTTAGAAAATTAAAAAAAGACATCTTTATTCATATGAAACTGTCAATAGCAAAAAAAAAACAATAAATTGGCCGACATGGGTTTTTATCAAAAGTTGGCAACCATTTTCGATCGAAAGTTTTTGGGATATTAAAATTTATCCCATTGACTTTTAATAGAAAGGGGTTTCGATCAAAATTGGGGGTTTCGATCGAAACCCCTTTGTATCAAAAGTATTTTCAATTAAAACCCCTTGAAAAAATGATCCCAATTTTATGGCCTTTGGAGCTCAAATTGAGGGCTCAAATGGAACAATATTGACAAACCCAAATGCATGATAGTAGTACTCAGAATGAGCTTTCCAATGGTTATGATTTTAATATATATTGAGTTTATTATGATTTTTTTATAGATTAATTAATCATAGGTTTCTAACCAAACATCGAGCTTTGTGCTCAACACTTATGGAAAAATAGTAAACAAGTGAAAATAAATTCTAAAAAATATCTATGCACTAGGTATTGAAGCCCTCCTAACCAAAAAAATTTGAATTCAGACACATACACAACAAGTTACAATTGAACATATGAATATATGTCAAATTTACAGTTAACCCAACTTCAAACCTTAATAAAATATGAAATATCGAGGATACAGTCATGAAACCAATTGCAAACATTAGACATGGATGTTACAAAACTAAATTCGAAACAATCATATTCATATCTATTTTAGGAAAAAAGTTATGATTGAACAAGTGAGTGTTACTCTTTAAAAATGTTGTTTTATGCTAAAAACTAGTTTTCGAGGGAGATAGAAAAATGGATTCAAATCAATTCCAAAAAATTTCAAAAAAAATAAAATTAAAATCTACACACAAAATGTTAAAAAACTCTAATTTACATCATGTTCAAATTTGTAATGGCTTAGCAGCAATAGGTGTCCAAATGTGAAGTTTTTTTTTTCAGAATGTAAATTTCAGTGTCAACATTGGCATAAAAGTGTAACCCACTATTATGGGTTCAACCACATACATGCAACCAACAAACATTCTCTATAACACTTACATACTTGACTCTCATCAACATTGTCAACTAATCACCTTACTAGGCATCTTGACTACTGTGGTCTCTTCTCATTTGATCACTTTTCTATTTTTCTAGCAACCACCACATACTACAATAGTATGGTATCAATCTTCCTCGTTAGTCTTGCAATTTGTCACTCACCACATAAGCATCCTTATCACACTCCTTTTGTTGCACTTAAATTGTAATATTACTACCACATAGCCTCTTATTGATAAAAATGCACCTCTTCCCAAGCACCTCACTTCTTTTTATTGCTAGTAATCATCTTTCCAAGAGCAACCTTTAGGCCCCGTTTGTTTGTGGGAATTGGAATTTGAGACAAAACTTGATTATCTCAAAATTAGGTTTTGAAATTCCAGTTTTGTGTATTCGGAAGATAGTTTGGACCATTTGGTTCACCCGGAAGATGGCTGAGACAATCCATATTTTGCGTTTGGTTGCCATTTTCGAAATTGGAATTAGAAGTGAGAAATTCCTATTTATGTGTTTGGTTTGCAATTTCAAATTGGAATTGGAATTACATTATCCATTTTCTGTGTTTGGTTCTACATTTTCAATTAAAATTAGAATTTGACAAGAAAATTTAAGTTTTTATAATTATTATATAATGTTTTAATTTAATATTTTATTTTTGTTGTCCATTTTTTATTTCTAGTTTTTTTAATTAATTAATATTTTTATATAGAAAATCATAAACAAAATTTAATATTTTTTTTCAATATTGTGAACAGTAAACTTAACTTTTTTTTTAATAATTTTATACATTATCATAAACAATATTATAACAAGAAAGTAATTATAGCATTGCTCGATATCACATCAAAATATAAATAAGTCATCTAGTCCACATATATATCTATTTCTGCATAATGACCCAACAAATGACCGAACTAAATAGTACGATTGTTGCACAAAGTAAACATCGTAAAAACATGGCATCGACTTTATACGTAGCCTTCACTTTTGCAATAGCTTTCTCGAGCGCTTTGCAAGACTTGCACTCGTCATCCACAACAGGGATATGTGGAGAACATGCAGATGATGTAGACAACGACGGGGTGTCATTGGCCCACCAAAAGTACTGACATCCACCACCATCCTACAATACAAATCTAAGTTAGTCTCACTATAATGACTAATATTTATTCTTTGTAAACATTTAAATATTGTGCAATTAACAACCTTTTTCTTATTTTTGCAACTCCAAAATTTATGATTTGGATTATCCCGCGTGTGTGATGTCTTCAACACGCAGCGCGATCCATCACCACACTCACACATAGGGACATTTATCATAGCCATCAGCATTGTATCAAGCAGATTTTTGTTCATTCATACTATTTTTGTTCATTCATACTATTTTTGTTCATTCATATATAACAACATGACTATATTCTATGAGTACAAATTGAAAAAGTTTCATTTATGTTGATATTACAAATTTATAGAAAAAATATAATGACACAACTATAGCATCATATATAAGTTTTTGGGAAGAACAATATCCATGAACTGAATGGTGGTGTGAAAACACATTGTTAAATAAGAAAATGCAAGAAAATCCACGCTCTACGCCCTTATGCCCCACATTCGATGAGCAACCATCTCATATCCCACTCATTCTTCCCATTACTTTCCGTATTGTTAGATGGTCAATCCTGCATCTACAAAGTAAACATAATAGAAAAACTAAAACTTGTTTATTTTTAAATGGAATACACCAAGGAGTACCATCATAAATATTGACCGTTTACAAACATGAACAGTAAACAATCATCAGATAGCTCATTTTTTATCATCATATGTGGATATTTTTGGCATCAATGTTTCAAATAGCTTCTGGATTTGATTGTGTAGATAGTTATGGATCACACTCTATGATCCATGATCAGGATGAAAGAGACCAAAATGATTGCAACAGACCAAAATGATGGACTTTTCTTTCAATCATTTTTCTCTCTTCCATCCTGATGAAGGATCACAGAGTGTGATCGTAAATGTTGATGCCAAAAATATCTACAAAATTGAATCCAGAAGCTATTTCAAACATATTTAATGTCAGTATATATGTAGTCTCACTTTATCATCATATGTGTAGTCTCAAAACCATCCATTTATGTTTTTGTACCTATCACATGGTTTTTAAAAATGAATGAAAAATGAAAAGAAATTGAAGATGAAATAGAGCATTGAACAAAGTAGAATTATTTAACTTAATTTCATAATGCAACAATAATAAGAAGATGGTTAGGGTATATACACACAGAATCATGAACAATACAGTCATCTACCAAAACACATTTATAAAATCATGTCTGAAGAACTAGAAATGGATAGTTATGAGACTACACCTTAACAATGCATTAAATGAAGAATTCATCATGTGGTACTCCTTCGTGTATTCCACTTAAATATGTTAAAAGAAAAAACACTAACAAATGCAAGCTAATATGTCTATAAAAGCACATTAATGAAAACAATGGTCAAGGGAGGGCATGCTTGTTTGTCCATTAATTCAACAAGATCTTGCAATACCAAAACATTAAACCAATATGCACCAATATGCCATTAATGGACCTTTGAAAGCACTCAAAATTCAAAGGACAAGAGAGAAACAAGGTTTCCTACCTTGAAGTGGAGAGAAAAAAACAAAATGGAGAGGAAGACAAGAACACTCTATGAAAGCCAACATAATCACTAGCAACACAAAATAATCTTGGCATGGATCCAATGAATTAACACAATAAGTATACCAATGGGTACTTACCAGTGGCTACTGTATACCAGTGTATACCAAAACAAAGAGGGAAAAATGAAAGAAATAACTTGATTGGGTTGACACATGATCCCAAGAGAAGTTCTAAAACATCTTTGCGTGGCCATTGAGAGAGCAAGTTTTTACAATTGATTATACATTTTTTATGTAAATTTTACTTCACGAATCACAAAAAAAATGCATGGTAAGAGGAAAGATGGGTTCAACTTGTGTTCCAACATAAATATCTTTGAATTCAATTTCTCATAAGAGTGCTGACAAACTCTATTTTGTAATGGAGATATACCAGTGTATACTGTAACCAGTGTATACTATTATACAACTACTGGCATACAGTCCAATCAATGGATAAACTTAACAACATCTTGAACATGCAATGCATCTTTAGAAAATCAATCACAAAGTATTGTATGCTAGTGGTAGTATGCCAGTGGCTGTGAACATCAATCACAAAGTATCATTTCTTTTCTAGCTTGTCTATATTTTTATGATGTTGATTCATCTGTAAGAAATGATACTTTATGATTGATGTTCTAAAGATGCATTGCATGCTCAAGATGTTGTTAAGTTTATCCATTGATTGGACTGTATGCTAGTGGATGTGAACATCAATCACAAAGTATCATTTCTTAACAGATGAATCAACATCATAAAAATATAGACAAGCTGGAAAAGGAACAATACTTTGTGATTGATGTTCACAACCATTGGCATACAGTCCAATTAGTGGATAAACTTCACATTAATTTCATGCTTTTCTAAGTGCTCAATCATAAGTGTCATTGTTTTCCAGCTTGCCATTGTTTTCTAAGAAATTTTAATTAACATGGTGACCCAAATTGATAACATGCTGACCCAAATTGAACAAGAGAAGAGAAGGAAGATCTCAAGAAGCATTTCATGCGTAGTGAACAACAACAAATCACGTAAAGGAGCAAAAAGGAGGTAGATGCCAGGCAAGAGTGTATACAAGGGAGATGAACTTTGTTATTGTGATTATTAAATATTTATTTCCAACTTACACTTTTAAGGAAACTTTCTCTGCAAAGATTAGATCACTTACCTTAAGATAGTCAATGCCATAGTAATAGTAGAGTTTGGTTTTACTAAGCTTTGAGACAGATTGGAACTTGCCATTATTTAGAAACTTATTATATATCTAGGCCAAGGTGATTCTCCAAGGCCAACCACCAGCAACTATAATTCCATCAATGAGTTAGTCATAGGTGAATCCTAGAATGCTGTGATAAAGGCATAGATGGACATGGATAAGATAGTGTACAGTAATGCCTGTAATAGATAGGTATATGGTACAACTATGAGCACATTAGTGAACAGAAAAAATGTGTTTAGTCAAGGCCGAGTGACATAATTTTTGTAAGTGGAGGACTGGTCCAAAAGAAAAGGATGACTGACTCACAAGAGACTAAAAAGCCATCAAATAAGTGTGTCATTTTAAGGTGGCAAGTAAAAGTCATAGTGTGCTAGCTGATGAAACTCCTGACTGCACATTCCCAGTGTATTGTTGGCTATGCCATCAGTGGGTTACTTGCCCACCACTACAAGGGCCACTGCCACTCAAGCCTGCCAGAGTAGTACAACATAGAAGGGTTGTTAATTGAGGATTGCATGAGCAGAAAAGGCTCCTATGTTGAAGTGCCACTTGGATCACCTGCTCCCCCTTTCTAAAGGAAGGATTCTATAATATAAGGATGAAAGGCAAGAATCCCATAGAGGGGCTACTTACTAATGCAATTATTCTGCATTGAGTAGCCCATGCAGCTACATATGTGTAAAAATAATGAAAAATGTTGTCTTCACACTAGCAAGTGATTTGTTTATTTCAGAAATGGCTGGTAGAGGGAGGCTGAAGTTTTGCAATAGCCACAAATAAATTTTTATTGTTAAACAATAAGTTTCTAACCAATTAATTTGTTCCCAAACTTCAACATCTAATTTTCTTTGCAGCTGAAATTCTTGAAATCGCGGAGCCATTTAGCTGCAAAAAGCTCTCAAGTTATCTCTGCAGCATCGAAGATGATACTAAAAAGATTGATCAAATCCATAATGATATGTCCAAAAAATTGCCCAATTTTTATAATTGACCAACCATTAAGAGAGGCAAGTGTGACAGGTATACCAATCACTAGGAGAATTGAAATTGCAATTACCACAAACATAGATGATTGGAACACAGCAGTCATGGTTGTGATCTTAAAATCTTCCATCAGATTCAAAAGGCTATATTATTATATCTCTATCCAGTCAAATTTGGATCAAATCGCAATGACAAATTAAAGATTTGAATAGAATAGCAATTATAAATAGAATGGAGAATGAAAATGATGCTTCTAATTCTTTCAAAGGTGGTGTTTTTAAGAGAATGTTCTAGCATGGTGGATATGTTTATGATGCCTGGTTTAGCTGTGCTTCTAATCAGGTCATTCATTCATGGACTATAAATCTCTTCCATGTTCATGTTATCAATCTTTGTGAACAATATACAAGGATGTCATATCCCCAAATTTAGAATACTCAGAATACTTTCTTTTCCAGCTTGCCATTGTTTTCTAAGAAAACAATGGCAAGCTGGAAAAGAAACGATACTTTGTGATTGTTGTTCACAACCACTGGCATACAGTCCAATCAGTGGATAAACCAATTTACATTTCATTATCTCAGAATATATTTGATAAACAAAAACTATGTTTGATAAACAATCATCAACCATAAACAATCATAAACAATGATCAACAAAAACACAATTGTATCAGTGTATGTGAACAAGTATGATAATGTTTCAACTCATGATAAAGTTTGATAAAGTATGTAGAAAATAACTATAAATCACTATATGTGGCTACAATCCAGTCCACTCTCTTGTCCTTAGTCATCAATAAGAACCATTTGGCTCTTTCACATTCACCCACGAAGGTTTTGTATACCCTCAAGAATACACCTCGACTCAATCTGGGGATGGATTTGAGAGTGTTTTATGCATCCGTCAAAGCATTGTCATGAGTAGATTCATCAATTTTGACAAGGTGAACATTGATCATGCCCTCTTTTATTTTCTTCATTGTTCCAAGGAAGCAGCCATACTTGCCTTCCTCCTCTTTCCCACCTTTCTGACTAATGATGTAGGAGTCCCTCTAGTACTTGTTGTTGCAGTGGACTAATTGAAATTATAAGGGTCTTCGTCCAAATCAACAACACTATCAAGATGTATATTGAAACCAAGGTCCTCTTCATCATGCACATTGAATGGCTCTTCCATTCCATAGGGTTCCCTTCTTCAGTCTCAAGGGCTGTGGTCGCTGCATTACCTTCAGCAATGTCATTACCCACAATTGCACCCAATTCATTGAAGTATTGGAAGGGCTTCCTCTTATACACTTTGGCATTTTTGAACTCTCTTCTCTGCATGTTGGCATAAATAAATGGATTAGGTTCTTTATCTTTCATTATTAACTTTAAAAGAAGGCAATATTATTTGCATCAAAATAGTAGAGAGATCACCCTACCTTCAGAAGCTCTTCCCACACGCTATCCTCAGCATCCATGCACCGAGTTGCCTCGTTCCAAGCAAAACCACTTGTATTCCTTAGCTCTTTCATCACTCTATAGGCAAGCTTCTAGGTTTTCAACTTATTTTTGAAGTTGTTCTTTGATAGATTGAGGTTCATATCAGTGTTGAACCACCTCTTAATTATGGACCATGCTTCTTTTTTGAAGCCTCCGTCACATTTTTTGCCTAGTTGCACTTGCTCGAGGAGCAAGTCTAGAAACTTGCGTTCCATTTCCTTTGTCCACATTATCTTCTTCGAGGAAGGAGATATTTGGCTTGTGTTACCAATTTCATCCATGGTCATCATTAATTCTATGTATGCCATGCTGTGTATACAAATTGTTGTTAATGGTATCAAAGTATCTTCATACATTAGTTTACTCAAATAAAACACATTGAGCCATACAAGTCCAATACTTGCAAATAGAAAGAGAAGAAAAAGGAAACCATCATGTATATCAAAGTATCTTCATACATCAATTTACTCAAATAAAACACATTGAGCCATACAAGTCCAATACTTGCAGATAGAAAGAGAAGAAAAAGGAAACCATCATGTATATCAAAGTATCTTCATACATCAGTTTACTCAAATAAAATACATTGAGCCATACAAGTCGAATAATTACAGATAGAAAGAGAATAAAAAGGAAACCATCATGTATATCAAAGTATCTTCATACATCAGTTTACTCAAATAAAACACATTGACCCATACAAGTCCAATACTTGCAGATAAAAAGAGAAGAAAAAGGAAACCATCATGTAGTCTTGACTCATACAAGAACAACTATTGTCGGGATTTGTACTCTTCCCACATTCTACTTGCTATATCATCTCAGAACTGTGCTCAGTGGTCTCTATCACGTTGAGACAACCCATATGTCTCCAGCATTGGTACGTCTATCCCATCATGATCATCTTCCTCTTTGGTGACAATTTCTGATGGAATGTCGTCCTCTAACGTAATGTAGTTGTGTAGTATGCAACATGCTAATACAATATGGGCTTGTGTCATGATAGGATAAGACGTGGCATGCCTCGAGATTGGAAAATGCTACTTGAGAATACCAAATGTATGCTCTACTGAGTTTCTAAGAGAGGAGTGTCGATGGTTGAACAAATCTTCTCGAGAGTTTATTGGATTCTCTCTTGAAAACTCCTTCAGGTGGTAGCGTGTACACGGATAAGGAGCAAGAAATCCAGGTGCATTGGGATATCCAGCATCCACTAGAAAATATTTTCCTACATAAATAAAGTATATTATAACAACAAAATCCATACAAGAAATTTGTAACAACACAATAATTACCTTGAAGAATGGATCAAAATGTTCATTCCCACTAATTTTAGGAGGAGTGTTTGGACTAGGTGGTAGAAAGCAATCCTTGTGGAGTCCTAAGATAGCCCTCAACACCTTGTGGAAGTATCAGCTAATTGTCTCTCCTGAGTGCCCAAAGTTGTGGGCAATCTTGCGATTCCTCAGATTGTGGCCAATGGTGTGGAGGAACATCACAAGTTGTTCTTCTAACGTCAAGTGTATCATATCTGTCAAGGTTCCTTTCAGCCTTAGGATAGTAGCTAGATGAAAGAAGGCTCCCCTACTCATGCGAATCTGATCATGACAATCCACATTGTTGGAATGAATAACCATTCTATAAAAAGAATTTCCTTTTCTTTTTCGTTTACCCATTTGTGCATTGCCTTCTTGGGCCACCACTACTGCGGCTACAACAACACAAGCAATAAGAGTTGTGAGAAGACGAGAATATGTGGTCTCCACAACTACCCGTCCTAGAACGTCAATATTCTTAATAGGATCCATCAATGGTCTGAAATGCAAACAAACACAATGATTTCAACGAGGAGATATTGGTAGCATGTTGTTCATGTTCTATTTTTCTAACTCTTTTCATGAAAGTATTCTACAAATAAAAGTGATTTTAAGACATTTTATAATCAATGTTCTTTGGTTAGTCCTAATGATGATCTTTTATTCCCATACTTCAACTACATGGGATGCAGAAAATATCTCAGATTAACCTTCAATGGCCTTTACATGAATCCCTACAGGTGATTGTGGTAGCTAACTAGTTGATAACATTCAAAGTGATTGTGGTCATAGAAGAGTGAGATATAGGTGCAACTCTTTTTATGAAATTGAAAGTATTCTACAAATAAAAGTGATTTTAAGACATTTTAGAATCAATGCTAATTAATAGTAGAGATAGGTGCTATAGTCTTTAGAAGTATCTAGGAGCAAATGTCAATGAAATTGTATTTATCATGAATATGTTTCGGTTAGATTTAAGAATTTTGTCATAATATCTTGTTTTATCAATGTTTTGTCTTATCAAAATAGGGAGTTAGAGAAAAGAAAATAGACTCTTTTGATTATGTATGATTTCAAATAGTGATGAAAAAGACCTCCACAGTCAAATTCACATTTTCAAATTGTATCAATATGAATTATAAAATTCTAATGTCTTTTAAGAATTTTGTTGATCTCATTCTTTATATTTTTAAATTTCTGCCATCCATATATACTAAAAATTCTTCGTGGATGTTTGAATTTGACTGTGTGTATCTTACTCTATCAACATTTCAAATCATATTATATGATTCATTATAATACAATGAATTAGAGAAGAGAAAATACAGTATCTTGATGAATATAGAGTATGGTTGGAAATGTTAATAGAAAAAGATATAGTCAAATCAAGAAACTCAAATTACATCAACATGGACTGTACAAGCCTAATGTCTCTGAGAATTTTGTTGGTCTCATGCTTTAAATTTATAAGCTTCTACCATCCATATATTCAGAAAAATTTTCATTATGAATTTTTGAACTTGACTGTGATCTCTTCCCAATAATGTTTCAAATTAGATTCTATGATTCATCATTGAGATAATGAGTTAGAGAAGAGAAAATACAATATCTTGATAATGAGTCATAGAGTACGATTTGAAATATTGCTGAAAAAGTATACACAATCAAATCAAATCAACATGAACTGTAGAGATTCTTTTGATCTTGTACTTTATATTTCTAAGCATATCTCATCGTTAATCAGTGCCAAGTGTCAAAGATAAGTATAAAATGCCAATCTAATTGTCTACACATAAATGAATTCAATAGTATGAACTTTAAAACCATCCCATGTTTGCATGTTTTTGCAATCTTGTGGTTCCTGAGTGATGTAAAGATAACATGTTATCCAACAATATGGACATACTTGATTTTGATTCAAGGATGGAAGACATGTTTGGCACTCAACATTTAAGACTAAAGATTACCAGTGTATACTGTAACCAGTATACACTTGTTACAGTATAATACGAAGAGTTTAGATATCGGGGATGCAAACTAATTGTCCATCAAAGTGTTAAACCAGTTGATATGTAGCTACATTATCCATTGGTTTGTGTTCATGGAATGATTGATATGTGTTAAGTTGATATGTAGCTATATAGCAATGATTGAATAATTTATAGCAACACAAACCAGTGGATAATGTATCACAGGGAGTGATCCAAGAACCCCGGGTGTGGTTTGTGTACGCACTCTGCATACCCACAACACACCTGATGCACTTGGGGTGCATCCTGTGGTACCAACGGCACACAAAGTGTGCATATCTAGACCCAGACACATATTCAGTAAAACCCTACATTCGGTAAAACCCTAGCTCGAAGCGTATGGTTTATTTAGCATGGTTAATGAAGCATATGGTTTATGAAGAAGTAAAATATGCATCGTTCTGTCATTTGCAAGTGTATACTGTAATTGTTGAACTGTGCATGGTTAATGATCCTCAAATAGAACTTAACAAGTGTATACTGTAATTGTTGAAATGTGCATGCTTATTTTGCTACTCATCTTAAAGTCAAGGATATTCATCAATTTCTTGTATTATTGATATTCAATGTAGTGGTATTCTTCTACATCTTTGCATACGTCATGTTGTTAATTATACCTGCTACTGTAGAATATGAAGACTCACTTTCTAATTACAAATTAAGAAAACTAAAGCCATAGTAGCTCCTTAATACTTGTCCTAATATCTTGATCCTCAAGTCTCCTATCAAAATACTAGTGAACAACTTCATTGGTACAAGTTGTATTTCAAATTTGCACCCTTCATCTAATTTTGCACTGTGTATCTAGAAAATGGCACAGATGTCCAAGCTACTGTAATCTTTCAAAGAGACTTCTACGATATCCCTTTTATAGTGATATCTGGCATGCCAAACACAAGATGGAATCAACCCTATATTTATTGTATATACCAAATTGAAATCAATATACACCAAATTAACCCAATAGAAACAAACCTCGCTAATAACTGTTCCAGCCAACTGATTTGGATCTCCTACAAGTATTGCATGTCTAAAAGCTCTGATTTGTAATGCAATAGTTGACCCGGTCTCAAACCTTTGATTTGTAATGCAATAGTCTCCTATCAAAATACTAGTGAACAACTTCATTGGTACAAGTTGTATTTCAAATTTGCACCCCTCATCTAATTTTAACCATCAAGCTTGTTCTATCTTAACTGGACATAGTGATACAATTTCTAATTTCCTTCCTTCCAAGACCACTCTGCCTAACCACATTGAGGGTAATTATCTTACTCGATTACTTGACAATGCTACTTGCACAATGTCAACTATCTTTTGTGACCCACTTGCATTAGATGCACTCAAAGAAGAAGTCAAAGAGGTTGATACAAATAATACTTATCCAACTATAGATTTATTGTCCAATCAAATAGTTAAGAAATACTTTCTAGTGTTAGATCTCAATAATCCTAACAAAGAAAATGACAAGAACAATGCAAATCATGTTAACACTCAGTACGTGCTCAATGCAATTATTTCTCTGTCCAATGCTATGAATGGTCTATCTAACTTTCAATTGCAAATGTAGACAACTTGGCAGGCACTTAATCTAATTGTCTACACATAAATGAAATCACTAGTATGAACTTTAAAACCATCTCATGTTTGCATGTTTTTGCAATCTTGCGGTTCCTGAGTGATGTAAAGATAACATGTTATCCAACAATATGGACATCCTTGATTTTGATTCAAGGATGGAAGACATGTTTGGCACTCAACATTTAAAGACTAAAGATTACTAGTGTATACTGTAACCAGTATACACTTGTTACAGTATAATATGAAGAGTTTAGATCTCGGGGATGCAAACTAATTGTCCATCAAAGTGTTAAACCAGTTGATATGTAACTACATTATCCACTGGTTTGTGTTCATGGAATGATTGATATGTGTTAAGTTGATATGTAGCTACATAGCAATGATTGAATAATTTACAACAACACAAACCAGTGGATAATGTAGCACAAGGAGTGATCCAAGAACCCTGGGTGTGGTTTGGGTATGCACTCTGCATACCCACAGCACACCTGATGCACTTGGGGTGCATCCTGTGGTACCAAAAGCACCCAAAGCGTGCATATCCAAACCCAGACACACATTCAGTAAAACCCTACATTCGGTAAAACCCTAGCTCGAAGCATATGGCTTATTTAGCATGGTTAACGAAGCATATGGTTTATGAAGAAGTAAAATATGTAGCATTCTATCATTTGCGACCAATTGTTCACAAAGATGTGAAATCTTCCAACATTCTGCTGGACAATGATTACAATCCAAAAGTTGCAGACTTCAGGGTGTCTCGCCTGGTGCCAATGGGGCAGATGCACATCACCATGCTTGTGCAGGGAACTCTGGGTTACTTGGATCCTGAATATTTCCAAACAATTCAGCGTACAAAGAAAAGCGATGTCTACAGTTTTGGGGTTGTTTTGTTGGAGCTCTTGACAGGGTTGAAACCTGTTTCGTACAAGAGGATGAAGAACAAGAGCAACCTGGCCATATTTTTCCTCTCCATTGTAAATACGAGGCATTTCAGGGAAATCATAGATCCCCGTCTTGATGTGGAAGAAGGTAAAACCATGGAGTCGATGATAAGAGTGGCAAGGCTTGCGAAGGAATGCCTAAGTGTGGAAGGGGAGAAGAGATAGAGATAGTTTAGGAATTGCTTTAGAGTAGGGGGGGCGAAAGACCGCATGCGTGGTTGAATCAAAGTGTAGCAGAAAACTTGGAAGAAATGGTGGGGCTGATAGTGGGTGAAGAAGAAAGAAGTGACGGAATGAAGGCCGCTTATTCAATACCACAATAATATTATTACAAGCGAAGTCCAAAATTAACATGTTTGCAACAGAGTACAGAAAATACATAAAATGTCTTCGAGCTAGGGTTTTACCAAAAATACTTGGAAATGGTGCAGTTGAATACAGAAACAACACTATCGAGAGTGAGCTGCAATGCAAAGCGCCAACGACAACCCAGAAGCTGAGAACAAATGCCAACCCCAAAAACAAATGCCGAGAACAAATGAAAACCCCAAAAACATATGTGGGAATTTCGCGGACCCGACAAATTATTAAATTTGCCACGATTTTTGTCAAAACTGGATTTTGGTTTTGAATTCCACCTCTTCGGTAGGAAGATTGTGCCGCTCGTTTTAGGGCCTAAACCTGGTTTTCACCGGCATAACCCGATTTGCAAATTGGGGTTCCAAACGACGGGTTTCGTGGAAAACGGAAAGTGTCACCGTCAATTCCGGTCCAATTCCCGCAAACAAACAGAGCCTTAGTTACAATTCTCTATTGTTACAAGTGAGAGCATGCTCACCCTCCTCTCTTGTTATAAGTCTCATGACTAAATGTAACCACCTTTATTGCAAGTGAACCACTAGTGGCCAAGATAAACAAGCAACCCAAAATGCAATTACATTATATTCCAACATAAATATATTTAAATACTTACCAATATCACATTCATCAAGTCCACCCATTTATTTATCTTGTAAAATGATATATAAACATTACCTTTCATAATAAAACATTAAAAAAAATCAAAAAATAACTGTCCAAATAATTTCCTATTAATCCAGCCGTTCAATTTTTGACCCAATAAATTGCATTAGATTACGCACCTCCTGCGTGATAAGCTGTAAGCGGTTGATAATTTGCATTCCATTGAGTCGAGGCTTTGCACTTGGAAATCGTATGTGATGTACATGGAACATTGCAGGCCCTCTCTTCTTCAATTCCATCACAAACCAACGAGCAAAGCATATGCCACTGCGAATGCGTGTAGATTTGTCAGCAAGGATGGAAATAAACAAACTTCCAAAGTAATGAAGATGGGACTGGCTGTGGCCTTGGCGTGGCAATTGGGTTGTGGGACTACTATTGCCACACAGCTTGAAAAAGACCCAGTTCAACCCTTTACTATATATGGCAGTATTTCGTAGGTACTCTTTACTGTTTCATAGTATATATTCATGTCATTTATGATGTTTAAAGCTTCAGAGTTCTTATATTAGCATTAACCCTTATGGTGGCAGCAAGAAGTACTGTATAGAGCAGCTGGTTGAAGGAAGGGTGATTGGGAGGAAGAAGGGTCTCACTGCCAATGTTTGGTATTTACATTTCTCCAAGCTCTTTTACTGTTGATTGTTATGCTAAGCTTCTGGCTAAATTTCGCACGAAATTGTATAAAGTTACTTTTCTCATCATATGATCTAGCTCCTGTAAAGCGTTATAGAAAATGCAGTATTTTGGTAGATACGGAAAATTGTTTATCATTGTAGGGTAGTGATAAGAAAATGGTTAGAATGAAGCTAATTGCAGAGAATGAATTAAAATTAAAATGATTTTGATTTTGATTTTGATGTGGCGTGTCTCCGGGCTCACACACTAACCCAAACTTACATGGACACGAATTTCAAAGCTCAGCTGCTGCGGAATTCTCTAGCAGGGGGTATATGCATACGATGCAAGAGATTAGGATATCCTATTGACTTGCGCATTGCACCTCATTGTAGGATATATTGTCTCAGACTTGCAATAAGTAAAAGTCCAAGTTCTCTAACTGTGTACGGGACAAGAGGGCTTGCCTACCTGATTGAGGATTGGCTCTTTCTAGTAACTAAGCTTAGATGCTGACTTGCATTCGCTTACCGCTAAGTATCCCTGAATATTGCTTCCATCACACGACATAATCATTAACTTCTTGGGGGAAGTTCCTCTTTAACTTATATCAAGATGATTTTTTGATAATGAAAAACAGTTACTGTCCAACCAATATCATATGGATCCACCCTACATTAAGGAATTTTCAGATAAATAATACAATAATATAGAGACAGCCAATGCTCCTGTGGGTGCATGCTCCTAATTTAAACAAAGCAAAGTAAGCTCCCTTATTTTGTTCAATTGCAGAGACATTTGACTATGCTTAGCAGTGAGCTCTGCTTCATGCCTTACATTCATGGAATTTTGGTTCATGCACATATCTAGTGAGTTTTTATCATCTCTCTTGGTGGGGATTTGTAATCAAGTTCAATACATTAACTGGAAGGATACGTTGGATGATGTAAGGCCATAGGGACCTCTGGATTAGGCCTCACTTTTGGTTTGTGGTCCTCTTATCAACACTGGATGACAACGTAGGCTTATTAGTCCGATTGGCCAAGGAAGATACTTTTGTTTTAACTAAAATAAACAATATCTTTCTGTATCAACACTTTTCCTTTCCATTTCTTTCAGATATGTATTTTGAGTGTGACTATTAAATTCGATAAAGCTGGCATATACAATATCCATTCATAATAATGTTGATGAGCCTAAAGAAATATATGCATTCAATTTCTTGAGTAAAATGACAAAAAATTGACATGCTTAGTCAATCAATCTCACAAGGATAGGATTATAGAACAAAATAATGTCTAATTTAAAATATTAAAGAATTCGACCTAAGTTTGAAACCTAATCTAGCTGCCCTCCTGATATTATTTGAATTTCACATGCATTTTGGTTTTCACTCAAGTCAGATTTATTTGCAACAATTTTAGAAAAGCAATATCTCTCTCTGAAGGTTTTAAATTGCATTTCTTAGAAGTTCATCTTATTCCAAAGCTTAAAATCATAGTTGCATCAACAAATTTCAGAGGGTTTATCTTACATTAATCTTAAGATACAATCAAACTCATGAAGATGTCTAATCGTTCACAAAATCATTGCTCATTGTGTTGACTTTTTAGCATTAGCTCAAATAACTAAATTGAATCACACATATACAAGACATGGCTATTGTTAAATAGTTGATCAGATTTAAAAAGAATTAAACATCACAAACAGAGCAGAAAACAGAAGACACACAATAAATTACACAGAGATTATGTGGTTTGCCAATTTGGCTACATCCACAGGAAAGGCTGGCATAATAGCTTTATTGTTGAACAGCAGCAAATACAAGTTCTAAATCTCACAGATTACAATTGGCAATCCCTAATATATATATATAGAAGCAATTTGGGGGACAATGTAATGCCCCCTTTCTGAAATAGGATTTGATAATAAATAATAATAAAATTAAAATATAAAAATAAATAAATTGATAAATAATAATAAAATATACTGTAACATAATTACAAGTTAATTGAGTTAATGAAAGGTCGAGGGATACATAATGAAGAATTGTGACTCCCTCAACATAATATATAAAAGGGAGGAGAGTTCATTTGAAAGGGGACAAGGAGAAAAGAAAAAAGAAGGGAGCATGGGAACTAAGGAAGGATCAATGGAAGAAGATTAGAATAAAGGGTGTGACCATTGCAAAGGGCATGTGTGCTGAAGAGTGTGACTCTCCCACTCATTGGAAAATATAAAAGGGAGAAGGACTCATTTGAGGACATCCAAGGGAGGTGTATTTGGAGAATTATTTATTATTCTCAAAAGCAACAATGAAAAGTGGTGACTCAAATCTTATGAAAGGTGGTGACCCTTTCACCAAGAAAGTACACAGCAGAACTCATTCCAAGCATTAAATGATCACCTATCAATCATCACTGATGAATCCATCAAGAAAATCCTTCATTCATCCAGAAATCATTAATCTCTTATCATATCAATCAATCAGCAAGATAAAGAAAACAATCATCAAATCCATATCAATCATCACTTCACCTTGGGATAAAGGAAGCAAACAATTCAGCAATTTAGCATTGATATATTAAATCAACAATCACCTAATCATCACTCACCAATACCTCAAATCATCAAATGAAAGGAATATATCCATTCAATCAATCAATCATCAAATTGGAATATGTATTACTAGATACTCTCTCATATATTGAATGTCATGAGTCCGACCAGATTTTGATTAGAATTGTCTCAGTTGTGAGACTTCACAATTTATGACATAATGAAATATGCCTTCACACCCCCATCACTAATCTGGAACCATAGTTGCAATCTGTTTGATCTGAATCGGTGTCATTAGAAGATGAAGCCTCTGACATTGCTCATGATCTGTGAATGCTGATCAAACTTCATCAATGGAGGAAGCGAGGTTCTAAAATTGATAGATATATATTACTGTTTGATTTTCTATAATCATGAAGCCTGATTTCCTTTTCTGCAAACCAAGAGATTCCACAATCAGCAATCTTTAGTCTTTAACTAATCCTTAAACACAACAGCCACGATTCTAACATGGAGGCATGTGATTAGTCTTGAGGAGGTGATGATTAGCTGGGAGAAGATACCTCTCTTGGGAAGAGGGAAGGGCTACGAGCCATTGTCTCCCATTGATTTCTATAGAAGGTGGATATTCATTGTGAAAGGCATCTGATGAGATAAGAGAATTGAATCATAAGAAAGGCAGACATACATACAGTATGTACTATGAACTATATATTGTGGTCTGACAGTGCTGATTATATACTGTGGGATAGTTTCCATACATAATAGGATAATTCAGTGTACATCTGTATACCTCTGAATTAATATGCATTTTATGATTGTCTACCATGGTATCAGGTATCATAGATATATTGCTGATTGTGGAATGGTTTAATATAGGAAATGTGTATAAGATATTATGTATATTTATATTCTGACTGTTGTAATCAGCCATGGTAAGGGAAATGAGGGATTGCAAGTAGGGGAACGGTGATGGTGTCACCTTCTAACCACATCACCTCATGGTATATAATTGGGGAGTCCCATGGGCCCAATGGGGTACAAAGAGACTGCCTTTGGACTTAGGAAGGGTGGACTTTCTGGGCACCCTATTGGGAATACTCCTCATGTCCTCTATGATGGAAAACAAGTACATTAAGGATGTTCAATCATTGGAAGTAGACTAGAAGCAGTAAGATTGAGGAGAACAATTATATGACACCTCACTAGGTACCCCCAAATATGGATAGCACAGGCCACATGAGGCTAGGAGGGATGTGTTGTGCGAGTTTTATGACCACTTCAACATGCAGAATTGAACACTTAATATTCAAAATGAAACATCAAATTTCCAACTCTCTCTTGGACAAGGATGCTCATATGCTAAACAATTTAAATGAATTGTGTGATCAAATGAGACAACCCCAAGGTTCCTTCTTATGGTGGACTTAACTTAGTTATATTGATGTGATATGTTGAGTATCACAAAGGGACTTACACTGTTTATTCAATGGATATCAACTACTTCAATTACTTCTAACGAAACAAAGTACAAAGAGGATAATGGTTTAGGAACTCTAATCTAACTCTATCAATGCAAGACCGTGTTGATGATGGGGTGAACTTCTAACCAGTCCTTGCTTCACCAAATCAACTACGCAAAGGAGCGTGCTTGCTTCTAAGGATGCGTAGATGATTTTCATATTGTCAATTCTCATTCAAATATCCAATGATGGCGCAATTCAAATGAACATTTTCAATTGAAGTTAAATGCTTGCAATTAGGCCCAGACTAACCTTACATTGTTGTTTGCAATCAACAAACACCAAAAGGTACGGACACTAGTTCCACCATTAATCACCAATCAACAATATCTTCCATTCATGTACTTCTACTTCTATTCAACATAAATGAAATCCTACTCTAATTGAAGAAATGTAAAAACTATGCAATACTCCAAAACTTCAAAAACATTCACCATGATAACAACAATGAAGGAATAATTTTGGTAGCATATACAACAATCCTCCAATAAATCTCTCCTCCTTACAAATGACAAGGCCTTGTCTTTTATAGTAGTTCAATTACAATCAGTGGCCAAGATCGATTCAAGATCAAGGGCCAAGATTATGCCATCAAAGCCCTAATGTAACTAATTTCTACAAGCATTAAATGCTAGGCCAATTACAATGAAGCACCAATTTATGGGCCAATGAGAAAATTACAATGCTTTGATTGACCAATCAAAAAATAAGTTAGGTAGAAGTATTATGTGAACTCCACATGTACACTTGGCATGATCTGATTGGATGCTTCTAGACACGTGCAATTGGGACCCTTTGATGGGTTGAGGATGATTAGGTGCCACCTTAGCATGCTTATCTTATAAACTTGATTAATCCCTTGGTGATGAGAAAATATCTCTTATACTCAACATTATCAAGCCTTCAATTATGATGGCTCATATTTGGCTCATATTCCCAAATTTTTTCATCTTCATAAAGTCTTTCATCTTTTGAAGTTCTTCACCTTGAAACCTTCTAATTGACATATTCATGAACTTGCTTGTACTGATATCCCACATTGATCTTACTCTTGTAGAAATGATGTAGTTGGACCATCCAATTGAACTTGGATTTCCAAAGGAAATTCAAGTTTGTAATGTTTTTCTTTGACTTGATCATGATGTTGCACTTGCATTTTGAAATCCACTTTGATGTCTTGAACTTGAACTCACACCTTGACTTGTTTGATGAACGACTTGCACTTTGATGATGCTCGAGGTCTCTATGTTGTTCTTGGTGTTAAAATCATGACTCAAACTTGAAGTTGGACTTGCATCTCCATTTTGACCTCCAACCTCAAACCACCTTGCAAAACAAGAAGAAATGTCAAGGATACATCATCAACACGTCCAAGTTACAAATAAAGCCTTACATCCTCTAATCTAAATGCTTTAAATTTAAAATTCAAGCTATTCGATTAATATACTAATTATTAATCATGCATTATGATAACCATAATCATAGCAATTAACTAGAGTAGTATACAAAAAAGGATAGAGATCAAATGCTCAAGGCCGATAGGCCACTTATGCATTTGATTTCATCGATTGGAATAATCCGACCGAAGCTACAAATCATTAACAGCTTGATGGTCCAATCAATTAGTATGATGTGAGCCAATGAAATTCTGCACAAAGGCTTGTGAAAGTGATTAATGATCTATCTAAAATTGAGGAAATCATCTTGGTTGGAATGTTGCCATTATTGATCATTAAATGCAGCCATGGCTTTTACATGGATGTCATGAGTGAAATATATTTGCATTGTACATGGGAGCATAGAGGATACATCCAACATTTGTTAACCCATTCTTACTGAAGATCTCCATATAGGAAATGGCTGGATAGCATGAGGTGGTTGATGGAAGAGAGAGAAACTATAAAATGGACATGGTGCAATGGGGTTGAAATTCATAAAATAGTATGTCCTTTCTTCTTGTAACATACAAATCACATTTATAAATACAAGATGCAAGAGATCTATGCAAAGTGAGTTCTCCTAGATCAAGTGTTTCGGTGGGTCGAGTATAGTAAAATAGGGATTAACATTGAAGATACAGGAAGTCTACTTCATCTATCTATTTAGATAAGAGCTCATGGCATTCACATATGCATTATAATGTTAGTTACATATTTTCAAATCATATATATGTTGCTCTTGTGACGAAGTTCTTGGTTACGGAGATGATCATCATGTATACATTAATGATGATTGATAAAGATGGTGGAAATGGTGCATTGAAAGAAAATGTGATGCTCATGGAAACAAAATTGACAATTTGCTCTTTCTTCTGAAGTTATTAGGTTTCAATTCATAGTGACTTTTTGTCACTTCTGTAAAAGTTAATTAGTTATCTCTGGTTGCGCAAAAATTGTAAGGTTAATAACTTCATTCAAATCGCGCGAAAAGGAGTTAGTTATTAACCCAAAAAAGAAGTTAGTTATCAAATAGAGCTTATAAATACAAGGCCATTTGTAATGTAAAAGAGGGACTCCTACAAAAGGGGAAACTCTGCAGAATTTTGTAGAGAAACTTTTTGAGAACTTTAATGTTCACACGTGGTACCTAAGGGCTTTTGAACTTGTATATTTTTAAAAGGATAACAAGGAATTCATTTGATTCGTATGTCTTGAATATGTTTCTGTGTTGTTATTATCAATTTCTTATATGTCAGATTGATAATCTTTTTGTGCACTGGTGTGATCTATTAGTCTTCAGTGAAACTGATATATTTAAATGGTGAAACACTTTCATACCCTGGTATCTTGGTTTGAAGGTGCTAAGGCGACTTGTTTCTTTGTATGTGGAAATATGTTTCCCTTCTTTCATCACCATTGCATATCCAAATTTATTCTTGTGCTTAAACCCCTGTTCTAATTGTTATTAATCATGAAGTGTTATTTGACATTCGTATGTTTGCCAATAAGGTTTTCATTATCTAGTCTCTTTTAGTTTTGTCTTTCTCCTTTTGTACTTTCAGGTGAAAAGTACACAAAAAACACAAAGACCCCCCCCATCATATGAGGGAGCTGCCCCTCTCAAACGCAGAGGAAGATTGTGATTTGATTGCGACGTCCCCAACTGTTGGCATGGTTGTCACTGTGTCTCGGGCAAATAGGGTCAATCTTAAAGGTGAATTCACAGTGACAAATCTATTTACCAACACAAATCTATGTATCAATGTATCAACAACAATGTTTGATATATATATTATGAAGTATGCTTTGTAATTGTTCTTATCACTGATATATATATATATATATATGAAACCGATATGCATTGCTTTCAACAATGGCTGCAATATTTGATCAATCTGATTAAATATGAAACAATTGATGGGAGGCTATCATGGAAGGTGATATCAATTGCTATGTCTGATCTTTCCCTATGATATATGCAATAGAATAATATGTTCCTTATAGCAACAAGATTTCTGTTTTTGATATGTAAATGAAATACTTGCAATGTATGAAGTATTGATCGCTTGGAAGTGATATACTTGTTGATGCTGTATCTGATATTCTGATGGTTGTAACTTGCTATCGAGATGGATGCTGTGTCTGATCTAAATCTTTAATTTCTGGAATCCTGGGATGTCGTCTCTGATGTGGCTAATATGCACTTGGACCCAAAATGCCAAAGGTAGTCACTCTAAACAGAGCAAATCCGTAAAGGATAAATAAACAAAGAAAGAATGCACAATGCTGTTCGAAATGATGATCCTTAAGTATTATGAATGCACAATGCTGTTCGAAATGATGATCCTTAAGTATTATACATATCCTTTACCAAGGAATGGTCGCACCTTGTAAACATGTCTGTCCCTTTGCAAGGGATTGCACCTTTCCAAGAGGAGGATGATTATCAGTTAGCTCTCTAATCATTTGCATTAAAGAGTTTATATGTTAATCACATTACTTCATGGCGATTATAGTTTAGATGATAACAATTGTTAGTCATCGATTAGACTTCATGCCTTTTCATATTCATGCGATTTGCTTTATTTATGATTGCATAATCTTAATTGCTGGATATACAAGTTGCTGTTAACTAATGACGCTACCCATGCTCCTTAGATTGACTAACAACATTAGTCTTCATTATGATGAGAATCGTTCCAGATTTCCTACTTGGTTGATAAACACATTTGGCCTACAACCTTTATTGATATGCACATTGATATTGATCATCCTTGGTTAAGATCGATTTTCTTCTTTATGCTCGATTACTGCTTCTTTTATCACTCGATAGTAGTCCTTTTCTTATCAACTATGGGTCGATGAGCCAAGTATTGCTATCGATTGATATCCAAGACTAATCTGGGATTAGTTGATATGATAATGATATCTTTCTATGGATGTATATCACTTCATATGTTCCTGCAATTGTACCAAAAGTGACATCTTGAATGAAAGCTCCGATGATGTCATATGTATTACAGCAAGTAATTGGTAAAAATACTTGATTTATTCATAGAGATCGAAAGATCTATATATACAAAAGAATAGACGATGTTTCCTTAGGAAATGATCGTAAAGAATAGAAACTCTCTATTCTAACTGTAGAAAACTAAATATTAGAAACATTCTAATATTTACAAGATATTTACAAACAGATAATAGATAACCATTAATAGCATATAAATATTAATTTAATACCCTCCCTTAATGGTTAATTTATCCACTACACCAAGTTGTCCTTGAAATTTAGAAAACTTGTCTGGACCAAGAGGCTTGGTGAGAATGCCCGCAGTCTGACCCGTTGTAGGAACATACTGCAAATGTATTGTCCCGTCTTCAACCAATTGCCGAATGTAATGACAATGAACATCTACATGCTTGGTTCTTTCATGGAAGACTGGATTGCGTGCTAACTTGATAACGCCTTCGTTATCAACAAACAAAGTGGTCGGGCGTGCTGGTGACATTTGCATATCCCCAAGCATCCGACAAAGCCAACCAGCTTCACAACTTGCCTTAACTGTCCCTTTGTAGAGGAGAGAGAGACTACCTGCTGCTTCTTACTGGTCCATGTGATGGCACTAGATCCCAAACTAAACACATATCCAGAGGTTGAATTTTTACAATCAACAGAGCTTGCCCAATCTAAATATGTGAATCCACTGAGTCTAGGATTAGGACTCTGAGAGTAGAGAATTCCATAATCTGTAGTGCCTTTCACATAATGAAGCACACGCTTTGTTGCCATCCAATGATCAGCCTTAGGAGCTGTCATGAAGTGTGAGATGTAGTTGACTGCAAAGCTGATATCAGGTCTAGTAGCAGAGAGGTAGATGAGGCTGCCTACTAGTTGCTTGTATGTAGTATCATCAACTGGAGGAGAATCAGACTTGGTTGCTAACTTCAGACCTTTCTCCATGGGTGTAGATGTAGGTTTGCAATCCTGCATACGGAATTTGTCCATAGAGCTCTGGTGTATTTTGACTGAGAAATGAATATACCAGGAGATTGTTGCGAAACCTCAACACCTAGGCAATAATGCATGAGCCCAAGGTCAGTCATGTCAAAAGACTAGCATAAACTCTGTTTGATTCCCTGAATCAAAGATGCCGAACTGCCAGTGATGATCAGATCATCCACATAAATAACCAGAAGGATGATGTCACTGTCAGTACTCTTGATGTACAAATTTGAGTCTGATGATCTCCTCTGGAAGCCTTGATCACTGAGGTACTTATCAATTTTCATGTACCATGCCCATGGGGCCTGTTTCAAACCATAGAGAGCTTTCACCAGTTTGAGAACCTGGTGTTCTTTACCAGCAACCTTGAAACCAGGAGGCTGCGTCATGTAGACCTCTTCCTGTAGGTCACCATTCAGGAAAGCACTCTTGACGTCCATCTAATGGACCTTTCAGCCAAACTGTGCTGCCATGGCTAGGACTAATCTGATAGCACCTCATCTTTGTTGTAGGAGCAAAGGTCTCCTCATAATCAATGCCTTGACACTGAGAAAAACCCTTCGCAACTGAACGGGCCTTGTACTTATCCAAAGTATCATCAAACTTGTATTTGATTTTATAGACCCATTTGCAACCAACGGGTTTCTTCCCTGGGGGAAGATCAGAAAGGACCCAGGTGTTATTCTTTAGCAGGCTCTGGTGTTCAGATTGCATTGCCTGTTCCCACTCTAGAATCCCTTTAGCCTCTGAGTATGTTTTTAGTTCAAACACACTGTGAATGTTGGCCATGAGAGCAAAGTTGACTGATTTTGTAGGTTTGCTCTTTTTCCGAGCAGTTCTCCCATCGATGAGCTCATCATCTCGAAGATCCACAAGTGTTTTAACCCACCATTTAGGCCAGAGAGGAGAAGGACCAACATTAGCATCAGGAGATGCTCAACGATCAGGTTCCTCATCAGAAGAATTTGGATCAAACTTAGGTGAAGCATCTACAAATCTGGGTGATCCTGCAGGAGAAGCTGGAGGTGTCTGTATAGGAATCACTGGTATAACTGGAGTTGCAGGAGTTGTTGGAGCCCTCCCATCAGGTGGACCTAATGGAATTCGTACTCCCAAATCATGAGCCTTTAGAGGTTGATCTGCTGGATCAAGAATAGGAGAGACAAGCATGAATGGACCTCTCTGCTCATCAAAGACTACATCACGACTATATAGGAGACAAGATGTCATATTGTCGATCAGGCGATAGGCTTTGTGAAGACTACTGTATGCAGCAAGCATGAGTTTCTGACTCTTGGCATCCAACTTGGTGCATGACGCATCAGGTATCCAAACATAGGCAAGAGAGCCAAAACCTTTAGGTGACTGATTTTGGGCTTGCGACCTGATTAGGCCTCTTCCGGAGTCTTACCTTTGACTGCCACGGTGGGTGACCGGTTCAAAAGATAGACTGCAGTGTTAATTGCTTCTGCCCAAAATTTCTTTGGAATATGTCTGTGTTCGAGCATGGATCGAGCCATCTTGGTGATTGTTTTGTTCCGACATTCAACTACACTGTTTCGTTGTGGTGTGGTTAACTGGCGCTTGATGCCATAAATATCATAGAAGCTAGAGAATTCAGTAGAACAAAATTCCCCCCCATTGTCTGTCCTAAGAGCAATAATAGATTTCCCAGACTCTTTTTTACCTAGAGGTTTAAACTTCTAAAATATAGTAAACACATCCGATTTCTTTTTAAGAAAATATACCCACATTTTTCTACTAGAATCATCAACAAACAACAGAAATACATGGACCCAAGAATAGAGGGAGTAGCCATAGGGCCGCAGATATCGGCATGAACAAGCTGAAGTAGGGCTGCCATCAATGGTGGCTATCATGCCATCAACATTCTCATGATCACGAGCTCTCATGGAAATGATGAGACTCAATGCAACTGTCCTCAAGCAAGTCTGTCATAGCCTAATGCTCCCGAGAAGAGCCTCTGGAATTCTATCTCTTGTGTGTCAGGTTCCTGTCAAAATTCAAATTCCTCTTAATTGCTTCTGGAAGAGCATCCCACTCTGCAAAGTGTGCCACCATGTCATCAACGAATGGTGTCGGCTCTATCTCTACACTAACTGTATCCTGCTCAGGCCTAAAGAAAGTAGGACGAAGAGGCATGTCATAAGTACCAGTATGGTTAGCTCTATAATCATGCCTGTTATCTGCGTGTGACCTGTGTGATCTGACTGAAACACTTTGTGCACCTCTGTCTCTAGTACGATCACCTAGTAATGTGATACGTTGAAGAGTGTCTGAAAGCTGTTGCAATACATTTGCAACATGATGCTGACCATCTGCAATATTCTTGAAGGCATCTCTGGCCTCCCTGTCAATATCATTCCCAATATCATTCTGGTTCCTGTCTCGTGCCTGTTCAATTTGTGGGCCCTGTTCATTACCTTTGGGAGGTGGTGAATTTCTACCCCTGTGGGTATAGTGTACTCCCGGTACAAATCTATCTAACATTGCTAAATCCTCATACCCTTCAGGATGGCAAGATCAAGGCTCTGATACCATTGTGATGAGCCCAACTGGCTCTCAGCTGCAAACTAGCTACTGTCTCTACTTAATTTGCAAATTCTGGTTTGAATTTTAAAACATATATACTTTTGTAATTTTCTCAGATTTATGGGATTAGACCAACAACAATTTATCATTAACATTTACTTCATTTCCTTGCTACATTAACCAATATGATAGTATTAAATATCATTAGATAAATACACATTAAATAATATGATTTTTGCACCTTAAATATCGACTATGGCTGTTTAGAGATGAGACGCAGCCTGATAACAAGTGACGCTAGCTGAGAATGAAGGTTCCTTCATGTTGAAGGCAGTTCATACACCCTGATGGAGCCTTAATTTTCGCAAATTAAGGCTTCCATTTGAGGACCCACTCTAAACTTTTTACCTCACAATTAATGTTATATTTTTATTTTTTACATGATTGTATTTAAGCTAGATTTGGTGACTTCCTCAAATGACAATACAAAGATATATATATGTTAGTCAAATAGTAGATAGATCTCACACATCACATAATCCATTATTTTAGTATAAGCCCATTCAGATCTGTTTCTTCAGCATAACATAATAAGTGAGGAAATATTCTTTGTAAGATATTTTGGAGTCTAATTTGCCAGAACATGCACGTCTTTAAAATTAAGATCTTTGAGGTCAATCCTGTCATGTTTTCAGTCAGTATGCTCCCCCACTGATAAATGTTTGCAACTTGTTTCAGATCTTACTCACTACTTATGTTGAAACCATATGCTAAAAGTCATGTTCAGGGGAATGTGAAAATAGGAATTTGTACATCATTAGTTGATACTGTTATATAAGTAATTGATAGTGCCAAGTCAGGCAGGATGCTCATCTGATGTATTTAGCTGTGAACAAGACAAAGTTATCAGAAAAGATGAAAGCACAGTGAATATCCGTAAATATTGAGGATCAATTTTTTATATTCTTCGAGCCTGTGGATCATTGCCGAGTGTTGGAGACTTACTTCTTGAAGCTGCAATTCGCACCATATGAGCCATTTTTTCTAAAACAATTATTGGAGCGGAAATATTATTATATTTGAATGTTTCAGCGGAGATTAAAATTTGAGATTGTGGTGAGCATCAAAGTTTATTTTGGCAGATGAAAATTTTATTAGCACGGACTTTATCTGTGGCAGAAATCCACCTCATTCATACAAGTGATACACAATATCAACGGAAACCTTGCAGAGGCTGAAGCATTGTTGTTTCAGAAGAGATTATGGAATTTGATGGATTTGTCAACCTTCACATGGCACAGAAGATTCCAATACATTTCAAGCCAAATATCTTTGAGGAGTTGAGAGTTCGCATATATATTTGGCAGACACAATATTAATCCCAGAACATGCACCTCTGGATGTTGCTTATAAAAGAAATATGATGCATAATAGAAGGAAATGAAAGTGGCGTATTTCTGAATAGTGACTTCGTTATATTTCCTGTACAGGTACAAGGGTTGGAGACACGCACAAAGAGCTCTGTCTGAAACGAAGAAGAATAGGAGCATACTGACACGGGATCTTCAAAACGCATGTTTAGGTGAAGTTAAAATGGAAATATGGTGATACAAATTAAAGTGTAACCAAAGTATAAGTTTCGGAATGAAAGAAACACGTCACTATGAGCGCTGGCATCCTTATTCATACGGTTCTCTGAAGACAATTATGTTATGAATTAACAAGTGTATTGTTACTTGTTATGAAGCAACACGTTGGTTCATGAAATCCAGCATCCACTTGTCGCTCGCATCCTTGCCCGTAAGAGGAACCTTGGTTCTATTAAAATATAATTACAACAAAAGACAAACATATTAATATTCTTTATGAAGCGGTGTGTCTTTCAAATGATAACCGCACAACTCTTCATTAGTTACTTGTTATGAAAAGGTGCAGTGCTTGGGAAAGCAACCGTATGCCTTTTCCTTTTCATATAAATATAAGATATAAAAATCAAATAGGGACACAACAAGAGCCTGTTTGTAAAAACTGGCAAATATTATACCGTTAAAAATATCATTTTCTTCACTTGGAAAGATTGAATTTTGAACTAAGCTGGTGGATGTTGGAGTGCTGGGTAAATTTTTGTTATATGCTATTGTGGATTAAATTGCAACGAATAGATCATCATTAATAAGTGTCTTCGCTACATTCTTTTTCAGGCATAACCAGTAAGAGATTTTATTTTATTTTTTAAAGGCATTAGAAGTAAAACATTATACAGCTCTGTCCTTTATGATTACTTCTTATTTTCTGTAAATTATTTATTGTCAGGGTAAGTGGACTGAATCAATTATAGTCTTTTCAAACTTGATAATTGCAAATGTTGTGAAATACCAAATTGTTTCCTTATTTGCGTCCATTTTGTCTCTATAAGAGTTAAAAACATTTTAGACTAGTTTGAATGTACATAAGTATAGTCGATTCGTTGCATCTTGAACATTAACATTGTTTATAGTTTAAAATTATAAGATTTCATAAAGTTGTACGTAAAAGCTTATTTTGACTCTATCGCCTCTTTTGAATTCTGGCACTGGTCATTATTTTGCTCATTATTCCTAATCCATATGCTGGCAATAATTCTTTATCTTTCCTTTGAAAGTTGATATATCTTCTCATTTTATAATTCATAATATTTTTAAATACTTATTCATATAATCGTTTATCCTTGTTTACAATACATAATTCACAAGGTTGAAGCATTGTTTTATATAATTATCTTTGAAGTCGCACGAATTGGCGTCATTTTAGTGATTTCAATATCATTGTGCAAAATCAAAAGTTTCCTGTCATCTTGCCATTTAGGATTCTTTCATTGCATTAATATTTTAACCATTCTGCTATAAGCATCCTGGGCTTGAGTGTTTTGTTCAGGATCAAGTACACCCGCCTTGGCCTTGCAGAGCTAGAAGTGCAGGGAACTCGGATTATACCATTCAGTTCCGTCAAGTTGGCCATAGCCGGTTGGATATCCTAGCATCAAGTTGGCAAGACTCATAGGATTCCAATCTGCGGTTTTGGGAACCAACACACCCTTTGCCAAGCAATCTATAGCTTGCATTTGCAATAGAAACCCAAACTAAATTCCAAATTCCCAATCCACACTCCACATGTTGAAGAAGCTCCAGCAATCTGAATTGTTGTATGGGAAATTACGCCAGCAGCAAGGAATCGTCCTTGCCAATGAAGACTCTTATATAGCAAGGTTGTAGGTAAGCCAATTGCAGTCCTTCAAAAACCTCACGCAGTTGTATACAAAGTATGTTGCTTCCTCAAACTCAAGCAAATTCTCTCAAATCTGTATAGCCCTTGCAACAACTGTACGATAGCCCCATAATTGTTTTCAAATACAATTTTGCATTTCACAAATTCAATGATCAATAACCTGATTCAATGCACTTGTAAATACCAAGAGTTCTCTCCAGAAATTGAAGACCAAACACTTGTATTTGTTGAAGAACTCTCTCCAGGAATGAAGACCAAGTTCCAAAACCCTAGCTCTCCAAAGAAAATCGATTTCTTTCTCCAAGAACAAATTCTCAAATTCAACAAATGACATTCGGCATTTGAGAATGAGCTCTTAAGTCCCTTTTTATTCTTTCTTGTGAGAGCTCAAACACAATCCTTACCAATGTGGGATAAATAGATATACTTTTCTTTTTAATAATTCATTTACTCCAATACTTTTAATTAATACCTTGGTTTAGGCTTCCATGAATTAATTAAATAAATGGCCCCTTCCCATGATGACTCAACCCTCAACTTAAGTGAAATTATAAAGTTAAATTATAACTTTATAATAAGCCATTTAATGATTTAATAATAATTTGGCCACCAAAATAATAATAACTCCCAAAATACTTATCATTTTAATATGTCGTCTGAAACATGAGTCACTTATTAATTCCCCATGTGACCAAATGCACTTTCCAAAAATATAAAGGGTCCTTCTAGAACAACATCAGATTTACTATAAATAGTAAACATGGCAAAACTATAGCAAATGAAGTCCAAATGATGCCAAACGAAAGCCAAAGCAAAGCATACTGAATCTTGAAGTAGATGCCCACTGAAAGAGACCTCTGTCCATCCTCATTATCCTACGAGGGTCACATGATAGGCTAATCCCAAGAGCCTGAAAAATGCGGACATTACATAGCCATTGGGCTGCAGATATCTGCATGAACAAGTTGAAGTACTTGAGAAGCGCGCCATGAATCGACAACAGGAAAAGGTGTGCGATGTTGCTTCCCAGCTTGGCATGCATCACAAAATCCAAGCTGAGTCTGAATCTCTTGCAATCCGAGAACAAGCTCTTCCCGAGCAAGATGAGAGAGATAATGCACATTTAAGTGCCCATACCGCTGATGCCAAATTGAGCTGACAGAAGATTGCTGAGCAGCCATAGCTAAGTCCCGAGAATCACCAGAATCAACAAGTCTAAAAAGACCATGATCCTCAAGGCCAACTGTAACAACAAACAGAGTATCCCTATCAGTGATGGTGCATTGATGTGAACTGAAGATGATATCCAACCGTGGAGAATGTCCAAGCATCTGACTGACTGAGAGTAGATTGAGTTCCATCCCTGGAACATAGTACACATCGAGGAAAATGAGATTCCTCCCAGCAGACTGAATCTAAATGTTGCCTTTGCCGACAACAGTGTACTCTTCCCCTCCACCAAAAATAACTAAATCTGAGAAAAGTTGGTAGTCAGTGAACCAGTCACTGCGGTGGGTGAAATGATGAGAGGCACTTGAATCAATGTACCAGACAGACGACTTCACATGATCTGCAGGTCTTTTAGCCATGAAGGCGTAAAAGGCAGATTCTGTCTACTCAATGTGCTTTGCACTGTTCGCTTTGGGCTACAAACCAGATTGCTTAGCTTGGGCAGCTAAACGTTTCCGACATTCAACCTTCATGTGACCATACTTGTGGCAGTAGTTGTATTGAATGTTCTTTTTCCTGGAGCCTTCTGATGCTGGAGCAGAGGACTTTTGCTGAGAAGATTGCTGTGAATGGGACTTGTCCTTATCCTTCTGAAAGGATTTAGCAGCAAAGGCTTGCTCAGTAGAGGTGGAGCTAGAATTGCTACTGAACTGTTGTTTCCACCGATCTTGCTAAAGCAGAAGTGTGCAAAGATCTGTGAACTTCAGATCAACACCAGTAGAAGTGATGTTGAGAGTCTCGATAAAATGCTCGTAGGACTTGGGTAAACTTTTGAGGGTTATTACCACAATGTCCTCTTCCTCCATCTTGTGTCCAATGGCAAGCAATTGATCACGGATTTCCTAAATCCTATTCAGGTGTTCCTGGAGCGATTTTCGCTCATCCATGATAATAGAAAACAAAGTGTTCTTGAAAAAGAAGGCTCTGCTTTTATCTGAAGTCTCATGCAGAGTTTTGAGGTGCTCCCAGATCTCGGCAGCTATTTTGCCGGATGGAATCTGAGGGAGCTGATCATCAGCCACTGATAACTTGAGAAGCATCATCACCTCCCGATTATGTTGGTCATATGTAACCAGATCAGGACCAGCTGCAGTCGGACATTTAGTAGTACCCAAAATGTAAGAACCCTTCTGTAATACCCTCTCCTATGGTGATACTTGGACTTCTTGATTTGAACATTCTATTACGATGGTTAGAACTATACATTTACATTTATGTTTTGTGGATGATGATATGTTTATCAAATGACTGATATGCTCATTTATGGTTATCATTTATATGTTTGTGAAATTAGAAAAACCATCTATCTTTATATGTTTTATGGAGCTAACCCAAGGATTTGAATCTAACCATTATCATGATGTTTTATGTTTCATGGATATGTGTTTGATGTGTTTTCATGACTCAGGATGAAGTCGTAGTTACTCACTTAGTTGAGGTCCACACGATGTATCGATCCTGGTCATCTATTTGCATATATCTGATTTGTATGTATATCCATATGTATATATGTATCTCTTCTTGGTGATGCAGGATTGCAGGTACCCGGTATCGTCTCCTCTTGGCTTCACAGGTCTGAGCGATCCCTCAAATCCTCGATCGTTGTTGTTGTTACGGAGATATCACCAGGTTCCATGGGAAGGAACTCTACCCCTGACCCTTTTATCCTTAGGTGGGGGGAATTCCCGAGTTAGTTTCTGGGAATTGCTTTCATGTCTGAAAGGTTTATGTTTTGATCAGGATGAGGTGTGAATAAGGAAGCTCTTATTTTATGTTAGTAAATATGTACATAAGTAGATACATACATATATAAGTAGATCATGATTATATTTTGTGGATATAAATTAGTAGTGGATTTAAATTATAATGTATTTGGTTTAAATAATAATAGTCATAATATTTAATTATTTGTAATATTAATAATATTGTGACTTGCTTAGTATTTGGCTTAAATAATAATGGTCATAATATTTAATTATTGTAATGTTAATAATAATGTGACTTGCTTATGGTATATGTACACATAAGCATATGGGTGCACACATATGCCTATGAATACATATATAAATATATATTATTATATAATAAATTAATTAAATTGTGTGAAGAAAATTATTATTATTAGATAATAATAAATCTATGTTACTTTCATTTAATGAAGATGTGTTTGGTAAATTCTTTCTACCATGGTTATGTAACTTAGTACATTATTTCTAAAAATAATATTATCTATTTTGCTACCCTTAAGTTTAGGAGACGTAGATTTATAATTTTACTAAATAATATTTATTTATCCCTTTACGAGAATGGTTCTGCAAACCGTATTATTAACGAATAACTGGTGGATAGTTGCATCGGTTGGAATACCTGTGCAACTACTCCCCAATCTATTTACATGAGAGATTTTCTTGTGTGTGGAGGGTTGGCATAGGAAATTTTAATTTGAGGAGAGGCTTTATGTTTGATAAAATATTGCTATAGTTTAGAGAAGAGAGAATTGATTTTTCTCTGAGAGGGTGTGAATGAGATTGCTTTCGGAAGAGGTTGGAGCTTGCCTGTAGGAGGAATTTGAAGGAGTGCTTGGAGTAGGTTGGAAATCTTGGATCTTCTGCTCTCCAACGGTTTCTCTTCGCCAGACTCCAGGTAGGATCTATCTTGGAGATAATCCTTCTTGAGTGTTTGTTGCTTGATTGTATTTCCATTTTGTTCTTGTTGCTTACTGTGAGCCTGCAATTTAAAAGAGGATTATTCTATTATAACATGGTTGTACTCTTATGTGAAATAGTCTTAGGGGAAAGGATAGTTATGATATATTGTTGCATAAACTATTGTGCTTCCGCTTGTGGGCATGTGTTACCATGTATTTTTGAGATGCTATATTGAATAGCTATTGGCTGAATTAATGTAGGATCCAATGTAGATTTGTGATTATGTTTCTGTGTCTTGTCTTTTGTGTGGTAGGAGATAGTTTTAAATAATGGATACTTAGGAAAATAGATGGATCTAAATGGCAAATTGAAATGAAAGTACTTTGTATTTCTTTATAAAGAGTCTACAAATGTTGGGATGTAGTTTGCTTAAGAAGTAAATCAAGTTGTTAGTACACTAAATGGACTTAAATGAATTGTGCATTAAGTAAGAAGGGAACCTTGGAGGAATCTAAGTCAAACTATGTTTTGTTTATGTAATTTTTTTAAAAATTTAAATTTTTTCATAAATCATTACTTAGGTTTTCTTTTACAAAGAGAATCTTTGTTCTCTTCCCCGGTTCCCTTGCGGGGCATGACATCTTTGGTATGAATAGACCCTCAACTTAAGTGAAATTATAGAGTTATGTTATAACTTTCTAATAAACTATTTTTACAATTTAATATCATTTTGGCCACAAAATTATTAACAACTCTCAAATTGCTTATTATTTCACTCTGTCGTCTGAACTGGGAGTTCATCCTATAATTCCCCATGTGACCAAATACTATTTCTAAAAATAGAAAGGGTCCATCTCCGTCACTCCAAAAATTGCTATATATAGCAATAAACTCACTATAAATAGAAATCACTGCATATAGAGTCCTAGAGACCTCGAACGAAAGCCAAATCTGCAAAACTCCGATCACTGAAGAAGTTGCATCTCTCAAGAGACCCTCTATCCAACCTCATTAGCTTACGAGGGTAAATTAATAGGCTAATCCATTGAACTTTGATGCTCACAAAAATGGGGACATTACACAGAACCACCGCATCGCTGCCGCAATATTCGAAGATGGTTAGCATCCTCTGCTTCCACGTGCTATAATTTCGACCATAAAATTTCTGATTTCCTTCGAGCAGTATGTTTGTCAATGATGCCATTACGTGTTTTCCAAAAAAGAATGCGAATATCTGAGATGGCACGAACTTCGAGGCAACAAATGGAAGACCCAGAAAAAATGGAGAAGCACCCAAAAGAGAGCTCGAAAAGCCTAGAAAGAATATGTTGTCGAAATTTGGATCCACTGGCTCAAAAATCTAGGCACCCAGAAAAAACGGACAACCCAGTTGAGCTCTTGAAAAACCCACCAAGAATCTGTAATCAGAAAAATTTTTAGAGCCCAAAAATTAGGGTTTTGAAAAAAAATGGCCTGCTGCAAAAAACCTCCAAAAAATAATGGTGGATTTGCAGAAAAAACGTGGTTGAACAAGGCCCAAAACTGGCCAAACTCACAAACCCTAGACGTGAGTAGTAGCAGATCCCATAATGTGGGAATAAACATAAATTAATTCGAAAAATTTGAGCAAATAATTTCAAAAAAAATTATAAATTTTCCAAAAAAATTTAAAGAATTGGCTCTGATACCATATTACAACAAGTAATTGGTAAAAATACTTGATATATTCATAGAGATCGAAAGATCTATATATACAAAAGAATAGACGATGTTTCCTTAGGAAACGATCGTAAAGAATAGAAACTTTCTATTCTAACTATAGAAAACTAAATATTAGAAACATTCTAATATTTACAAGATATTTACAAACAGATAATAGATAACCATTAATAGCATATAAATATTAATTTAATAATATGGAGTGTCTTATAAACGGAGGTGCTCTCCTTATTGGATGTGATAAGTATATTGCTTATGATCCTTGATCTTTATCCTAACGTAATTAAGAAAGTCGTCTTATGCATAAGACTTCACAATTTTCTGAATATCTTTATTCTTCTACTTTTATTGCTAATTGCTAATTAACTAATTGGCTACAAATGTCCGAGGACTGCCGCTCCTTGTCCTCATAATCTTATGATTGTTTTAAGTGGGAATGGCCCAAGAATGGGGACATTACAGTCTCCCTTCATTGAGAATGCTTGGTCACAAGCATTTGATTCTTCTTTCCCTTCACTTTTCCCTTGTAGTTAAAACACCTGAATTTTCCATCCCTTTTTCTAAAGAATTTTTCTTGTGGAATAGTAGGTGTGGATCCATGATGTATTTTGTTGAGTAGCTGCCCACACATTTCTTTTATGCCTTCCTTGACTCTTCTAAGATAGCGAGGGTGGTATTGAGCATAGATGCCTTTAAGTTTTGAGATGATTTTTTTTTAATTGCCAATTGTTTCTTTCTTGGGCTTGAGTACTTGAAGAATCCTCTTTTAGTAACCCATAAAGATATTAAAGAATATACCAATGGCCATGCATCTTGAATTTAAAGGTTAAGTTCTGAAAATCTTGTCTGAAACTTCCAATTTTTCTCATGCATTGGATTCCAAGAATCGTATCAATGTCTCCTAACTTTATTATAGTAAAGTTGTTTGAAAGGGTGTAGCCTCCCATGACAATTTTTAACTTAGGAGTTATGGTTTTGCATTCCACTATTGTTCCATTGGCTAGTTTAACATCTAGGGCTCCTCATTCATAATTTGGTATCCCTTGTGATGTAATGAGAATGTGGTTGATGAAATTGTGTGTTGATCCACTGTCTAAAAGTATGGTTATGTTCCTTCTCTCAATGATCCCTTTGACTCTGGTGTGCCTTGTGGGGATCCATCCAATGTTGCTAAAGTTCCAGCTTCTCTTGTGTTAGAAGGAGGTTTTGTTGGGAATTAGTGTTCACATAGGTGTTAGGAATATTGCATCATAGGATGCATATGATAATGATGCATAAAATAATAAGGTTTGTTAGAGCATGTGCGTTAATATTAAGTTGTTGAGAAACAACTTAATATTATAGTGTGTTTGTTAAAATATCATGTGTAGGTAAATATATTATTGTTGTATGAGTGTTTATAGGGATTTGAGTTGTTAAATCAACTCATATATTTAGGAGAGTTGTTATAGGAGGTTTCCTATAAAATAGGATATGGAATCTGATGGTCTGAACTGGTGCTGACAGGGGAGGGGTGAATCAACACCCACTAAAATTTGAAAACCAATCTGATATAATCAAACTAAAACTGTATGCCGAACAGATTCTATCACAGAAATAGCTATCACAAGATCAAAGCAATAGAGAACACCTGATGTATCACGTGGAAACCCAAAGTGGGAGAAAACCACGGTGTGAGTTAACCTCACAAACTTTGCACTCTATTGAAGTGCGCCTTGTTAGGATCCCTCCCTGTTAAAGGATTACAAACGCATTGTTAGATGCGACCCGGTTAAGGGATTTAAGAAATAAGGCCTGTCAAAGCCTACCTTGTTAGAGGACTTTAAAACATCTACTCGATGTCACCCGGTTAAGGGATTTAATACAAGGGACCTGTTAATGTCCACCCAAATACTGAGATATTTTCTATTGCAATTGTCAGAGAACAATAGAGGGTTTGATCTTTTTAAGATGGCTTTGCTGATCCTGATAAGATCGCTTGTGTTCATCAACTGAGAGTCATCACCAGGCACCACAAGTATTCTCTCTCCAGATTGTTGTGCTCCCTTGCACACTCTTCTCTTCTTCTTTTCTTCACCTTTTCTTAGCTTCTTTCAGCGTACAGGTTCACTCTTTTTCTTCTCGGCAGAATGAAAGCAAATGATATTCTTCACAGGCCAAAGAATAAATAGTCTTCCTGCTCTTCCCGCTTTTTGCATGTGCGACCTCCGCAAAGATCTCCTTTGGATCCATCAACCAGTTGAGTCTTAGTTGAGAGAGGAAACATGATATACATGCCACATGCATTTTCTGCTTTATAAAGGAAACGATAGATGCGAGCCGCATACTTTCCTTAACTTGAGATTCCACCATGTTTTAATGTCTTAATTTTCGACATTAAATCCTTCAAATGTGTCTTGTACCTATTTTCTTCATATCACAAAGTCTTCCGTATTTTGTGCAAAAAATCTTGGTCGAAGAGGCACATAAGTGTTTGTCAACCGCGACTTTCACCGGTTTAGTGGTCTCAATAATTACTCATTGATCAGAGATGATCGGTTTACATGGTAGTGTACCGGTCTTTGTCTTCACCTGTCACTCCTTTCTCTGTCTATACCGGTTTGGTTCCTCGGTTCCAGTTATATACTTTACCGGTCACTCCAATTACTGGTTAGTGACTCAACGGTTCCTAACCAATCTCTCTTGTAAACTGCACCTGTTTACTATTATTGTCATCTATTCCTGTTTGAACAATGTTAACCTTAGACATCAATGACAACACCACTTTGCCATATGCCGGTTACATCCTTACTGGTTAATGCCAACAAAATCCTATATATATGTAATATGAATTGAATGAAAAATAAGAAGCACAATAATATTTCTGTGAAATATTTTGTATGCTTATATTATTTTGTCCAAATTTTTATATGGTACCAAGTAGAAAGATTGGGGGGGAGTTGAAGAGTTTTAAATTTTCATCTTACAGTAATAAACTGCTGCCATCAAAGAAGATGGGAGATTTATAGAAGAGGATCGAAGAGGCATAGGTGAAGATCATGCGATTGTTATAAGACATCAGATATGTTATAAGAAGAGTGAATGAAGGAAAAAGCAGATTGTAGAAGAGTTGACAAGTATGATGCTATTCTAGTAGGCCGCTTGTCAGGGTTCACACACATTTGAAGGAGTGCCAATCAAGATTACTATAATCATTTGTAAGGTATTAGCCAGCAACGAAAGGCATGTCGCAGTCAAGAAAGTTGGAATGAATTTTTGAAGGGTGTCTTTATATGCTGAATTTTGCAAACTATCCTTAACTAGTGGTAAAAATTTTACAAACCATATTTCTTCCTCACTAGTGTTTTTGAGAGTTGGGGAGTCCATGAAAATAGAGACCGATTACTGATCTTCATGCCTTCTACTATTTCTGCATGTAGCACCTAACTTCATTTATTGACTGGGATGACTATAATGAAGGAAAATAGTTCTCTTTGTTGCAGTGACTGATTTTCCAGATCTTATTGATTTATATTGTGACAGATCAAAAGAATAATCTTATGATTGTTTTCAGTGGAAATGGCTCAAGAATGGGGACATTACAGAGGTAGAAGATGAAGTAATGTTATACTTGAGAAAGGGGAGTCGAAAATAAAATCTGGATCTTGTAAAAATTAGGAAGTTTGATTTGCGAAATGCATGCGAAGTAAAGTTATCAAAAGACATCGGAATATTATTAGTGTTTACTATCACAGATTAATATGAGTATCATGATAGAGATTGGAGGAAACCAAGGCCAATACCACAAATAGAAGAAATTGAAGAAATAGTACATAAGATATTTGGAAGAAGCACTAAAAGTAAGTATGAAAAGTATGAAGAATATTTGGTAAAGCGGAAGGCCTATTGAATATTTGAGATTGTATCTTCGACTAAAGTGAACCAATTTGGTTTCCCTCCATTTGTTCCAAAATAAGGGACTCAAATATAGTCACTTAGGGTGTTTGATGTAGGAGCATCCCTTGCCTAAAGCAATCCTATATTAACCAAAAATGTTTTCTTTTAATGTTTGTTTTTTTCACAAGTATTTTCCATGTTTCCTAGTTGTTTTCCAATAAAATGTAGTAAGTTTAGGTGACATTCAGCAAGTGATGTGACACCAAGTTTTGATATCGTTGTTTGGACTTTGGAACATAAGCTCTACAATAGAGATGATAACTGCATTTATGTTTATCATTTGGAGTACCTAAACCAAATTATGCATTGTTTAATAGAACCTTGTTTTGGGCTTGGGGAAACCTTTTGTATTTTGTGCTAATTCCTAAGTTTCCTAATTTGAACTTGAGTCCTAAGAGGGTTTATGTACAAATTTACATTCATCTAGAGGCTCCTAGCTTGAGGTGTATTCTTGAAGATGACTTTCCGCATTACCATTGAACATACACACTAAAGGTGATGCATTTAATTCCAAGGCTAATTAATGATGAAATTATTTAATATTGGGACTGTTAACCCTTTTTGCATTCCCCGAGGTCAATGTCTCATGTTTTAATGAGGTACATATCATTCAACATCCACCTATATAAAAGAGATCCCTCTATCACTTTGGGAGGGAAAGCTAGGAAGTAATGAATTGATTTATTTTTAATGGAGAAGTCTTGACAGGGACAAAATAAAGAATAGAAGATCAGGCACAAATTTTATTTTTTCAAAACATTAAAGGATGTTATCTAATCTAGTTTGTAATCAAACAGCTGAGGATTAGCATGTCACAATCTCTTTGGAGCTTTTTTGTAATCATTGCTTTCAAAACAATAAAGCAGTTCATTGGCTTAGATTATGGTTCAGCTGTGTGTTTGTGTGTCTTACTTTAGCTGCATGTTTGGTAGTCCATTGGACTTACCAAATGTGACAGCATCAAAGTGGTTGTAATCCTTTTACTAATTTGATTTGCAGAACCCAAAATTATGAGATAAATGTAAATTCAGTTTTAACTTCGAGGACAATTAAGTTAGTACGTGATGACCATCGTGTAACTTTGAAAGTCTAATTTTGTGAAATATTTTGTTAGGTCTTTTTCAATCTCTGCTAAGCTTGATGAGAGATATATATGGTTTCGAAAAGAGTGAATACGTCCTATTGGTTCTTGAGAACTGACTGTTGCTTTTAGAATAGCATTGTACCTTGCTCAGCTTCTGCAAAACATTTACTATCGTCAAACTCAGCTATTTGCATTTTGAGTTGATTGTGAACAGGAGGTTATATTACCCTTGGAGAAGGCTTTCTTTATTACAAGTAAATTATAGAAAATATAAAGAAGAGATATAAAACCAGAACTACTATGAGGAGATTTAACAACCAAAAATCTTGAAACTACAGAAACATCTGGTTGTATTAAGAATTAACATGTGACCACAAGAGATGATGAAATAACCGTTTCCCTAATTTATAAGATACATCATAAATGGATGGGAAAACAAGAAGTAGCTAGTCTTTTTTTTCATTCAGAATCAATATAGTTGCATAAAGAAAATTAAACATATACATCATGTGGCATTTAAATAGCTTCTATAAACAAATTAACCTACAATAATCCATGTATAAAAGAAGAGGGATTTAACTCACAAATATCAATTGTCTCGTTCAGGCATCTTGTGTTCATGCAGTTTCTTTAGGGGGAAAAGATAACACCAAGGCGTTTATCCACCCAACCAAGGATCGATATCCCTCCGCCAAGGAAAATAATAAAATCAATTAAGTCAAGTCATCTGGAATTGGTGGAGAATCCCTACATCCTTAGATGGTTATACCCTATAGCGACTGCTACCTTGGTATAACACCTGGCTAAGAGTGTATCCGGGTTTTCTAAGAAATTGAAACACACCAACTGAATGGTGAAACCTTGGCCAAGGAATTTTCTACTCAATTGAGCAAGTAATCAATATCCAACCCTATCCGACTTGTGCCTCTAATGGGGTGGTCATGAAGTAAATTAACTCTGTCCCTCCTAGTACACTACTCGTCTATTTACTGGGGACTGGTTTCTTCTTCTAGGATAATTCCCTATCCTCGCAGGTTACTACTAGGCATCTTAAGACTTAACCTTTTTGACTTCCGTCCATCAAAAAATGATTAAATGTGAATTTGACACCACACAAAGACAATTGATAAGCTGAATATTTTTATCTATTGTTGCTGGAAGGAAAAACAATTAAGATTCATTATTTTCAAAACTACAATGTGACAAAATATTGAACTGTGTTACCAGCTTCCAGTTTTCTATCAGTCCGACACAGTATACGTACTAACTGTCTTACTGTCAATTTGAAATAGTACTGGCTGAAGTAACTCAACTGTCCGACCCATAGATTGCGACAAGAAGAATGCAAGAGCCTGTGTTCTTGAACTCTTTAAAACTTATCATATCGTGGTTTTTTTTAAATCAATGCCAATGGTTTGAAGAAGAGATGGTCGCTAACTGTGACATTAACTAGCACGGGACATGAGGACGCACAGTTCTTAGCAAGAACAGATGACTGGTCACAATGTTTCAAGAAGATAATCTTCGATACATACTAGCATAATTTAAAATGGCTTAAGGTAGATTTAAGAAGGAAAAGGCAAGAATGTACACAGAGCTTCTAATCTATTTCCTTCATTTTCATTGGCATAGCTGATGATTCGCATACAGTAGAAATAAGACAAGAATAGTAAGGAGAATCTCAAAGCTTCAACGTAGATGAATAGTCTTTATTGATTACGTAACAAACCATTTCAACTTCAGACATTTATCAAAAATGCAAGACAATGTAAGAAGAGGAGTCTTGCCTGATACTGGCCGCTACTAGACTTCTTACGTCAGGTTCCTTTACCCCTGCGATTTCTTGGCTGTGCCCTTGTTTCTACCTCCTCCTTCCTTTCCTACGTTTGAATCCCTCAAGAAAAGAAAAGATCTCCGAATAAAGATCCGCCCCTATATGTAACTACTCAAGCCGAAACCTAAAGTGATGAATCGACACTCAAATTCCGCCATCACTCGATCATGTTCTGGAATGGAATGCTCTTCGAGCACATTACCCGCATAATTCATTCTCTATAGTTTTCAAGAAAATATCCCAAACTATATCCAAATTAAATATTAAATAGTTGAGTGTCGACTCAATTCAAATTGAGTTGGTGTCAAAGACAAGGGTGGCGAACTAATGGTGACCGATTCAAGGAAAGGTCGACAAAATAGGATATGAATAGGAGATATGAAAAAAAGTTCACGTTCAAATATCCTAGGATATAAATAAGAGATTAAAACTTGTACATGTTCGAATATTTCCTAGGACTAGCCCAAAATAATCCAAAACACATATATGTACATTTGGTCATCAATATTTGTATCCTATGTTCCAAAAGAGAGGTAAGATTAAAATGATGTTCTTTCCTAAAGTATACATATGATGATGCATGCCAACAAGCGACAAGACATGCGACTTTCTTATCAGTTAGATAAATATATATCTTAAAATCATTAATGACACAGTTGAGGTTATTATAAAAATTCGTATAAAATTGTAGCTATGCTTATTATTCTCATGCAAAATAAAATGGTAATGGCCTTCGATATATACCTACACAAGTGAAAATAATATCGTGATTTAGTGATTGCACCTCCATCAATTGACACAAGAAAGGTCTCAATTAAAGTAATAAGATAAACATCGACACATGGTAATAACCAGGGAGTCAGATTTAACTCAACCTACGGGTGGCAATTGCTAGCAATGACTTTTACTGATTCAATGGTTATTGCCGACTGACATAAAGCGTGGCAAACACTTTTTACAACTCCTACTAGGGTATGGTCAATTGGATACTCCAGACACTCCTTACCATTTCTCAAAATTCTAGTCCATCACTTGACCTCTCTTTATTCTTTTCCCTTTGTCCCGGTGTTATCTTTTCCCCCTTTCTCGGAGTCCCAGCCGCTCCTGCATCCACTTCCACACGAAAGTAGTTAGTCTGAGCATTAATTACTTATTTACTAATATGAAATACAATACTTCTAATCTAGATTCAGGTAAGTCATCATGACACATGACATTCAAATATATCATGCAATTTCGATGCTTAACTAAACTAAAGAAGAAATTGCAATTTAAGTAACAATTAACGAAACCACTGTTTCATAATCCAGAAACCATTTAGGGCATAAATAAACCAAAAACCACTGTTTCATAAACCATAAACCATTTAGGTCATAAATAAACCAGAAACCACTGTTTCATAAACCAGAAACCATTTAGGTCATTAATAAAGTAGAAACCACTATTTCATAAACCAGAAACCATTTAGGTCTTAAATAAACCATAAATCACTGTTTCATAAACCAAAAACCATTTATGTTATAAATAAACCAGAAACCACTGTTTCATAAACCAAAAACCATTTAGGTCATAAATAAACCAGAAACCATTGTTTCATAAAAGCTGCTCCAGAGGGATGTAACATATCCTAGCCCTTATGAATCATCGTCCTTGATGATTGAAAGTTAAACATTAACTAATATATATACAATGATAACAAAAGAGCATTGTTTAATTATGAAACTAATTATATGGATGAAACAAATAAGGAAACTGCTGATGAATCTCATCATAATCTTCCCACGTAGCATTGTTTTCAGAATATTGGTTCCATTGAACCTTTCATTGCTTGACATCCTTATTCTGTAAACGAAGTTTACGAAACTCGATCACCCTGATGGGCTCGACCGTGACCACCCCTAGGTCCCGCATTTGCAAAGAGTTCCAATCAATCATATGAGAAAAAATTGATACATATTTCTTAAGATAGGAAACATGAAAGACGTTATGCATCTGGGCAAGAGCTGGTGGTAGAGAAATTCTGAAGGCAACAGGGTTAATAATCTCCATAACCTCAAAGGGTCCTACATATCTTGGTGCTAATTTGGAGGATTTTCCAAACGCGATGGCACTTTTTTGAGGCTTGACTCGCAAAAGTACCTTATCCCCTACTTCAAAGTGTCTGGGTGTCCGCTTTGCATCTGCATAGTATTTTTGCCAATCATTAGCTTCTGCTAATCTTTGTTGGATAATTTTGACTTGCCCCTCCATTTCGGATAGCATTTCTAGTCCGAGGATTACCCTATCTTCTAGCACCTCCTTCCATACAATGCTTCAAATGGAGCCATTTTGATGGATGACTAGTGGGTGTTATTATAAGAAAATTCCACTAGTGGTAAATAATCCTCCCATTTGTATTGCTGATCCATACAATACATCCTAAGAAGGTCTTCCAAGACTTGGTTGACTCGTTCTATCTCACCATCTTTTTCGGGATGGTAAGTTGAACTAATATCAAGCTGAGTGCCTAAGGTTGCAAAAAGTGTCTGGATGTCATCTCGGCATTCCTATTTGAAATGATCTTTTCCGGCACTCCGTAAAGCTTGAATATTTCTTGCACAAACTTTTGGGCTATGGTGGGCGCTCCATTTGTTAAATTCCCTGGAATAAAGTGAGCTACCTTAGTAAGTTTATCTACTACCACAAGTATGGTATTATGTTTGTACTGTGACATAGGTAATCCTTGGACAAATTCCATACTGATTACCTACCACTTCCATTCAGGTATGGCATGAGGATGAAGCTGACCTGTGGGATGTTGGTGTTCCGCTTTAACCCTTTGGCACTCAAGACAACTGGCCACAAATTTGACGGCGTCCTTCATACCCTGCCAGAAATATAAAGGCTTGACATCTGCAAGGAGCTTAGTAACCCCTGCGTGTCCTGAATATGGTGCGGTGTGTATTTCCTTCCACACTAAGTCACTCAACTCATTTGAATCAAGAATGTACATTCTACTCTCAAATCTTAGCAACCCATCGGTTTCAAATCTGAATCCCTCATACCTATGGTCCTGAGGATTATTTCAAAGAGCCTCTTTAACCTGTTTATAGAATTTGTCATCCCTAGATTTCTGAAGAACTTGTTTGAATTTGATGTGGACAGATGCGATCATAGAGATATACCGCCTACGGCTTAATGCATCTGCCACACATTTTTCCTTCCCCTTGATATAGTTAATTTCAAAATCATAATCGTAAATGAGTTCCAACCATCTTCGTTGTCGTGCATTCAAGTTAGATTGAGTAAAAATATACTTTAACCCTTGATGGTCCGATCTCAGTTCAAAAGGTTTTCCCAATAAATAGTGACGCCATTTCTGTAAGGCATGCACAATTGCGGCCAATTCCAAATAAGGAGGGGCATAGTTCATTTCATAGTTTTTGAGCTTACGTGATTCATATGCAATTACTCGCCCATCCTGCATCAACACCCCTCCCAACCCTTCTCTAGATGCATCTGACTACTAAGAATTGACCTTCGGGATCTGATACCTTTAGAATGGGTGCAAAGATTAGTTTACTCTTGAGTAGATCGAAAGCTTGTTGGCACTTTTCGGTCCACTCAAATTGTTTCCCTTTCTGTTGAAGAGAAGTGATGGAGTAGGCTACATGTGAAAAATTCAGCACAAACTTCCTGTAATAACTTGCTAGTCCCATAAAGCTCTTGACTTCCTGAACATTTCGGGAATAGGCCATTCCGAAATAGCCTTAATTTTAGCCGGATCTACTACTATCCCTTTCTTAGAAATGATATGTTCGAGATATTGTACTTCCTTCTGGAAGAAAGTACATTTCGATAACTTGCCATACAATTTGTGCTCCTGAAGACGCTACAAAACTAGGTAAAGATGGTGTAGGTGTTCTTTGTTCTTGGAGTAAATAAGAATGTCATCAAGAAACACCAAGATGAACTTGTCCAGACAATCGTGGAAAATGCTATTCATCAGGTTCATGAAAGCTGTCAGGGCATTAGTTAAGCCAAAAGGCAAAACCATGAACTCGTAATGTCCGTACCGATTTCGGAAGGCTGTTTTGTGAATATCCTCATCCTTGAGCCTTAGCTGATGGTACCCTGACCACAGGTCTATCTTAGAGAAAATAGTAGCTCCTCGCATCTGGTCAAAAAGGTCATCGATGCGAGGTAAGTGGTATTTGTTTCTAATTGTCACCTTTTTTAACATTCGATAGTCAATGCAGAGACGAAGGGTCCCATCCTTCTAAACAAAAATGACCGGTGCGCCCCAGGGAGACACACTAGGATGAATCAATCCCTTGTCAAATAGTTCCAGCAATTGAGCTTTTAACTCTACCAGTTCTACAGTTGGCATCCTATAGGGAGCTTTAGAAATTGGCTCAGCTCCTGGTATGAGGTCAATGGAGAAGTCAAAAATGCGCTTCGGAGGTAATCCTGGTAAATCCTCAGGAAAAACATCTCAAAAATCCTTAAGATAAGGATATTCGTCATCAAAAGACTTCTTTCGTTTTTCCTCTTCATTAAGCTTCATGACATTGTGCCTTTTGGTATCATTCTTAAGTTGATTGCCATTATGATTGCCAATCCTGGAATCATCCAATTCTTTCATTTTGACAACAAACAACTGGCACCCCTTTTTCTCGTTGCGCCGTAGCTGGGATGCAAATAATTGTCTCAAATTTACCTCCTTTTTAATACCTCGAAGGTGTACAACATTGCCTACATCATCTAGACACTCTTCTCTTTTACTGAAACAATCCACCTTCACTCAGTGTTGCCAAAGCCATTTCATTCCTAATATAATGTCGTAGGATCCTAAGGGTGCCACATACAAGTTGACTTCTGTTGTAAAGCTCGAAAGTTCAACCCTAGCCTCAAACAAGCATTGCTCTATCCGAGCTCTCGGCATATTCAACAGTCCAAGAATCGGCCATAAACCCAGTTCTCTTAGGAAACCTACTAAGAACTCTAGGTGAAATGAAATTTTCTGTAGCCCCTGTGTCTATCAAAACAGATATGGTATTTCCATAAAGCATACCTGTCACCTCGACGGCAGTGATTTGAAAATATGCCTGCCTGTTATCTACTGCTGCATGTATTCTCTGTTGAAAGGCCGTTTGCTGATTTGGAAGAGGATTCCTTTGAGTCTATCCTTGTGTCCTTGTTGGGCGTTGATTTGCATGCTCTCCTTCACAGGTGAAGCACCCCCTCGGTGGTCCTCTTTTCTCAGATATCTTGCCTTGAGTATCATTTCCCTTTTTACTGATGGTGTTTCCCCTTCTTATCTTCACGGAAATCCTGCCGACTTCCTTTGTACTTATTTCCTTTAGTGATACTTTCATCTCTGTCATTTCTCCTCTTGAAAGACTGAGAGGTTTGGTTCCATTTCCCTTTCTTTTGGCTCTTGTCCCGGATTGAATCGTCGTTTTTAAGCTTCAACTCTTGGTGTACATCCTTCTCATAGGCTTCTGTGACATTTGCAAGAGCAAGAACATCAACAGGTCCTCCTATTCTATTGTTCAACCCCATAAGGTATTTTCTTAAGCGAAGCTTCTTGTTAGCCTACAGCTAGAGTACATATTTCAATAGCTAGGTGAATTTTTCTATTTTCTCATTCACTGAGAATTTGCCTTGTCTGAGATCCTAAAATTCAGCTAGCTTTTGTTCATAAAAGAGTTGCGGCAACCATCTTTGCCGGAATAACTCTACAAATTGAGTCCAAGTAACCCTGGCTGGTTGAAGTTGGAGCTCGGACATCTTACTCTCCCACCAGCTGACAAGTTCCTTGGTCAGCTGATAGGAACCCCACACCGCTTTTTGAGTTTCAGAGTAATTCCTAATATTAAAATATTTTTCCATTCCTGTTAGCCATGCTTCAAAAGCTTCTCACGGAACAGTACCATCGTATTGAGGGGGTTTAACTTTCTTCATGTCAGGTATAATTCCTATTCCACGGTTTCTTTCAGAGTTCTGAGTTTCATTATGGGATTGTTCTTCCCTATCGGCACTGGATCGATCAATTATGTTTTCCCTATCCTCTGACTGAAACTTAGTTCTTCTTCCCTTAGTGTCATCCATATCTTTGATTTTTCGTTCAAGGTTTCTTATCTGGTTTTGGGTTTCTTGCATCATCTGCAAGAGTTGATCCAATTTCCTATTAGGGGATCTAGGTACTTCAGTCTGGTTTTCACTTCGTGAGTGCTCCATAGTATTAAGACCTGATATGAACAATTGTTTTAATTTTTGTACTTTATGAGCCAAAGATTAAGTAATACAGGAATCAATATAAACATAACTTTCTAAGTGTAAAAATGTAAAATATGCTAAGGAATTTACACAACACAAAATTGTATTCTTTTATTCATTTCCAAAATTGGTTCCCATACAACAGACAATCCAAAATTTTCTGTACATGATTACATGGGCACCCCAACTAGGGCTGCCTTCTCAACTTTCACTACTAGAAACAGGCTCCTCTTGGTCTTCAAAATTAGAGGGAATGAGTCGGTATCCAGGGGTAGGCTCTCGGTGGACTAGCGGTGGAACTGGAGTTAAAGTAACAGTAGTGTGGGCTGGTTCTTTGTCAACAAGTGATATTTGTGTTTGGTCTTCTATTGCAGGTGATGATGATTTGCTTGCATCGAAAGGAGTGGGCTCTGATACCATATGTAACAACCAAAAATCTTGAAACCACAAAAACATCTGGTTGTACTAAGAATTAACATGTAACCACAAGAGATGATGAAATAAACATTTCCCTAATTTATAAGATACATCATAAATGCATGGAAAAACAAGAAGTAGCTAGACTTTTTTTTCATTTAGAATCAATATAGTTGCATAAAGAAAATTAAACATATACATCATGCGGCATTTAAATAGCTTCTATAAACAAATTAACTTACAATAATTCATTTATAAAAGAAGAGGGATTTAACTCACAAATATCAATTGTCTTGTTCAGGCATCTTGTGTTCATGCAGTTTCTTTAGGGGGAAAAGATAACACCAAGGCGTTTATCCACCCAACCAAGGATCGATATTAGATCCAACCCTTTCCCACCTCTTACTGAGGTAGACCCAAACATCCGCAAAGGAAAAGAATAAAATCAATTAAGTCAAGTCATCTAGAACTGGTGGAGAATCCCTACATCCTTAGACGGTTATACCCTATAGCAACTGCTACCTTGGTATAACGCCTGGCTAAGATTATATTTGGGTTTTCTAAGAAATTGAACAACACCAACTGAATGGTGAAACCTTGGCCAAGGAATTCTCTACTCAATTGAGCAAGTAATCAATTTCCCACCCTATTCGACTTGTGCCTCTAATGGGGTGGTCATGAAGTAAATTAACTGTGTCCCTCCTAGTACACTAGTCATCTATTTACTTGGGGTCTGGTTTATTCTTCTAGGACAATTCCCTATCCTTGCAGGTTACTACTAGGCATCTCAAGACTTAACCTTTTTGACTTCCGTCCATCAAAAAATTATTAAACAACGTGAATTTGACACCACACAAAGACAGTTGATAAGCTGAATATTTTTATCTATTGTTGCTGGAAGGAAAAACAATTAAGATTCATTATTTTCAAAACTACAATGTGACAAAATATTGAACTATGTTATTAGCTTCCAGTTTTCTATCAGTCTGACACAGTATACGTACTAACTGTCTTACTGTCAATTTGAAATAGTAATGGCTGAAGTAACTCAACTGGCCGACCCACAGATTGCGACAAGAAGAATGCAAGAGCCCGCATTCTTGAACTCTTTAAAACTTATCATATCGTGGTTTTTTCTAATCAATGCCAATGGTTTGAAGAAGAGATGGTTGCAAACTGTGACATTAGCTAGCACGGGACATGAGGACGCACAACTGTTAGCAAGAACGGATGATTGGTCACAGTGTTTCTAGAAGATACTCTTCGATACATACCAGCATAATTTAAAATGGCTTAAGGTAGATTTAAGAAGGAAAAGGCAAGAATGTACATAGAGCTTCTAATCTATTTCCTTCATTTTCATTGGCATAGCTGATGATTCATATACAACAGAAATAAGACAAGAATAGTAAGGAGAATCTCAGAGCTTCAACGTAGATGAAGTCTTTATTGAATATGTAACAAACCATTTCAACTTCAGACATTTATCAAAAACGCAAGATAATGTAAGAAGAGGATTCTTGCTTGATACTTGCCGCTACTAGACTTCTTACGTCAGGTTCCTTTACCCCTGCGACTTCTTGGCTGCGCCCTTGTTTCTACCTCCTTCCTTTCCTATGTTTTAATCCCTCAAGAAAAGAAAAGATCTCCTTCAAATAAAGATCCTCCCCTATACCTAACTACTCAAGCCGAAACCTATTAATCGTGTTCTGGAATGGAATGCTCTTCGAGCACATTCCCCGCATAATTCATTCTCTATAGTTTCCGAGAAAATATCCCAAACTATATCCAAATTAAAGATTAAATAGTTAAGTGCCGGCTCAATTCAAATTGAGTTGGCGTCAAAGACAATGGTGGCGAACTAATGGTGACCGATTCAAGGAAAGGTCGACAAAATAGGATATGAATAGGAGATATGTAAAAAAGTTCACGTTTTGATATCCTAGGATATAAATAAGAGAATAGAACTTGTACATGTTCGAATATTTTCTAGGACTAGCCCAAAATAATCCAAAACACATATATGTAAATTTGGTCATCAATATTCGTATTCTATGTTTTAAAAGAGAGGTAAGATTAAAATGATGTTCTTTCCTAAAGTATACATATGATGGTGCATGGCAACAAGCGACAAGTCATATGACTTTCTTATCAGTTAGATAAATATATATCTAAAAATTATTAATATGGCATGGTTGAGGTTATCATAAAGATTCGTATAAAATCGTAGCTAAGCTTATTATTCCCACACAAAATAAAACGGTAATGGCTTTCGATATATACCTACACAAGTGAAAATAATATCGTGATTGAGTGATCGCACCTCCATTAATTGACACAAGAAAGGTCTCAATTAAAGTAATAAAATAAACATTGACACAAGGTAATAACTAGGGAGTTTGATTTAACTCAACCTACGGGTGGCAGTTGCTAGCAATGACGTTTACTGATTCAATGGTTATTGCCGACTGACATAAAGTGTGGCAAACACTTCTTACAACTCCTACTAGGGTATGGTCAATTGGATACTCCAGACACTCCTTACCATTTCTCAGAATTCTAGTCCATCACTTGACCTCTCTTTATTCTTTTCCCTCTGTCATGGTGTTATCTTTTCCCCCTTTCTCGGAGTCCCAGCCGTTCCTGCATCCACTGGCACATGAAAGTAGTTAGTCTGAGCATTAATTACTTATTTACATAATATGAAATACAATACTTCTAATCTAGATTTAGTAAGTCATCATGACACATGACATTTAAATATATCATGCAATTTCGATGCTTAATTAAACAAAAGCAAAAATTGCAGTTTAAGCAACAATTAACGAAACCACTATTTCATTATCCAGAAACCATTTAGGGCATAAATAAACCAGAAACCACTGTTTCATAAACCAGAAACCATTTAGGTCATAAATAAACCAGAAACCATTTAGGTTATAAATAAACCAGAAACCGCTGTTTCATAAACCAGAAATTATTTAGGTCATAAATAAACCAGAAACCACTGTTTCATAAACCAGAAACCATTTAGGTCACAAATAAACTAGAAACCACTGTTTCATAAAAGGTGCTCCAGAGGGATATCTAAAATCCATCAAACAGTAAGAATTATCAGAAAACTGAAGATTAAATCATTGCATCAACACTCAATGCAAGGAAAGTAAAACTAACAAAGTCTTTACAATGCAGATACCCAAAAGAAAAAGCAAAAACAAACTTGATTTCCAACATCGCCCTCCTGCATATCAGGTCTTTGTAAGGGCTTCCTCATCCACAACGTTTTGCTTAGGGCTTAATCACCATGCTTTTTTTCTTAAATGGTTATCTCCTTATCAAATGCCCTTTTCTCAATAACTGCTTCCTAGGCACTGATAAGGATTGAAGGAATGGTGCTGGAGGAGGAAACTGGAACATATGCAGAGATTTTTGACATTTTGAAGATTTTTTACTGGGCATTGATATTTGCATTTGGAACACTGGAGAGATTGTTGGCTGACTGCCTGAGTTTTCCTCTGTGGATTTTGACCTTGTAGCATCTGCTGTTGCTTCCATCAATTTGACTGGTCCTTATTTTCGTCAATATCATTAATTACAGAAACTATCTGCCTAATGAAAACAAGGGCATCCAGGTGTCGTCTATTTTGAATTGTAAAACTGGCTTGGACATGTCCATGGAAACATACCGGACTTTGCATCTTTGCAAGCTTCTGGAACCAGCCTTTAACCATGTACACTCAATGCAGGGAAAATAAAACTAACAAGTCTTTACAGGGGAGATACCCAAAAGCAAAAGCAAAAAAAACCTGATTTCCAACACCAACCGTCCTGCATATCAGATCATTCTATGAGCTTCCTCATCCACAACATTTGGCTTAGGGCTTAATCACCATGAATTTGCTATTAAATGGTTATCTCCTTGTCAATAGTCCCTTCTCAAGAACTGCATCCTATGCATTTTCTGCCAGGGCATTGATAAGGCTTGAAGGAATGGTGCTGGAGGAGGAAACTGAAACATATCCAGAGGTTTTGGACATCTTGATGATTTTTTACTGGGTATTGATATCTGCATTTAGAACACTGGAGAGATGTTTGGAGAGCACTGTTGGCTGTGACTCCTGAGTTTTCCTGTTTGCATTTGGATCTTGCAGCATCTGTCATTGCTTCCATCGATTAAACTGGTCCTTATTTTTGTCAATGGCATCAGTTACAGAAACTATCCACCTCATGAAAACAAGGGCATCCAGGTGACATCTATTTTGAATTGTAAAACTGGCTTGGACATGTCCATGGAAACATACTGGACATTGCATCTTTGCAAGCCTCTGGAACCAGCCTATAAGCTTGTTGGAATTGAGGATATGGAAATTATTTTTATGATATGAAAATGGCTTGAAAAGTCCAGGTAGATAAGATCCTAGTCAAGTCTTACCTGTTATAAATATGCAAAAGCATTTAGGTTCCATCTTTTACTTTAGTCATACTGAATTCTACTTAGATTATGGCATAATGTATGAACCACCTGTGGTTCTACCCGTGGAAACTCAATTTTGACCTTTTGACATTTCGTCAAACATTTGGCTTGCAATGTCTAAGTTTTGATTTCTAAGTGTATATGGTTTGCTTGTTTGAATTTAAATGATTTTTGCAAATTCCCCAAACATATACAAATGTATGAAATTACAAAATTTAAATAAACTATTCATTGAACCTTCATATTTTATTATCACAATGCAATTCTTCCTATCAACTTAATTCATTCTCTTGCAAACAAGAGTTACAATTATGTATGGAATGCTGTTAATATATATCTGAAACTAATTATGAAGAACCTGTAATAATTTACATGCCTGTAGCATATTCCAGATCAGATCACAGCCCTTTTGAATGATCTCATTTTGCTTCTAAGGCTCAAAATCTTTTATGAAGGCTCCAACAGAAAAAACATGCCACTTGTGAGACAATGCTGGCCCCTGCAACTGAAACGCAGCCTGTAGTAATAAATGTCATCCCTCTATCAAGCTGCGGCAGCCTTTAATGCCGAACACAAACCTCTATTTTGGAAACGCTGGCCCCAATATTAGAATGCAAGCCACCATTGGCCAGGCTATCTGCAATAATAATACTCTCCAAACCCTTGCAAATTAATGTCTGAACTAGATGCTGAAAAACTTCTACAAAATCAACCACAAATTGTAACAATGGATGGCACTGAATGATGCCACCTCTAGGCACAATTTCACAAGATAGTTTCACCAACTGAATGCAAAAACACTTAGAAGAATATACAATTCTTCAAGCTCAGAACTTGAAACCCTTGTTCCAAATTTCTATTCACCCAAACACAAAAACAAATGCATCAAGAATGATTTGGTCCTTGCATTGGATGCATTTATAGTCCTCATATGCAAATTGGCTGGAGGCTTCTTGGTCACATTTTTCATAACTTAAAACGTGACTTCAGCATTTAAAACTATTTGCCTTTGTTACCATGTTTGAAAAATAATAGATTATTATATTTCTCTCCAAATATAAGCACCAAGTCACTTTATAATTAAATAAACATTTAATGCACTTGAGCACACTTTATAATATAAACTTTATATTTAATTAATGATTAATAATGATTTTAATAGCTCATTAAATTCTTCGAAGGACCTGCTCCAAATCTAGGTGTTCACTGCCTACTTAGACGCTAAGGTGCCCTGCCTAAAATAACACTAACCATAAATTGACTTACTATAAATTGTAAGTCCCTCAAACTGAGCCAATTGACAAATGAGTAAATCACTGTGCTTACCATGAATCCGGATGCCCCTGCTAGATATAGCAACTCCTTAACAATGACTTACTTTAAATAGTAAGTCTTTGAATAACTGCATCCAGTCAACGATGCTGAAACTCAACACTGCCACCAAGTTGTTCAGACACCTTGCTAAAGATAGAAACCCTGACCTCCCTGAAATAGACACTTACTATAAATTGTAAGTGTGCCAAACTGATCCAAACGAAGAGCAATCTTGAACATCCCTGACCTCTGGAGTGGGAATTAGCCTCTGGCTCTGCCAACTGAGACCCTCTAACCAACTGACTTAGCCTATGAGGGCCACTGATAGGCTAATCTGAATCACCAAACATGGTGAGCTAAAAAGGGGACATTACACAAACAGTCAAGTATTTTAATACAGTATACCCAAAGGAAAAGGTAAATTGAAACTGGAAGATAAAGTAGAACGGTAAGATGGCTAAAGTAATTGCTTAATAGAAAACATGGCAATATGACATTCTCTAAGAAATATTGTTTTCAGGAGGATAGGCAGTGCTGCTGTACTTTTTATAATACCAGTTGGCATTTTTTTGTTTATCTCGTATATGACTAGAATATAGAAAAAATGATGGATAGTTTTCCCTTCTAAGATTTAAGGAATTTGACCTCTACCATGCAAAGTTTGAATTACTAACATTTATGAGAAACACTCTGATTACATTTTAGATTACATCTTATGTGAAGGTAAATTAAAATAAGCCATCTAATTTAGCTTTCTTGTATGGTTATGCATGCAACTATTAAAGGTATCGTTCATGTTACCTTAGTCTGCACACAAAATATTTATAGAATGATCGAGAGATCCACTAGTTTTTTTTAACAGTATTTAATACTATATTTTGTGTCATATTCATGCTGAAGTGTAAATGCATTGGAAACCAGCAGTGAGACTCTTGAACTTCAACGTTTACCAATTGATGTAAAGGTATATTTCACTTGCTCTGGGCACTGGATATTCCATCTGTTCCAGAAGTTGTGAAACTTAAGATTTATGCCTTTAGAGTTTGGAAGGCCCTATTTTCTTATTGAACAATGCCAAAGTATTCAATGAAATTATCATAAAGTGATAAACATAAGTTGGATGTGATTATAAGAACAAGCTCACATAACAAATACATCAAGTTCTTTTCTTTAAAAGTTGCATTTGATATTAAAGAATGTGGAGTTACATTAGCTCTGCGATCGGGAGAATCTCATCCTACCCAAAAAAAATAAAACTGAATTTGTATTCTTACAAAATAATTGACAAAAGCAGACAATGGAATGAGGAAATGATATTTTATGCTCATATTCAGCCTGTAATATTTCTTGTCTTCTTTGCAGGCTGGGTATGAGCATAAAATGTCATTTCCTCATTCCGTTGTCTTCTTTTGTCAATTATTTTGTAAGCATACAAATTCATTTTTTTTTTCTTTTCGTAGGATGAGATTCTCCCAATTATGGAGCTGATGTAACTCTTAAGTTCTTTGATATAAGATACATTCTTTGAAGTAAAAAACTCAATGTATTTGTTATGTGAGCTTGTTCTTCTAATCACACCCAAGTTGCTATATGTTGCTTATCTTAGTTTTATCATGCATTTAAAGATAATAAGTTTGATGCTTTAGGTAAATATAATTGGCGACCCATCTTGTGAAAAGGGCGAAGGACAAACAAAGGAGGATTCATGTATAGTTCCTTGTAAAAAGGCCTGCAATGTTGCTATTTCTCGCCATTTGGCAGCAGTAAAGAAACAAACTGGCTACATTTTAGATGAAACAGATAGGTCCAAAGTTGTTGACTCATGCTCCACTCGTTGTTTTAATGAATGTGAGATAGCTTCTTCTAACCAACTTCATGATTTCATATATGAATTTGCCTTCTGCAAGATGAAAACTAACTTCACGTTTAAATTAAAGTTCTGAGAGATGCTTGATTACTATTTTTTCTCTATTTGTTAGGACTGTCACTAGGGAATGCATTAAAACCAATTTGTGCAAGTAAGACCAATATTGATTGATCATATATTAATAAAATCACATTCTTGCAAATGGGCAGGTTTAAAGTCAGGGAAGAGTATGTCTTTTGTCTATATATATAGACCTCCTCGATAAGCCTGGATGGGAGCATGCACACTTGATGGGCAACCTCCCGTCTATCAATTTTGAATTTCTTATGGGGATGATGTTTAAGCAAGTTGCTCTGGACTTTAATGAAAGAAATACAATGTCTAAAATGGTTACTAAAAGTATTTCAAGTGTTGTGTGTACTGGGTAACCACATTTGCGGTTTTGGTACAATCAATCTTATAGAGTAATTCACGTTCCATTTTCTCTCATGTAGTTTGGGTATGATTATGTACAAGCTCTTCATCATATTGAAATGATTACCATTATCTGCCACAGATAAAAAGAATCAATGAATATAGTCAAGGGATAACTTCTCTGACTCTCTGTACACGAAATGTAAGTTCTTAAGAAAAGCTTTATAGACTTGCCTTGGATAGGGCCATTTAAAATATTATATGAAACAATGATTGGTATCTAGATCAACCTCTCTATGATTTATTGCTACATCAATGTAAGGTTGAAGTTTAACATTTACATTCTCACAAATTTGTGACCAACTGTATCCAACATATAAATCCTTCATCAAACAAAATAGAAAACATCATTTTATTGGTGCATTATCACATATATTTCCCACCATTCTTGTTATTATCTCATGAATTAAATAACTAATATAAATTTGTTTCAGTGTTTTTAATACATTACAACAAAGTTTTGAACAAAGATGAATCTCAAATTCTACATCTACAAAATCACATAGTTTTATACCAATGTTACATTTTCAATCATGGAACATTATTAATAGTCACTTTTACAAAATTCTGTTACAAAAACTGGAAACAAGATAATTCCAATGTTATGGGCATGTCTTTCTACCTTATGTTGATGCAAAGTATTTATGAAATAAGTGGGGCAGGCCCCTCCGGAGAATACATCTGAAAACTTACCAGCTTAAGAAAGATGAGGAAAAATGAAATTTGTGATACATCTTTAACAAACTAAAAGAAACATGGGTTCACCACTTAATTTGTTGGTTAAGTGGTGGTGTTGATGTTGTGCCCACTAAGGTTTAAACCCCTGCTGGGACATTGTGATCACAAGCTTGTGCCTTTGCTGATCCAATGTGCTCGCAGGTTTGAGCCTCAGCTTTGTTTAATGGGGATGTGGTCCCCATTTGTGATCTCACAAGTTCATAGCTCTGGGGCAAAAGCATTCCACGTGGTTCCAGAGGGTGTGTCATGCCAAAGTCATTGGTCACGTTAAAAAGTTTGCCTTGCATATTTTAAAAAGAAAAACAAACCAAAGGAAACATAGACCAAGAACAGTGGCATAGATGATAATCAACAAAGAAAAACAAGATAAGAGTGGTTATCAAAACAAATTCATCGGGCTAATATGGTTAATTAAGGTGTCTCTGACATGTGACAGGTTCTTGCATTCCTCAAATGGGTTCAGCACCACATGATGAGCCATGACTTGATTATTTTCCCAGTCATGTATCTTGCCTCCTAGCAAACTCTTAAAATTCCAATCTTGAGCACATGACTAGTCACCTGATAAAACACATCAAAATTCAGTTTTGGCCATTGTTGTCTGATTACACTTAAGTAGTTCTAACTGTATTTTATGCAGAAGTCCATTGCATCACGAGAATTAGAGACTAACAAATCTTCACTAAGTTTTTTTGCAATAATTTAAAAAAACTCATTGATGATACATAATTGCAACCTCAGACTAGTGCAAAGTCCATCAATTAACTTCCCAGCTCATGTTAACTGAGATAGCAGTTGACTGTAGTTGTGACGAGTCCAATAAAGTTATAACTATGGTATGAGAATGTCTGTCATTCAATCTGAGTCCCACAAACCATGATGCAGAACATAAAAGCAAAGATTGATGGGAAATGTTGAAAGAGAAATTGTGAAGTTGGAAATGGCAAAATAGAAATACTTTTACCAGATATTGGTAGATATGGAACAAACTAAGTCTGTGCTGCATGCTCTTTTGCCCAAAGCTATGCCTTTGTCACCCTCTTTATAGCCTGGTAAATCTGAAGTTTTAGTTCATGTGTCTGTCTTGATATAACAAGCCTTATAGGCCATGAGTCAAACGCTTTTGGCTCCAATCTTGGGCATTCTATTAGATCCTATACCCTTATATTTGTTAAGCATCAGGGTTACAACCTTCCCTTTGCTCAAGACCACCTCTTTTCACAATCCCTTCACTGCAGCTACATTCTCATTGAATCTTTGTACATGTTCCTAATTAAATATGCACAAGGCATGGTAAAAAAATGCATTTTCAACTCCTTGAAGTCATCATTTAGCTTCTAGAATGTGTTAGCTTCAGATTTTTACCACTTAACTCTCCAATATAATGTGCCCAACAAGTGGCAATCTGGACCAACAGTTGAGTTAGGTGTGATGATTTTCTACACCAACTCTCTGCTTATTTTGGAAGGCGCGACTACCTTCTTATGATTAAAAACAATGAAAATTGACAACTTGTATGGTTTCAACTAGAAAGTAAATAAGGAAGAGAACGGAAAGTTTTGAAAGGTGAAAATCTTGAATATCTGAAACGAACCAAAGAAAACAAAGTTTCTTCAAATATAGAAAATGCTACCAACTATCACTGACTTGCTATTTAATCTCACACAAAGTTGATCACCAAACAACAATCCACAACTTATATTCATAAAACATTTCAAACATACGCATAAAGGATAACATCCTACAATAATGCATTCAACGTAAGAAGAATGAACAACCCATAAATTATAACATAGTCCACAATTTGCAGGATTAATTTCAGATGCTATTTCAATAAAATTCATTTTTGAAGTCTTTTATGTTCTCATTGTCTAACCTCTAACACAACAATGTTTTTGCACTATATAAGCATCAAGTATCATGACTGATTTTGGTAACCAATGGTTTCTTAAAGATAACTGCCCCAAAGGTCAACCAAAGTTTAATGAACAACATAAAGAAAGATGGCCCTCCAAATTCTATAGTTTTTTATTAACATCTTAAAAACATAAAACCATGAGAAACTAGTCAATCACCACCGATTCTCTCTCCCCAATCCTTTGTGCTTCATTTGCTTGGTCCACACATGCCGCTTGTTCCTCTGCATCCGCTGTCTAAGCTTGAGCCTCTTGCTCCTATACCTTCATTTTGTAAAGCCTATACTTAGTGATGACTTCAAACAATGTCTTGGATTGAGGTTTGACCATTATGCTTACCTTCACCCTATGCTTGGCTATTTTTCATTATGCTTCAACACTTTTAGGATGAAGTTCTTGAGCTTCCTCTTTAAAGCTAAGGATATTTTTTGCTAAGTGTCACAAATTGTCTGGCCTCTTCGTTTATCTTCCCTTCTGAAAGGCTTTCTAGTACCTTATCTTTGAATTCACAGATTAGTGCGACACTATTTCTTATTTTTTCTTCTCCTTCAAATATTTTGATCTCTAGTTGCATAAAACGAGACACCAGGTTTTGAGCATTATGTTGAAATTGAGCTAGGGTTTGTCTTATATATTGCTCTAACTCCTCATAGACAACAATCTTCCATTCCATCATATCCATCCAAGTCATGAATGCGTGGTCAACTGGTCTTCTTATTTTCCGTTCTCCTATTGCAGTTGTCAGGGGCATACTAGAAAGTTCTTGGAGCTCAAATAAAATGACTAACAAATTTCTATATTCGCTTTTAAGAGCTAGCATATCACTTTTCCATTTATCCAATTTATTAGTTATTAGCGAGTACATTTTCATACCTTCTTGGATGAAAGATATCACATCAATTACAACTTTCTCCACCTATTTATCCATTACCAAAGTAACACTTTGAGCCCTTTTGATTTTATTCAATTTGTTAGAACCTATCTAATCAATATGGATTGGCATGTTGTGCTCAAAGTTTTTATCCCCCTCATATGGAACAGATCGAATAAAAGAAACCAAAGAGTTTACCTATCTTAGCAGCTCCAGATTATTTTATTCTTCCATCTTTACCCTTTGAGCTAGGGCACTGACAAAAGTGGTGGCATGGTAAATCTCTCCTTTTGAAGTGGGCAGACCCATGTCAATTCTACTGAAGGTAAAATCTCTGTCTGTGACTCCATGTTCATTCTTTTTACCAATGGGATCTGCAATCTGTAGGAATATTTGATTAGTCATAGGATATATAACCACCTAGGACATTCTTTTGGATCTTTTTGGCTTATGGGTTCCATGTAATAACTTAAGTAACAATGTCTACTTCTATTTCAACCATAGACATGTATCTCTTTTTCTTTTCAACAACATCCTTTACCCAAGAGGAGGAGGTAGTCGTAGTGGAATTAGAAGCATTGATGATGACATTACTTGGTGGGGGAGTATTCAATTGGGAGATGCGAGGGTTGTTGAGAACATCAAACTCAACATTATCAAAAATAGAATTGGAAATATCTTGTTCGCCGATATAGTGGAAGATAAGGGTATCACTTTCTTGAGTACCACCATTGATACAAGGTAAATTAGTAGTAGCAAGAGAAGATAGGGTGGAAACCTTTTCATTGGTAGCTTTCTTTGGGGAGGATGAGGTGCTCATTTCAAACTTTGATTTTAACTTTATTTGCTTCTCTAGTTCTTCACCATCTTTGCCTAATTGAGAAGCTTCCCCTAAGGGTGTAGATACTGAGGTGGTAGTAGTGTTGGTAGGATTGAGGTCTTGTGACACATTTTTCTTACCACTTGTAGAACTTTAGGGGGCCAAAGACCCAGTGCATTCTCTAATTTCCTTCTCAATCCATCTTTTGGTCCTTTCTACCACGTGGGCAGTCCTCTTCTCCACATCCATGTCATCTCTATTATGCTAGGTCAGTAGTTGCTTGGCAAAGGGAACAACATTTTGATATGTTTCATCAACCAAATCTGAACCATCATCAGTTAATTCATTAGACATGAGGATAGGTAGCTCAAATTTTTTGACATGTTCTAAGGTCATCCTCATAAGATCTCTTTTCTAAACCTCCCTTATATCTACACAATCTTCCCAATAATCCTCTATATGAGGTTGATGTAGATAAGACTTACCCCCATGAAAATTATTATACACATAATTTTTGTTATCGAAGGAAACCCTCGGTATGGACGAGCATTTATACTTAGATTTTTTTCCATGGTGGCAACAACATCAAAGCTCTTACAAGTAAAGAGAGACAAGGACACCGAGAAAGAATAACCTTTCTTCTTCATCTTAGTAACTTATTTAGCATTGACCCCTTTCATCTGTCTACAAATCTTCAGGAGTATAAAATAATCGAACACATACTTGAGTAGTTTGTAGGGGGTTTGATTAATCCTCCAATTTTGAGATAGGAAAAACAATCAAACTAAATGAAAAATCTACCACAACACATGATGAGGGCGACAACTTTAGAGGAGATCCTCGTTTCCGGTAACCCTTCACTATTCTTTATCACCACCCACAAGAAATAAGCTTTGACATTATAAAATTCATCCATCCCGACATGCTTTTGTAACTGAGGGAAGGCTTCAAAGACTGGTAGGTTTTGAGTATGAAATTCTAGGGTCTTGAGACTCAACCAAGTAGCTTGGGTTCCTGCCAACACATAGGTAAGGAACACACATGAAAGGAGCTAGTCTGCCTGAAATGAGATAATTTCTCATGCAATTGTTGAGTGATTATCTTCCCCTAGTCAATATATTGACCATCTTTGCAGATAAGCGTGAGAGATTGATACATCTAGCCAAAAAAATTCCTTAGGCGTTAGGTTCTCGACAACGTGGTGCAATAAAACAATCACATCTTCAATCTCTTTTATAAAAAACTCCTTTTTAAGAATTGCGGGGAGTTCGGATTGGCCCTTCCATTTTGCCTTGAACCAAGCTATAACAATTCTATTCAAACACCATTCTTCCTTATCCTGAAAATATTCCTAGGCTTTCTTAGTAGATGTATCCACAAACACTTCCAACTCTGGTAGTCTAAGGGCATGTGCTACAATATCTGAATCAATTTTGACAACAATTGTTTCAGCAAAAGCTCAAATTTCATGGGATTCCAGGTGATAGTGGTTCACATAGGCAGATACCAATTCTTGACAGCAAATTGCTTTGGGAAACCAGTGGCCTCTAGAAGACCGCTATTAACTACTTTGCATGCTATGAGTGAGGCCTATTACATCTTACTATGATTATAATTGAAAATAGGCGCCTCGAGAAACATATCTATCGGTGTATGTAATATATATTATGTAAATAAATATAGATAAGCTAGTAGCATCGCCATCACTTAGGAGACATGTAATACATGATGTGAATGCATCAAGATATACTAAATTTATAATTGTTGAATTTATTTGATATCATATTATATTGAAAATCATTTTTAGTAACATGAAGAGAAATTACAAGTATCAACATAAATTATAACAAAAGATTGGAGTTGAAGCCACAAAAAGTAAAACCACATATATGATACTTTGTATTAATAATATGTATGGATTTGATTAAAATATATTGGAATATGGTCAAATCACATTACAATATAAATCATAAACTATAACAAAGTATTAAAGAGGAAACCCCATAATGTATATAAAAATCTATAAGTTTATAAATGGTGCATATAACACTTATTTAAAAGTTTTGAAACCACAACATCAAAATTACATGAAGAACACTTCGTTGTAATGGTGTAAGTACATTACATATTCTTCAGCGATCAGAATGGTATTACGACCTTTATTCTGCAAATGATCACGATATACTTCTTCAATAAAACTTGTAAATGCTGCCACTTTTGTATATGTCTCCTTAACCTTGAGTGCAACATCTTTCATTTGCATTATTTCAAGCTCTTCAACATCATCAATGGACAAGGCAAGGTTTTCAATATCTTGTAGAATTTTAGCGCAACTCTCTAAAACAGATCTTGCGCACTTGTCAATTGGTGTTTCAAACAAAGCAACAGAGTTGACATAGGTGTCTAGACTTGCATCAACAATTTGAGATTCATTTTCTGATAGATCCATGGTTTGAAATATTTCCTGCACATTTTGCAATTTTTAATCCATGTTAGTATTTATGATTTAGGAGAATAAATTAAAACATAATTAGTGAAAACTTAAAATTTAATTTTTCACTTTTTCATATTTAAATTTTAAAAAGGAGCTATAAATAGACATTTACATGTAGCAATTCATCACTTATAAAATATTGACATTAATGCAAAATTGAAAATAACAATTATCTCAATATTCTTCTAAACATTTGAGTCTATTTTCTTCAGCCTTTCGTTTTGAAAGTTGTATGCCATTTTTTATTTTCTCATAATGATCATATGTGAATGGAGGTGTTATGCGAAGACTTGTAGAGATTTCACTCGAGATACAGCCACAAATGTCAAACCTGTTCTCTCTCTTGGACCTATATCAATTGTAGCTTTTGAGAGAGTTAGTCCTTGAGATTTATGAATTGTCAATGCCCATGCCAATCTTAATGGTAATTGAAGTGTTCTACCCCTTTGTATTGGTATTATTGGAACTATATTTGGGTGATGGTCTTCAAATGGCATTCCAGAGTAATTGTCGAATTCAACCATAACATATGTAGGTGGCTCAGGTGGTGCACTTTTTGGTTTGTAGACAATTTTTTGAATATACCCCAATGCTCCATTTACAAGACTTGCCTCTACCCAGAGATTTGAGGTCAACATCACCCTTGAATTATTACTGATTAATAATTCAATATCAAGCTCACCATTTGAATTATCTTGTACTGCATTAACGCTTCCTACTTTTGTTGCTATGCTCCGTGCAACTGGACGCTTCAATGAATATAACATTATCTTGTTATGATTGTACACATTTTCATTTGTGGAGAACAAATGGACATAATTTTGAAACTCATCATTTGTTGCAGCATTTAAATTGATAGGAGTTCTTGTCATAAGCAATTTCTAGTCATCAATTTGTGGGTCCGCATCTCTCAGATTTGTCAGAAGTTGACGAAATATTTGTTGTTTGATGTTTTGCCCATCTTGTCTGAAAATTTTATCTAAAGTCACCACAATTTTCAATTCCTCCCACAACAATTTTGCTCGTCTTTTACTATCATATGCAGGCCTATCATTCACTGGAGGCAATAGACCCAAGTCTCCAACAAAAATCATAGATATACCTAAAAGATAACATAAAATAGACATAACTAAGTTATACAGTATTTCTATTGTGTTTAATAGTTAAGTATTAAATAAAAAAATGACATATTATGGTAGTGGGTTCTAATAAAAGAGAAAATCTACCTGCAAAGCTTTTGTCTGAACTTTGTGGAAATGCCTGCCTTAGTCAAGAATCTATGTTTTCCAACATAATCTGGCCAATGAAACTCATTTCATCAATCAAAATGTATTTGATATGTGTCATTTCTTCTTGGAAACTTGTAAGACGTGCTCCTTCTAGTTGAGAAAAATCTCTTATTGGGATTCTTAATTTTGAATGAATTGTAAAGGCTCCAATATTGAATGCTGCAACTCCTGTCGGCACTAGTAGAAGAAGGGGAGAAGGCCCTGGCATTGCTGAATTTTGAAGGGCTTCACGAATGGCACCAATCGGATATGACTTTCCCGTTCCCGCCATTCCTTGAATTATCATGGACAAAGGTCCTCTATATTCATTGCTATGGTAATGTGTCATAATTATGTCCATTGCCTTTTGTTGTTTATTGCTGAGGGTTGTATAGTTTATGCACTATGGAATATCATCATAAATGAGACATCCATGTTCCTTCATATTTTTTATGAAATTGATTGCTCCCGTCATATGCTCTTCACTCTGATATTCATTAGACCAATTTGTTCCGATATCTATGTCTCTTCTTCCCAACATATCTATTTCTGAAACTTCCATATTTTGACCATTATGAAGCCTAGATATGATTTCCCATTCATGCTCTATCATATTTTCCACAATAGGTTCATCTTCTTCAATTTCTGAATTATTATTATTTTCACCTTCCTCTATAATTGTTTCTCTTTGCACATGCCAAGCATTATAATTGAATGAGTCCCACTTTTCTATAATGGTGTTAGTATCCTCACCGATATCCCTTTCTATGTCACGAAATGGTTTGTAGAGTAATAACTCTGAAAAACAAAACTCTGCCCATTTTTGCGAACCACGTGGAGGAATGGATACAAACCTTGGAAAAACTCTGACAATAGCTGCTCTTTCCCTTGGCTCCCATTTGTTGTCTCTTTTTCTTTTAGGATTGTATATCCATGATTTGGCTGCATCAATTAATGTGATGCCTTCCAAAGAAAGAGGTCTTTGTTTATATCCTTCAATGAAAGACTTTGTTTGTTGATCATTGTCCTGCTCATAATTTAGAGTTACTGATTTGAAGACTTGTTGTGAGACATTCAGATTGACAAATCTTCTACTGCTCTCCATCAGTGGAAGTTCTAATAACATGTGACAAGTTTCTTGAGCTCCAATGTCTCGTTCTATGACAATTTTTGTTAGAAGCCTTCTATATGCTCGTGCTGCTAGATCATCAGGGTTTTCCAAGTTTGAAAGATGCATCAACATTTGGTGATATGTTTCTAAGCTTTTCTTAGCTTTTGATGCATACTTTGCAATGTATTTTATTATTGCATGTTTGGACAAAACGGGCTGCCAATCTATATTTGCTCTCCATAATTGCAGTATGTGACAATTATGTGAATTCACTCTATCATCGTTTCTTGCTAGTTCAAATTTTTTTTCACCTGTTTCTATATCTTCGTATAATTTGGATCCCCTAAGATTCAATGGCCAAGGAGCATTATATCTGTAAAATAAAAAGAAGGAATATCTATTATTACTTAATTAAGTAGATATGAAATATGATATTGAAATATTAATTGGTATAATAATCACCTGCAAACCATCCTTCCTCATTTTTTTTGTAGGCATGCACCCTCTCTACAGATTGTGTGGCGTTCAACACAATTTAGAAGTTCTTCATAGTCGTCAATATCCATCTCAACAAATTGTGTGGCGTTCAACACAATTTAGAAGTTCTTCATAGTCGTCAATATCCATCTCAACAAATTGTGTTGTATTTTTGAGACATGGATGTTGACCAAAATTTTGGAATGCCTACAATTGAAATGAGGATATTAAATATATTAATTTTATCATTTGATTTTTTTTCTAAATTATTTCATATATTAATGAGATATTTAATATAAAATGTTTATGAGCTCACTTGTATATTTTGTTGATGTGGATCTTCTCTACGGTTCCATGCATGAATAGTGCGATGAAAATATTGCTCTGCAGCTCTTCGTTCCTCCTCATTTGACCAATCAATATTGTCCATATTGGGTGCACCATTGATCCATAAAAATCCATGCACATGTGGAGAACCCGTATGTTGCCACTCATACCTACACCAAAAGTCTTTGACATCCATTTCATTTTCTAGAATTTCTTTTCTAAATATTGTATGTCTTAAGTGCATGTAATGTGCAACTATATGAGGATAGTTGATTACATTTTGTTTTCGCCAATTTTGAGCTTCTCGTGCATTGTTTGGACATATTCCTGGCATGAGAGCATGAAGATCAGGCCAATGCATATCTGCTGCACTTAAGGTGAAAAATATTGTTGGGGTGCCAATTTGGTGAAGCATTTCAGTCAATTCTGCACGACATTTAGTCCAGTATGACCTTGTTCCTCTTAATGTTGTTCCAAATCGCATTAACTTATCAGCTAGATGAGATTGTGGCATCATTTCCATATGTTCACGTAATTCATTGATAGTAATGGGCATGTCTTGGATATTTCTTTTCACAAACACAACAGATGAATTTTGTGCACGGTGTCGCATTATCATATTCATCATAAAATATCTAAACCTTGGATGTTTACCAAACCTATGATCCCTATATCGCAACAGATGCTTGACAAATTCATGTAGATGTACACGCCTCATTCGTGGTTCTAACCAATCACATCTACCATCAAGAAATAAAGTTGGAAATGCCATGTCTATTAATCCTGATGTTACATACTCATTGATAGGAGAAGCACCAATACCAGGCCAATCAATCAATGTTGTTGGAGTTGTTTCAGGGTTATTAACCCATAATTGAATTAATTCCATTTCTCTTTGGGCATTTGGTGGTCTGGAAGCCATTGATGTAGTGTGATCTATTGTATTACCTTCACCTGTCTCCAAAATTGGACCAACATATGTGATTTCATTGGTATCTGAATCAAATTCCATTTGCACTGTGTTTAATTTACTGAAAATATTTTCATCAGTATTTCTTGGTAGGTCATTGAGAGCATTTTCATCAATGATAACATCTGAGTAATATTTGTCATGCTCCATTCTGTATTTGAGTGCTTTGTAGACACGATCCCTATTGACGATAAAATTATAATCTGTGCCACGTTGATTCCTTCTTCTCACAATAATAATAGGCAAATTATGTATTGTGTGTGCAAAATTTGTGAAATTTGTTGTAAATTTTGAGGAAAACTTATTGTGTGCCCTTTATATTTATATTGACCACCTGTTGCATGTGTCACTTGTAGTATTGGGCTTACACGTGTAATCAACATTTCCTCTATCTGTGTCAATTTTGATAGAATCTCTGGTTGTGGTCCAGGATCCATATTATTTGAAGATGACAACCTATGAATTCCTCTTTCTTGTCAACATCTTTTGCATATAGGACCTTCAGAGCTTCGAGATACTTTGATTCCAATATACGATTCTTGACATACATAACACATCTTTGGGGTTCTAAAACTATCTAGTTGAATTCTGAATTGCATTTGGAATCTTTTAAAATCAGATTCAAGAGAACCATTAGGGTATGTTATATTATCTACACCATCTTCAACACTTGCATTCATATCTAATGAATTCCCATGCTGCGGTGTTTCTGGAACACGATCTATTGAGATTGAATTTTCATTCTTACCCTTCATCTGAATATTTCCATTTAAGTGAGGATTGGTTCTCTCACTTGGTTGGGAATCAACCTCTTGTCTTTCTTGTGCTTGAGAATTAGAGGTTTGATCAGTTGTGCTTTGATGTAAATTTATTTGCACACTTGTTTCCTCTCTATTTTCAACTTCCATATGTTGTACAATTTGATTTGCCCTTCTTCTGGCATATCGTTCTCTATCAATTTCATTACGTCTTATTCTTTGTTCTTCTATTTGAGCATCTGTCATTTGTTCTCTTTTTTGCCTACGATATTGTCTATGATACTCTCTTTGATATTCTCTTATATGTAGTCTTCTTTGCTCCTTTGATTCAAAAGTTCATTTTGGCTGAACCATAGCTGATATTGAAAAAAACTTGAAGTCAACAAACTAAATAGATTTGCTTCCTTTAATAGATTACAATTTTGATTAACAAATGTTTAAACATTTACTTATCCAATAGAGATGTAGTTTTAAATTGATTTGATAACACACATTCAAAAAAATGGCAAACACAAAAAAGTGACAAACATTTGAAATATATATATTCACATAGATACGGTTACATAAGTTTTGAACCATTTATTTATTTGGTAACAACATGTGAGAAGTTTCTTGAACTTCAATGTGTCGTTTTATTACAGCTTCTGATAGAAGCCTTCTATATGTTGGTGCAACTAAGGAAAGAACAAAGATACAATCTCTATTTGTTCAAGTGACGTATGAAATCGTCACGTATAATTTTTGACTGTCCTAACTCATAATGCTTGTCGTAAAACAACTCTGTGAGAAATGCTTCAAAGCTTCCTATTTTGCAAGCTACTTTCCATATGAAGCTTGCCATTTCTCTGGATGTGTTGACATTAGCATCATCAACAACATCTATATGTAGTGCTATTTTCTCAATTTCATTTACCATCTCGGTGAAATGGCCACGTATTTTGTTCATTACATTTTCGACAGGTGATTCTATGTAGCCATTTGAAGCTATAGAAATTGTAGGGCTTGATGGAGGTGGCCCATTTATAGTGTCTTGCATGTCTGATATCTTTATAACGAAGTTTGGTTCGTTGCAACACAAATCCATTTTATATCTAAAGAAAGTACAAGATTTAACATTATTTCATGTATAATAGCAATTTTATATTTCAAGATCAACTAAAGAAATATATCTAAATAAAGTACAAGATTTAACATTATTTCACGTACAATAGCAATTTTTTATTTCAAGATGAATTAAACAAATAATGAAATTTAACATTATTTTATGTATAATAGCAAATTTATATTTCAAGATCAACTAAAGAAATAATGAAATTTAAAATTATTTCATCCAACTCACGTATTTGTAAATAAAAAAAGTTTTAGTCTATAATTTTTTATCTACTATTATGTAACTATATTAGAATATACCATTGAGACAAAGTAAAAAATTAAGTGCTTTAATGATTTAGTAGTTTACTGTGAAAAAATATTTTAATTATTTTTTTACTCTAACATCGTAAACAAAAAAACATATATATGAATAACTGTTATAGATAAATAATTCAAGTGTAAATATGTTACTAACCTGATAGATAGAGTAGTTGTTTCTGAATTTGATATCCAAAGAACTATTTTATCTGCATATAAACATTTCAAATAAATATTAAATATTGCAAGCTTAAAAACTCGTTAAGAAATGTTTTAAAACTCCAATTTAATGATCACAAAATTATAAACAACAAATATTATATAACAACTTCAAATGCTATCAAAACACAATATAAAAAATTGTATGTGATGAATTCCTTTATTTATTATACTTGTATTATTTCTTATGTTTTGAATGAAAACTGTTAATTTTAATTATTTAATAAAAATATTAAGTTATATGCTTATAACTTACTAATATTTATAACTAATATTATTAATAATATTTATAAATATACATTATTGTAATATACATATTAGTAAGCATAAATAATCATTTATAACTTTCTAGTTGTTCTATATTTATTTACATAATATATATTACATACATCGTAATGTATAGCATTTATATTACTTGTAATTAGTTATAGTTACATTATTCCACTTCACATTTATATTATTCTCTATAATCTATTAATAAAGAAAATTAAAATAAAATAACTAAATATACTTTTAATAAAAAATATAAACTAAATTAATTCTAAACAATTAAAAACTCATTGTAATTTGAGAAAACGGGGAAGCTACAATAGAGACAAGAGAAAACCATAGTTATGAAAGCTCTTACTAAATGTATTGTAATAATAAATTTATTAATTATTTAAGAACTCTAAAATTGATAAGATTTAGATTATTTATTTACTTTCTTTATCAATTCTAATTTAAATGGTGAATATAAGTATTAAGTATCTTGTATAATGAAATATAGCTTATTTTATAATATTGTAAACTTAAATAAAAATAGTAATTATTTGTTCAACTTATGATCCTATTTGTCAAGTTAATGAAAAATTTTAAATACTAAATGGATTAAAATTTTGGAAAAGATTTTAAAGAAACATTAAATAATGTGCCTTGGGAGGTCTCAAATGAATTGAAGAAACATACAACAAAATTATTTACTATATGAATTTGTGAAAAAATAAATTACTAAAATAAAAATATATATTAATTTTTTTTATTAAACTTATACAAATACTTAAATAAATCATCCTCACAAATATTTCAAAATTCAAATATACATTTTTCTTAGGTAGTGATTAGCTTACTAACCTCAGAAGTTTTTGATAAATAATTTTGGTATTGAAGAAAGATTTGCAATCATACCGGGAAATAGAAAATATATATTAATATAAAGTCCTCTAAATGTGACAACATTTAGAGGATTTCATTAAATATGTTCAAAAACATATACAGCTCAATTTAAATCTGTTGTAAATCAAACGAAAAATGCACAAATATATTAAAAGATTTCACATAACTATTAATCATTATTGACGACACTTCTGATAAAAATACATTGTACAAAATGTACTAAAAAAAGAAACTTTAAAATCTGAAACTCTAAAGGGAATGTGAAGGGCACTACCATTATTCTGTATTGTTCTTCCTGCTAAAGCGATTGGAATGAATGATTTTAAATCAAATTTGCGAGAAAGGTAAGATGGTAGTTCACAAATGAAGAAATATTTGCAATGAAATAAAAGTACTCCCTAAATAGTAAATGGTTATGGAGATGGAACGGTTTTCCATCGCTTTGAAGAAACCAACAATTGAGAGAGTTCAATAAACTAAACATATAATAATTTCATTGGACAATTATACTTTGCTCCCAACTAACTACCACTCCAAAAGAATTCAAGTCATTTAATATTTTAAAACTGATAGTAACATTTCATATTATCTATTTCACACTTGACATTAACATTCATATTATAAAAGTAATTGCATTGTGAAAGAATACATGTAACTACATCCAAAAAATCCCACATAGAACCCAACTGCTTTACCAACTAGAGAGAAAGGAGAAAATACTTAGAATGCCTACAGAAGCACCAGTTTTAACAATTTTTATTTCTTCTCTATGTTAAATGCCAATAGTCTCAGTTCTTGGCTTTCAACTTTCAGCCTACAGATATAATTTTCCAAATGCAAACATGAATTGCTACAACATGAATAATTTCCCAAATTGCTATAGCACAAATACAAAGTAGAAAAAAAAATAGCTGTGAAATTTCCTGCATAAAATAAAGAAAAAAGCAAAACGGAGGCAGAGAAATTAAATTAAAAAAAATGGAGGTAGTGATGACTTCTCACTCACCTTCGTGATGATGTTGATGTCCAGGAGATTATCCAGCAATGCTTCTGGGCACAATGCAATATAATAGAACACAATAATACATTTATATTAAACTTCTCACCCCCTTTTCAAGCTTTTTTATTAAATATATTAGGGTTGAATGATGACACGTCTAGCAGCAATTACAGATTTATCAAAAATTCATAATTAACTTACATGCACGTAAGCTAACTTACCTGCACATAACTTAACTGCTGCATAATTGTAGGAAGTTTAATTGTTATACTTTATTAAATGTTATGCATTTATTTAGGAGGATAAGGGAATGTTTTACTGTTACCTCCACGTAACTATTAAATTTTATTGTTATGAATTTGTTACCTGCACGTAACTGATAAATTATTTATTGTAATGAATTTTCAATTTTAATTAACGGTGTAGATTTGATTGTTTCTCCAAGATTGCCGGTAATGTTTATATGTACACGAAACATCACTTTCCATCTGCTGCCGCTATAGGGAATGCCTCTCAGCGTAATTAACTACTTTGCATGCTATGAGTGAGGCAAAATTTCCTCTTAATCTGTTGAGTATTTCTTGGACATCTCCCTGACTCACAATCGTGTCAAAAATTCAATCCAAACCATTGTCTAATACGAACATGATGGGTATTAGGGTTTGGGACAACGGGTGTAGAGAACATACAATATGGGTTTCTAATTTTTGGGTTGGCCAAGCGTAAGTATATAGAGAATGAATACAAAGGTCATTGGAAAAAATCATGGAGGGTGAATTCCACTACTTCACTTTAGAGAATAGGTTGGGAAAAATTAGAATTACATTTCAAACAACCAAAGAAGAAGAACAAGTTTCAATATCTAACTTGGATTTCTTGCATGGACCCTTTTCTTTCTCCAACACTCAAATGCTGTGATCCTCATTCTCCAAGTTTTACATAATGAAGACCAACTCTAACAATACGACCTTTCTAAGTGAAGCATTTAATACTAATTCAAATTGGTGATGGTAGTACTATTGGAAAGAGAGTACTTTAGAATGGATGTTATGTTTCCATTGATGGAAACTACATACATCTCTCTTATTTTTGTTAGTGAGTTTTTGTTTACCAATACAGAAATGATTGAAATCAGCTAAGTACAGTAAATAGGGTAGTTATATACAGGTTCGATAATTGCATCAGTATGGACAAATGAATTAGTATTATGATTTGTTGGCAAGTTGGCTATGCTAATGTATATGACTTAATATAGTGTTGTCATTATGGAAACAAAGTCATATAGTAGTTTGGAGTCAGCGCACTTGATGAGAAGATCAGAAATCGGTTAAGTGTTGAAGACTGGACAGTGTACAAAGTTCCTACAGCTTAGAGCATCAATGCACATGCATACGACAGAATTATGGTGTGTCCCCTGGAAGTTAAGTTGGTTGGACTATATTCATGCTTAGTCTATGAGCGCATGATCAGATATGCAAGTATGAGAAAGATACATGTAGCTGAAGTTGCACAACCAGTGTGTGCCAGTGAAGAATAGAGTAAGTAGCCGAATGTTATCATTTTGAGTTGCGACTATATTCTAATGATGTAAAGGCTATGCTCCTATTGTAATTAGGTTGTTGGCATGTATATATGTTTGATTGTAAACATGCTTAAGCCAATTCATTTGGAAGCATTGTATGTAATAGGTTTAATGGCCGACCTAGTTGTTTATTTTGTATGCACATATAAATATAAGATGCGCCCATTGTAATTAGTATGGAAGTGAAGATAGAGTTGTGATAAGCAAAGAAAAAGTATGCGAAGATTCTACAAGATGTATTAGAGCTTTGCAAGAGGTCAAAGCTTCAACACATCAAAGGAATTGATCTGACAAGCAGTGTCATAGTGACAGTTCATCTAGCAGATATAGTGTGTATCTGAGATCAGAAGGTTGTAACCTTCACCACTTGAGTAGTGAGCTCTAGGACAGTGCATCCACTCCCCTAACATGGACTATTGTAAAAGACTCCTAATAGGGTCTGACCCTTGACAAGGTCTACTGTACTTAATGCATTGTAAAGCAACTCCTAACAGGGTTAAGGATCTTCTAACAAGGATCACAAAACACTAGTACAAAATATTACTGGGTGTCAATTCCCACCGGGGTTTTTACCTATTTGGGTTTCCCCATAACCATATTGGTGTCATGTGTTGATTTTGTGTTTCATGTTTATGTGGATGTTTATTTCAATACTTAAGCATTTAAGTTCAGTTTAAAGATCAAAGCAAAAAGATAAATTACAGTGAACACTGGTTCACCCCCCCCTTTTAGTGTTCCCATCCCTAACAATTGGTATCAGAGCTCTGGTCCTCAGCAAAGAAGTTTAACCACTTGAGGAATCATGGACAAAGAGGAAATGAAACATCTGAAAAGAAATCTTGAAGCTGCTCTTGAAGACCTGGACAAATCAGAAAGAGAAATTGAAGAACTAAAAGAAAAAGTTAATGATGCTCAATTAGTTATCAAAAAGATAAGAAGGGATCTAAAAGAATGTTCCACCAGTGAATTAGGGATAATGATCAAGAAGCTGAATGAAGAAAATGCATCCTTAAAAGATCAGCTTGAAGAATTTGATGATAAATTGATCAACAATCAGGAAATCTATAATGAACAAGTCAAAGATAACCTTCAACTCAATGAGGAATTAAGGCAAGCAAACATGGAAATCTTGGAGCAAAGGAACAACAAAGAAAGCTTGGAGTCTGAATTAAAAGAAGCAAAGAATCACATTGACAAATTAAACACAAGTTATGATATGATAGAATCTCAGTTATATGCAAGAAGAGCTAAAGGAGATACTAGCTGCATCAGATACAATGAAGAACAAAATCAGATTGACAACATGTGAGCAAGAAAGAATGCACTAAAAGACTCTACTGATACTAAGAAGACTAAAGATCAAACCAAAGATAATGGTGAACCACCTAAGAATGAGCGCAAGCCAGTAGACCCCACTTGTTTTGCATGTAACAAGCATGGACACATAGTGAGGAACTGTACAGAGGTAAGACCTTTTAATGGTTATTGTTATTCATGCAATAAATTTGGTCATAGAGCTATGAATTGCAAGACTAGTAAAAAGAACAGGATTTAACATGATCAGAGAAATTAGAATCAGACAAATATAAGTTCTCAGAATGTTACATGTCAGATATGTAGCTATAATGGTCACTCAGCTAGACAATGTAAAATGGTGACTCATGTCAATGCGCCGAGGAATATAAGGCCTCCAGTCATTTGTCACTCTTGTAACAAGGCTGGACATATCTCAAAGTTCTGTAGATCAAGGACACAAAGTCATGAAAGCCTTAAAAAGACCAAAGAACCAGTATTGGATCCCGAAGGAGAAGTTAATTTTGTAAAAGCCTCAGATGATGTGAGCTTGATTTGGTCAAAAGGAAAGAAGGACAAAGTTGATGAGTATGTATTGGATGCATCCATAGTGGACGCACCCTCTACATCTGTATGAATGGCCCTCAGGGTCATAGGGGGAGCTAATTTAGTTCTAGACCCCTGCGTGGCTGGTATACTCACTCTCTGAGTATGCGCCTTTGAACTTAAGCTTTTGGAGAATAAAGGAACCTTCGTGCAAGAGCGCACATACTGATTGTTCGCAAAACAAAATTTGGAAATTTTTAAGTGATAGCCTAGTTTACGTGGCAAGCATTAATGTCAGAATTTTCACTTTAAGTACATAGAAAACTTTTTGATTACTCATTGCATTCAAATTTAGAGCGATTGGAGAGCAGAAAGAGCTTTAGAAGTTGTTGTGAAGACTTGCAGATTGATTTATCAATGATGAGAAGTACATTTGATCAATTGTAGAAACCCTAGTTTGTCGTGCCGATTCAAAAATATTCAGATTATCTTAGAGAACATTTGGAAAGCAATAAAATAAGTAAGTGATGTCCACTCACATAGTATTTGATGTTGCAGAAAAGAAAAGATGTGTATAAGAAACATCCATTTGAGTCTACCCTAGATGATTTAGAGGGAGCATTCTCCCGCATGCCTATGGGCATTATGCATGTCGAAGATATTAGGGTATACATTTACTGCAAGAAGGAACTAGTAGGATTGGACAGATTAAGGGTGCACATTGAAACCATGCTAAAACTAGACAAAAACTTCTTGGATGGATATGCGAAGTGGAATGATCACCCTATAGTGGAGTATGCTATGTCATATGAGTTCTATGAGACATAATGGATTAAAATACTTCTAAACAGAATTCATGATGACCTATTTTGGATAGGTAATGTGCCAGTAAGAATCACTAGTGACCTAATATATGAGATGACAGGCCTATCTAAGACTGGTGTCGTCCTTCCTGTGGCCAAGGATGTCAGGAAAATTGTTGAGCAAACATGTAAGTCAAGGAGTGATAGGCGCAGGAATACAATTGAGCCTATTGAGCAAGCTGACATCAAATTGATGTCCATGATACTTGGATACAGGTTTCAACACATCAACAGGGTGAATAGTGTGTCTGCGGCCACAATTCTAGTAGCCATTAGACTTGTGAAGGAAGATGGAGAGTTCAATCTGTGTGAGATCTTGTGCACACAGTTGATTGATAACATCAAGGCAATCAAGCATGATAAGACCAAGATATTCAGGTTTGGGTCTTTGATCATTTACATGCACCTTCATATAGTTGGGAAAGTATCATATTTGTATTTGGACAAGTCCATTCCAACCATGCCACAGATATCTTACAAGGCATCCACCGAGAGTACATTGAGAGATTACATAAAATCGGAGTTGAAGACCTTCAGGGCCAAGATGCAAATGAGGTACAAAATTCCAAAAAAAATTGTTGAGAAATACAAGGATACTATATGTTTTATGGTTGAAATAGATACAACATGCATGGAGGCAGTTGCACCTAGAACAAAGTGGATTCATCCACTTGGATATGAAGTAGAGGAACAAGTTTTAGAAGCATATGCTCAAGTATGGCTCTCAGCTCCTACTGACCCTAATGAGCCAAGGTGGGGAGCTTATGAGGAAAAGACAAGAGAGATAGATGCTAAACTTAATAGTGCCGTAACAAAAAGAAAGGTTGCTAAAGTCACCTCAGAGATCTTGAGAATACATGGAGTGTCTCAAGAAAATCTAGACAAAGCAAAAGAACAAAATATTGCTTTGGAATTAGAGAAAGCAAATGCAGCAAAGGCAGAATCACATGATCCCAAGTTGAAGAAGGTAAAGATAGAGAAATTTGATGAACAAAAGGATAAAACTGATGATACTTCATTTGTGCCCAAGGAAACAATTGACCTTACTACTCCTCCGGAGTATAAGACAATAGCAAAGAGGAAGAAAGAGGTTGGCACCAGTCATCCATCCTCGCGAGCAACAAGAAGTAGAAAGAACACTCAGGCTCCTCCTAAGGTAGATTTCAGACCTAGTTTAAAAGTGCTAAGTGCAAGAATAATTGATGAAGGAAGAATTGATTAGGTAGGGAAGTTCTATGATAAATTCAATGAAATTGACAAGTCAGAGATTCATGGCATGATCATAAAGCATATGATCAAGTTCAAAAGGACAGTCTTGGAACTAAAAACAATGATCCCTGACAATGTGTGGAACATCCTAGAATTCCAAAAGAGACAGGATATTGAAGAAAATCTACGGATAAGGGAGAAGATCTTAGATGAAACCCTTCTTGTATGCGAGCTAGAAGAGAAGAAGTTACTGTTAGATCTAGTGAAGCCTCACCTCAGGAGCAAGACAAGAACATTGAATATAATGGATAAGAACTATGAATTAGTTGCCAAAGAAATAGAGAAAGCCTTTGAGAAGGTCTTTATGAACAGACACATGTATCCACCTACTACGCCCAAAGCACAAGTATCCATAAAGGAAGTCAAGGTGGTAGAGCCCACTAATGCATAAGTAACATGTCTTTAGGATTCAACGCCTATAGTGGAAGCACAATCAGAGGTAGAGAAGTCTGCACCCACTACAGAGTCACAAAAAGACAACACAATTATCATTGATAATGTGGAGATAGCCATGGCAGCCACAGATAAGGATCTGGACAAGTTTGAGGAAGCCTTTGTTAGCACTCAAGAAGTTAAAATTCTTTGTGGTAGCAATTCTCCAAATCCACAAGAAATTTTGATTAAGGACATCACAGAAAAAGAAGGAGAAAAGATAGAAAAAGAAAGAAAAAAGAAAGAAAATGAAGTAAGAGTTAAGAAAGAAATAATGGATAGCACTCCCATCAATCCATCACCCTCTACATTGTTGTCAAGTTTGACACCTGACACATCCAGTTTGGAATCATGGAGAGAAGAAGATCTTATAAAATTCAGTGTCCTAGCCATGGAAAAGGCTAAAGAAAAACAAGTGATGAGGAATCCCCTCCTGGTAGAATCAGTAAACATTCTGAACAATTTGTTTCCAGAGGACAAGAAAGTGTCAAAGATACACTCTGTTGATGATGTGAGTACAGTCATCTCACATTTCAAAAGTAATTTCTCAAGCCTTGAAGAATCTGCATCCCTAGTTGCATAAGAAAAGTACCTAAAGAAGAGGTTGAGTGAATTAATAAGCAACTTTTCACTTGACCTAAGCTCACTCAAGACTGGTCAAGCATCCTTAAAAGAGTTTGCAGATCAAGGAAGAAGAGTCATTGCAGAATGCATGGATCAGGATAAGCTTACTGATGCCCATTTCAAGAAAATAAAAGAGGCAGAAGCTATGATTGAGCAAGTCAAGAGTTCAGTGAAAGACACATCCATAGATGTAAACATGTGTAATAATGTATATCAAGGGAAAATAGATAAGATTGAGAAGGCAGAAAAAGAAATATCAAAGATCAGGGCAAGGCAAACACAGTTCAGGAATGCTCTTGCACCCTCATTAGATATACTCAATCATAACATCAAGGACTTAGACACCACAATGGTAACATATGATCATGGTCCTAGCACTAACTTGGAGAAGATGGAGATGCTACACTATGCACTATGTGCCCATCTCCAGATAGTAAACTCTTTGATCACATTTTGGAAGAAGGAGATCCAAAACCTAAAGATAACATATCTAGATGTTTTCCCTCAATGAGTATGTGTAAATATAGTTTTTGAAACACCTTTTTCATTAATCTCAAAGGGGGAGTTGTGTATAGAATATGGATCATAATATGTATAGGGAGATATAAGTGTATGTATAGAAGACAAAAAGCTTTTTATTAAGGATAGTTAGCAACTTGGCCATATTCCTTTGTTGCCATCAATGACAAAGGGGGAGATTGTTGGAAAGTTGGATATACTGATGTATATGAATTAATATAGTGTTTTCATTATGGCAACAAAGTCATATAGTAGTTTGGAGTCAGCGCACTTGATGAGAAGATCATAAATCGGTTAAGTGTTGAAGACTGGATAGTGTACAGAGTTCCTGCAGCTCAAAGCATCAGTGCACATGCGTAGAAAGAATTATGGTGTGTGACCTTAAAGTTAAGTTTTTTGGAGTATATTCATGCTTAGTCTATGAGCACATGATCAGATATGCAAGTACGAGAAAGATACAGGCAGTTGAAGTTGCACAACCAGTGTGTGCCAGTGAAGAATAGAGTAAGCAATCGACTGTTATCATTTTAAGTTGTGACTATATTCTAATGATGTAAAGGCTATGCGCCTATTGTAATTAGGTTTCTGACATTTATATATGTTTGATTGTAAACACACTTAAGCCAATTCATTTGGAAGCATTGTATGTAATAGGTTTAAGGGCCAACCTAGTTGTTTATTTTGTATGCGCATATAAATATAAAATGCACCCATTGTAATTAGTATGGAAGTGAAGATAGAGTTGTGATAAGAAGAGAAAAATAATGCGAAGAGTCTACAAGATGTATTAGAGCTTTGCAAGAGGTCAAAGCTTCAGCGCATCAAAGGAACTGATCTGATAAACAGTGTCACAGTGATAGTTCATCTAGTAGATATAGTGTGTATCTGAGATCAGAAGGTTGTAGCCTTCACCACTTGAGCAATGAGATCTAGGACAGTGCATCCACTCCCCTAATAGGGACTATTTTAAAAGACTCCTAACAGGGTTTGACCCTTGACAAGGTCTACTGTACTTAATGCATTGTAAAGAAACTCCTAACAGGGTTAATGAGCTTCTAACAAGGATCACAAAATAGTAGTACAGAATATTAGTGGGTGTCAATTCCCACTGGGGTTTTTACCTATTTGGGTTTCCCTGTAACCATATTGGTGTCATGTGTTGATTTCATGTTTCATGTTTATGTGGATGTTTATTTCAGTACTTAAGCATTTAAGTTTGGTTTAAAGATCAAAGCAAAAAGATAAATTACAGTGAACACTGATTCACCCCCCCTCTCAGTGTTCCCATTCCTAACAGATATGTGATTTTGGGTATAGTATTAGGATAGTTAGAAGGATCTAACTCTATGATTGCAAGTGTTGGAGTTTCAGAATTCATGAGATATTAATGTTTGAGTATAGGAGTTCATAGAGTTTGTCAGGAACATGACAAAGATGAAAAGATTTCATCAGTCAAACTTGAATTTCGGTAAGAATAAATATTTTGGGTATTGATTATGATTGAGTTGACTATGGAGTAATTATGTTTTTCTCAACATATCGTGGAGTGAGTATAGAAAGATTAGTTTACACATTTCATATGGCAAGACGATAGAGTTATATTTTTAGGTTATGACTTCATATATGAGATCGAGTTTTGTTTGCAAAGAAAAGAGAAGTATGTAATGTTGTGAAATGTTGTTGCGATGATAAAGTAGTAAGAAGAGACTATGTTGATGTGCATATCTATGTTTGGAGCTTCATCAAAATTGTATTGGTACTAATGATGCTACCAGTCAATTCGGAATAGGACTGTAAGTCCATCTTTTGTTTATGTAATTGACTATAATCCTTGATGTAATTTGGATGTGGAATTGAGTAGTGAGCTCTAGGATGTAAGCTTGAATGCAAGTGCATTCCCGTCTATTGTACTTATTCTCTTAATCAAGCATTTATTACTGCACTAGTGAGTTATTTGTGGGTATCATCCCCACCAAATTTTTTCCCTTAACCGGGTTTACCTCGAAAACAAATGATGGTGTTGTAATATTCATGTTATGGGTTGTATTTTTTTACTTGTATTTATCTTCATTATTAAGTTATGGTTTCAGTTTGAATTGTTGAAGAATACTTTTGCACTGATTTACCCCCCTCTTGGTGCTCCCTAATCCTAACAATTGGTATCAAAGCCTAGTTCCTTAGATGAAGTTTAATAGCTTGAGGAAGATCTAGATGACATCACCTAGTAGTATTTAGATTCAACTTTTGAATTCACTTGAGGATCTAGACAAATCAAATGCTCACATTTTTAGTCTAAAAGAGAAAGTGAGAGAAGCTAATGGATTCATTGAAAACTTAAAGGAGCAATTAAGGTAATCCATAGATAGGAGAAAAAGACTTGTAGATCAGTTATTAGAAAAAGGCACCGACTCTACTTCTAACAGTAACTATGAGCAGATTGTAAAAGAAAGAAAAACCCTAAAGAATGAAATGAAATCTATGACGTTCAAGATCATTGAAGAAATGGAAGCTAAAAGAACTCTTGAAGAATCGCTAATGACTAAGACTTAGGAATGCTACAAACTAAATAGTGAAGTTGGACAACAACAAGTTTTTCTTGAAGAATCCAAGCATAATGAGAATGAATTGGAAAGAATCAATAAAGTATTATGAAAAGACCTAGCTAATGCCAGAGAATTTCAAGAAAGATTTAGATCTAGCTCTGAAAAACTTGATGAACAGATCACAAGTTAGAGACCTCATGGAGATAAGCATGGCATAAGGTATGAACAAGGAGAATGTTCCAAATCTGCTGAAGTAAAGGTAGATCAGAATGAGCAACCTCTGAAGACACCTTTGAAGCAGGAAAATGGACATCAATCCAATGGCAGATGTTTCACATGCAACAGAGCTGGACATAAGGCACAAGAATGCCAGAGCAATTCAAGTGCTACACCATTTTTTGGATATCGTTTCACATGTTGGCAATGTAGACATAGAACTAAGGATTGTAGATTTAGATCTAGACCCAATACAACCAGAGATAACCCTATGTGCTAAAAATGTAACAATTTTGGTCATATTTCAAGGAATTGTATATTGAGGACTAATTAGAATAATCAAAGGTATGTAAAACAAAATGTTATTTGTTACAAATGAAATAATTATGGACATATTGCTAAGGATTGTAGATATAAAGGCAATAGAACAAGAATAAAAGGTTTGGTTAATAAAAATAGTGCAAATAACAATGATAAAGGAAAGAAAATTGATGTAAGTGATGTTGGAGAAACGATGAACAAAATTTGCATGAGAAAATAACAAATTGATGCTTTTGGATAGATTGCACCAGTTTCTAGTGTGGACCCTTCATCGAAAAACTAATTAGGTTTTAGACCTAACATGGATTCATTAGCAGAATATCATGAAACCCCTAAAGATGACATCATGAGATGATGTGATAGTCGATATGTTATTTTATATTGCTACATCTTGGTTCACAGGAAGATATATTGAAATTTCAGTGTTTGGAGAAGATTTTTGAGTTTACTGGTTTTCCAATAGCTTTATTGAAACCCTAGGTACAAATGGAAATTAATGATTAAATTAGGTAGATCGACAAGTTAAAAGGCAAATTTCATGATTCATTCTTCACATTGCAACTTGAAGAACTTGAGCAGAATGAACTCACAAGTGAATTGACGATTGATTTGAGCTACTGACATATTTGACGAGAAAACCCTAGCGACACCTAAATGATATTTATCTTATTTGAGACCAATCTATTTCATCGGAGAATATGGAAGCCCCTCAGATTCCAAGTGTATTAGAGAAGCCTAGATATGAATTCAAGAAACACCCTTTTAAATATATGGAAAATGATCCTGATGGTGCATTTTTGAGTGTGCCCCATGGCGTTCTTCATGTTGAGGATATCCACACATATATTCATTGGAAGATTGAAGAACTAGGAACCTATGAGATCAAGAACCAATTTGATTTAATGTCCGTCAATGGAGTTTTGAAAGTGAATACAAGAAATTGGAGGAAGTTAAACTTGTGAAGTTTCAGAACTTTCATGTATTTGATGAACCAAAATAGGTTCGAATAGTGTTGAGCTGAATTCATCATCAATTTTTCTTGTTGGATGATAATCTGGTCAAAATTTTAAAGGAACTTATATAAGAAGTCACCGGATTCATTGCAGAAGGAGAGACACCACAATTAGAGTCTTCAAAGAAGAATGTGGTTGAGCAGTTAACAATTCTAAATGGGACAAGAGAGAAATGACTGTAAACAATATCACTTAACCCGATGTGAAATTGGCCTCTATGATACTCGGTTAAAAAGTTTACTAGAGTAGTAGGATGAACGTGTCGGATTAGTCCTTTGAAATTCATTGTAAGTTGCTTAGTTTAATGTGCACGAAAAGTGGGGCTTGTTGATTTTCATGATGAACCACTGGGGTAGACTGTCCATTGTCTTTAATTTGACATATGTAGTGGGTTTGAACTTCTAATTTTCAGTTCTAGTATGTTTAGGGAATAGGCTTTTGGAGGTATTCCCATAATTCTGCATTTTATGTTTTTCCAGAATTGTATAAAGTAGCTCAATTTGGAGGTCTGCATCTTTTGACTAGTGATTGGTCATTGCATGTTGGTTGTTGCATCATACTGTAGGTATGAGAGTGAGTCATCATGCCAATTTTTAAAACCCCATGTGCCCGTTTGTCCTGTTTGCCATAGCCATTCCATTTGCAAATTGTTAGATTTACCCAAGTGTGCATTGTTCAAAATTCTAAGTGGCCTAGTTTGAGGCTTTTTAATTTGTGCCCTATGCAAGGTCTAGTACAATTGAGAGTTGTTTCATATTGTAGAACTATAAGACTACTTTCCTGATGACTTGGAGGTCTCTGCCAATCCATTTGATCACTTTCCTAGGCCAATTCCAAACCCAATTTTTGCTTATTTCACTGTTATGTTCCAAAAGATTTTTAACAAGCTGACTTTGGTGTTTGACTACATTTTGCCATGTGATCTTTTGGGAAAATTTATGGTGGTTCTGTATACCTTGTATTGGGGTGAATCAGTGCCCAAGTTTCTAGATCTTGGAAGTTTCAATTGGTTAGTTTTTAAAGCCTATTCCGGAGGCAACTTGTATGTTTTGGTAGTATGGACAGTCAATGTTTCTAAGTGGTCGTGTTTGATCATTATTACCTTTCAGCTCAAATCTTTCTGAGCATTTTATTTTGACCGGCGTATAGTAAGGTTGGAGGTGAAGTTGTCCTCCTGGTGGCGTATTCTTGTGAGGCTATTCGGTCAATTTTTGAAGCCGCTCCCAAAGGCCAGGTGATGTTTTTCTGGTCAGCATTGTCGAAAAGTGAAAAGTGGACTGTGATTGCATCTGGATGAACCTAAAGGTCAAAATTATTATGGCCTCTTGGCATTGGTGAAAATGTCAAATGGAATACAAATCAGAAATGCGAGTCGTTCCTAGACAAGCCTCCATTTGAAACAATTTACGTCAAAGAGGAGGAATTGAAGAAAATAAACCTTGATGGGCATCTTCACATAAAATCCAGAATGTTAGGAAGGGAAGATGCAATGAAACCCTCTAGGGACATGTAAAATTTTAGAAAATTAGAGCATTATTCACATGAATTTCAGTCTATGAAAAATGATTTTCTAGAGGAGTGTTGGGAAATGAAACTCATTCTGAATGTGTACAAGAAAAAAAATTCCTATTTCCACATCTCATTCCTAACAGAGCATAGTGTTGGTGTTCTGTGTTTGCGGACAGCTAATGGTGCTGCATGTAGCACACTCGGATCTCTTGATGTATGAAAGCCTATTATCAGCAACTCCAGTGTTGGAAAGACCAACAAGATGGTTAAAATAGATTGAAATCTGCAAAGCACAGGCAAAGGCAAATTTAAAATTTGTTAAATGAGTATCCAACACAAAGAAAAGAGGCTTGCGCAAATGAGAATGCTACCAGCACTCAAAAGAAGGTTAGTGTTTATTAATGTTAGTGGGAACTCAAATGGAGACTCACGCAAAAAATTTTGGCAGCTCACGCAATGCAAGGCTGAGCAAAAGGGGAGACTCACACATTGCAAGAGGATGCCTCATGCAAGGAAATAAGGGGTAGGCTACTAGATTAAAAGGAACAACTGGCTCATGTTTGAAAAGGGCCTGCGTGAGAGAAGGAGGATGGCTCACACAAAGCAAATTGGAGGGTGCCAACATTAAAAAGAATGAACCAACGTGGGTAGCATACAGACTGGAGTCCTCATGCACATGTAAACTTAAGGAAGCTCACATAAAAAAACATAGAAAGGGGCCTCATGCACATATAAAAAAAAGGAAGCCTCATGCGTTGAGAAAGTGCAACTAGCATGAGTTTCCATGGCCTGTGTGTGTGTGCACAGTATTGGTGCACACCATATTAGTTTGGAGATGCTACATACAGGAGGGCTTATGCATGGTATAATGCAGCCAATGTGAGTCAAATATAAAGGCCAACCCACACACAAAAAATGGAGCTACATGTGATTTCAAATGGGGGCATGTCATGCAGCAACAGGCCCTACGCAAGTTTGGAAAGGGGGAATACTCACGCAAGGGGGTGCCTTACGTAATGCAATAAAAGGAAGCAGGCTTACACATAGGGGATATGCATGAGGAATCACCAAGGAGGTCCATGCATGAACCAAAGTGTTTGCGCAGGTAAGAAGCTACTGTGTGTGGGTTGTTGTGTAGAAGTATATCCCACATTCACCTTGCCTTGAAGGCATTAAATATGTAAAAGGAAGGATGCCCACGCTAAGGGTAAATGAAGTAGAAGGAAGAGGCTGTGGTCACCTTTGCCTTGTGGGCCCACCTTGGAGCATGTGCCAGATGGGCATTTAGACAAAATTTTAAATGAATTCTTTAAAATCATCAGAATCATTGTCCCACATTCATCTGGAATGGGAACTTTCAAATGTTTAGAAGCAAGTCCATGCACATAAGGAGATAGATGAAAGAGCAAGAGGATCTACACATGCGAGCTCTTGGAGGCACCTTGGGATGCATGCAGGTGGGCCCACATGTAAGAATATTTTGTAGATAGGTGACAGCGGTGATGTGGATGAAGATGACACATGGCAAGTGGTCACACGTTTGCGTAATCAAGCTGGTAGTTAGCAAATCATCACACGATTAGGAGGCGGTCAGCTAACCGTGGTTGCCAGGTCACCGAATGCTGGCGGTTAAGGGCTGAAAATCTAGAGATTTAGAGATTAATAGTCACGTAGTTGCCAGATAAAGTGGCGATTAATGCTAACATTTAGTGAACAAGAGATAGCCTCAGTCGCCCAATCTCTAGATGCCTGGCGGTCAGAAGGAAAAATTCAGAGATTGGGAGAATCGGTTCACTCGCCCATTCTCCAGATTTAACCCAAGGCTAGGCATTCATCCGGAGATCAAGAAATTAGTCTATTCACGTGATCACCAAGTTTGACCGTGGTTAAAGTCATAATTCAGAGATCTGGAGAATGTGTGTAGTTGCTAGTTCTCCCAATCAGGTGGTCAACCTTGAGTTAAGTCCGAGCATCAAATCACATGGTGACAAGTGTCCAATCCTGGTGTCTTTTGAGGGAAAATGCATAAATGATTAAAAATGCAGATTTCAAAGAATTAAAAAATATAACATAGTTCAAACATTAGAGAAAATTCAAAAATTTAAATGACAGGACCTCTTCACAGATTAATGCCTGGAAGGTTCATTTTTTAACCAAACATAGACATATTATATGTTTTCAGAAATGGCAGAGAACGGGGAATCTTTTGGCAATGATTATTTTCAGTTTTAGAGTGATGGGAATGAGCAGTATGAGATTTTGCATTTCGGGATTAGATCATTTTCTTAGAAAATGGAATCAACTCTGTTTGGGAAATGATTGCAGGAATGTGGATCAGTTGAAGATGAATCAGTTGCATATCAGATGAGAGGAATATTGGGGATATTTTGATGCTAACTGGACATCTGTTAGTTCTATGTAATTGACCTCCTTTTGCTATATCTTTGATTTTTCACTCATTTGTAAAGGATGTTGAAAATTTTACTGTAAGGAGATGCTTTGGACTCCATTATTGATCTTCTTGGAATGTTTGTCAGATTTGGAATGTATTGATACATTGAAATTCTACCTGAATACATTGGAATCCCTTGCGTATCTGTGTTGTCTTTTTGTCTGAATTCTTGAGCTTTTGTGTGTTGAATTTGTAAGGCAATTTTAGTGCACCATTTACAAGTTATTTGTGATTTCAATCTTTAGTTCCTTTCAAGGAAAGGGTAAAATCTTTAGGTTAATCTCTGAGAGCTCAGGATTTTTGCAAGAATTTGATGATTAAATGTGTTTAAGAGAGGGTGATTTGTAAGGGACTTCATCTAGGTTCTGGATGTTTTTCATTTAGGAGTTCTCTGTAGATGTATGTTTCTCTGTCTGACTCTCTGCCCTAGGATAAGGCATTGGTCTATCCTCAATTTGCAGGATTTCCTCATCATAAAATTTAAAAGATTATTTACTTTCTTGTATGTTTGAAAGAGCTGATAAGATTAGGTTTGTGTCAAAGATATAAACCAGTACTGTAATGCTTTGAAGAAGTAATGAGTAGGTACACTTGTCTGTAGCCAAGAGATCAAAGTCAAGAAGGACCTGGTCCTTGTTAATTAGTCTTTTCTTGTGTGAATCAGGAGTCTAGGAATCATAGAATTCTATCTAAGCACTCAGGGTTGTGTTTTAGGATTCAGCAAGAAAATGCACTAACAACTCCTATAAAATTTGATCCTATCAAATTTACTCATGAGCCTATTGGTATAAATATGGACCTTACATATTAGAGCCTTGGCCATAATGCTCACTCAATGGATTTGGATATCTCTATCCATTATCTATTTGCATCATCTAAATCCATCCTTGGTCCTTATATCCCAAAGCTGAAACCTTCAAATATTCCATCCATATTGGGTCCCTATGTTCCTCCATCTACTATACCTCTCACTTCTAGCTTACCTCAAGATCAA